>OZ004704.1:136474046-136891546 GCA_963924515.1 Vespertilio murinus | reverse complement strand
ATTTTCGGAAACAGCTTTCTAGGTGCTGTGCATACGTCTCAGCTGTGCCTTAAGAAACCTGTGGCAACCTCCACCTGTAAAACTGCGGTGGCTTTGAGTACTGAGTGACTGCTCTTTTCACATCCTCTCCGGGTCCACAATATGTCTGCGACTGTCGGAGCCTGGGCAGGGAAAGAGGGTTGACAGAATTTGTACTTTAAAGATCTTACAGGTCATCTTGCTATTATGTTGAGAAAAATGATATGGAGGAAAGTTTAGTGACAAAAGTCAGTAATAGACGTGGGACTGAAATTAGGGCTTTTGGAACCCCAGTTCAGCGCATTTCACTCCTTAATTACAGTACATGTCCTCTGCTGCTCATCGGTATCCCCTTTTTCCATTTACATTTTATGTCAACGTATGTGCTTATACATGGCTCATGTGTTCGGACCAAACCATTTTAGATCAGATGTTGCCATTGTATACAAATTAAGAAGACATTTTTATGCTATTCAAAAGCAAAGATCTTATAATGCAACAAAGAATCATTTTTAAATGTCTTTTTTTTTTTTGCTACTCCTTCCCTAAGGATATTTTTTTATTTATTTTTTGAGAGTAGAAGGGGAATGGGAGAGAAAGAGAGAAAAACATTGATGTGAGAGAGACACATCAATTAATTGCCTCTCTCACACACCTGGTCGGGAGCCTGAAACTGAGGCACGTGCTCTTGACCAGAGCCAAACCCAGCACCCTTCAGTCCGTGAGCTGATGCTTTAGCCACTGAGCCACTAGAGCAATGATATATTTTTAAAAGGCCTGCATGCTAACATTAGGGTAAGGTGGGTGAAGAATATTATAGAAAGTTTGCAGCTATCCCATAAATCCAAAGTTCTTCCAAAATAACAAGGCTGTTTTTGAAAAAGCACTACTTTCCTCTGATGGCGGAACCATAAAGAAAACAAACCTCTGCCCAATGGTAATGTGCTCTGTTCCAGTTTCCTGCATTCCCAACTGGTCAGTGTTGAGTCCTCATAGGACAGTGTGCTGATTGTATTGATTAAGAAACGTGATTGACTGACAATTACAATATCAATTAGGATAGGGGAATAAGAACATTGATTCAACTATCTGTGTAAAGTTTTCTTAAACACTTTATATATCACCTAGTTCTATCAATAATCAGGTAAGCACAGGCGCACCTGGTGTTCTCGCTCCTGTCTTCACTAAAAGTCTGTTCTTCTGACCCTGGTCAAAGACTGCCTAGAAGGGAAGTTAGTTAGCCAAGATGCAGAGCTGTAGAACAGGGGTCAGCGGAGCTTTTCCTGTGAAGAACCAGGTGGTAGATCATTTAGCCTGTGTGGACCATTTAGTCTCTGTTGCAACCACTCCGTCTATTGTTATTGCTTAAAAGCAGCCACGGACAATTCATAACTGAGTGAATATGGCTGTATTTCAATAAAACTTTATTTGTAGATGCTTACATCTAGTTATGACATGTCACAGAATATTATCACGAGTTAGTTTTAACTGTTTAAAATTAAAAATGTTTAAAAAGCGTCGCTTATGGGTTGTACAGAAACAAGTGGTAGTTCGGCCAACCCCTGTGAAGAGCATTAGAACCGGAAAGGCTTAAGTACAGTTTTATAGCCCATTGTGTTGAGAAACACCCTACTATACTGTAACAGGTTAAGTCTTGTGTTTGTTTTAAGGGTATAGCAATAACATGAATGGTTGGTCAAGTATTTTCCTTCTTCAGAGGTATATGTTCATATAATCTATTTACTATAATGGCCAGCACAACTAAACTGAATATTTTACAAGGTTTCTAAGGATGTACATTATTTTCCACATTGTCTATTTACTAAAAATGAAATGGTAACATCATGTTGTTATTGGCACTGTCTGATTTATTGCTTTGCCTGCTGTCTCAAGTTAATGTAGCCAGTGACCCAAACTAAGGCAATTTGGATGGTCTTCTTAGCTTCAGGATCTTATGAAAGAAAAATATGACCAAAGCTTTGTCTACACAGGACTATTGTTTGGTCATTTTGAATTAACAAATCAAATAACTGGTTAGTTCAATTAAATAATTATTTTGATTTATTTTTTGACATGATTTCTTAATTGTCTTTCTTATTCAACCGGTGGTTGAAGGTACAATATGGCTGTAATCATCACAAAATAATCATTAGAAGAAAGAAATGTGAGATTTGTGTATGAAGAACCTAATGTTATTAACAACATAAGAAATGAGCACATTGGCAAAGCTGAACTAATCATTTGTAGGTAGAAATAAACATATCTCTGAAATCATTTTTACATAACAAAGATATATAGCACAGTTAATTTTCACAATGTACTAAATTAAACTTGTTACTAAAGAAACAAAAGCCAGCCACTAAGACATCACCATTGTGGCCTTCTGCCACTGTCCATTGAGATCTATCAATCACTAGGTGTTGAGTGAGTGCGGGGTGAATATGACTGTAGTGATAGATTTCGGGGAGGAGAGGGACCCCCTAAAATTCACGAATTCATAGTTGTAACTACCCACAGCACTACAGACTTATTTTTCCCCCCAGAAATGTTTTGTAATTAAAGCCCATCACTCATATATAATTTTACAGTTTGGGAAATAAGGCTGTGTTGAATATCAGCACTGATGATGAAAACAGACTGTGTACACAGTTTGGGTTTTATATAAATACTTTAAAATATTGGCTTTCTTCTATAAAAATAGATGAATAGTCTCCAGGTTTTCACGAGAATCTGAGAATAAGAGCAAACTTGCTCTCATTTCCAATTTTGAAAAGATATGTGAGGATTACATAGCAAAATGCAGTGCATTCTAGAGTTATGAGGAAAGTAGGGAGGTGGCTGCAGGTCAGCCTCACTTTGGGCACACTCAGGGACTCTGTCAAGTGGCGCAGCAATGTTTGCTTAGCTGACACTGACCTCATCGCATCTCCGGTGGATACTGAGCTGCTACAGTTGCAGAAAAATCTCTATCAAGTTGTTGGGTCTATGCCATTTTCTGAGTTATACCTCACAGGCGATCAGATTGAACCTTCTTGTTATGAGTTACCACAATTTTTTCCTGTATGAACATCCGTTTTTGGAAAAAGTTAAATAGTAATTCTACTGAGATTAGAGAAGGTGATTCTTGCAGATAGTTCTAACAACTCATAGTAAAGGTGTGGCTCATGTGAAGAAGGCCAATGAAGGCAGGAGAATGTATGAATGAAACATAAGTGAATCACCACAATCATTTTTTAAATAAATCTTTATTGTTCATATTATTACAAATGTTCCTCATTTCTTCCCCCCTCCATTGCTCCCCTCCACCAAGTTTCCATCCCACCCTCTGCCCTTTCCCCATTCCCCATTGTCCTCATCCATAGGTGCAGTTTATGTTCAGTCTCTTCCCGCCCCCACCACCACTCCCCATTCCTCAGAGAATCATCAGTCTACTCCCCTTCCATTCCTCTGATTCTATTATATTCACCAGTTGATATTGTTCATCATGATTTTTTACTTCCCTTGGTTTTTTAGATTCACTTGTTGATAGTTGTGTATTTGTTGTTCTTAATTTTTATCTTTATTTTCTTCCTCTTCCTAAAGAACCCCTTTTAGCAACTCATATAATTCTGGCTTGGCGGTGATGAACTCCTTTAGCTTAAATTTATTTGTGAAGCTCTTTATCTGGCCTTTGATTCTGAGTGATAGCTTTGCTGGGTAGAGTATTTTTGCTATAGGTTCTTTCTAGTCATCACCTTGAATATTTCTTGCCATTCCCGTCTGGCCTGCATGATTTCTGTTGAGAAATCATCTGATAGTCCTATGGGTGCTCCTTTATAGGTAACTACCTGCTTTTCTCTTGCTGCTTTTAATATTCTCTCTTTGTCTTTTGCTCTTAGAATTTTAATTATGATGTGTCTTGGAGTGGTCCTTTTTGGATTCCTTTTGTTTGGAGTTCTGTGTGCTTCCTGGACTTGTAAGTCTATTTCTTTCCCCAGGTGGGGGAAGTTTTCTGTCACTATTTCTTTCAATATGTTTTCGGTATCTTGTTCTCTGTCATCTTCTAGGACTCCCATAATTCTGATGTTGGTTCGCTTGGAGTTGTCCCAGCGGTTTCTTACACTATCTTCAACTTTCTGGATTCTCTTGTCTTCTTGCTTCTGTGGAGGAGTGTCCTCTGGCTCTTTGTGTCCCAAATCTTGGACTTGATTCTTCCAATCTTCCAATCTGTTTTTAGGACTCTGTATAATATTTTTTATTTCAGAGAATGTATTCTTTATTTCTAGTTGATCCTTTATCATTTCTTGTTGATCCTTCATCATTTCTTGTTGATCCTTTATTATTTCTAGTTGATCCCTTTTCATATCTTCATAGGTCTTGTTTATTTTATTGGCCTTTTCTAGGAGATTCTTGAACAACCTTATAAGTGTGGTTTTGAACTCTTTATCCAGTTGCTTTTTGTCCTCCATTTCTTTTGTTTGTGATCTACTGCCTCCTCTTGTCATTTTCGCTGCTTCCCTGAGTTGGTAGGTTGGGAGGATCAGCTGTGTCTATGCCAGGAGAGAACCTTATTCCACTAGACTTGGAAACCTGCAAAAACTTCTGTGTTCAGCTTGGATGGGGAGGATTTTCAGGGTGGAGCCTACAGCCTTGGCTTCTGGTTAGCCCCGCCCTCGGAGGTTCCTGAGTCTCAGTGTACCTCAGTGTCCTTTGGTATTCACTGCAAGCACCTCTGAGAGAAAGGCCCCCTAGAATTTCGCTGGTTACCTGACAGTCTAGTATCTCCCCCAAGGAGCCCGCAACTGGGGTTCAGTGCAGTTGGAAGTGGGGCTAAGAGCATTCCGGAGATTATGTCTCCTTCCGGTAGAGCAATCCCTTGGCCCAATCAATCATCTGTCCTCTGTGCAAATAATGTGCATGACTTGGGTGCTCTGCCTTTCGCAGCTCTTCTGCCTTACAGCCCAGATTCCTTCTGTATGAGCCTGGGATCTCAGGGTCTTGCCCAGAACTGGGGTTCAGTGCAGTTGGAGTTGGGGTTCAGCGCAGTCCAAAGCTTTTATCTCCTTCCCGCTAGGGAAAGCCAGCCAGTCACTCAGCCGCCCCTCCTCTCCGGCTCTGTCCTCTCCCCACTCCCGCACCATGTCTCTGTACCTTAGGCTTTTACAGCTCCTCTGATTGTCCTTCTGGTTTTCTCTTTCCTTCTAGTTGTAGAATTTCCAGTCAGTCAACTTTCCTGTAGTTCTGGATAATGTCCACTTTATATTTTAGTTGTATTTTTTGAAATTGTTGAGTGAGGCTGCAATTAGGTGTTTATCTCTACCGCCATCTTGGTTTCCCCCCCATAAATCCACCCCAATCATTTTAATGTGTCCTTGGAATGCCTTGTTAGTAGCAAGGTGTTGGCCAGCAAAGTTGGACGCTCCTGAGATCAAGTCTTTGTGTGTACAGGTAACATCTCTTTGGGCTCGGTTTTCTCTCTTGGGAGAAAAAGGAACTTTGGGGCTTGAGTGAGCCTTGCACTGAAGGAAGCCTTGATTCTATTGTGAGGCTTAGGTTCACATTGGAACAATCTCCTGTTTTGGGTTTTTAGCACATTAGAATTAAGTCTTTTTTTTTTCCTGGAAATATTGTATTGACAAATGATGTTAATCAGAAGGAAGAGATGTTCAACATGAAGCATTTATTTTGAAATACATTTTGGGATTCTGACATGTAAAAATTCATATCAGGTGATAGAAGAATTTTAGAGTGTTTCTTAAATGACACAGGGAATTTGGGAATTGTAAGGCAAGTTAATGTTATTTTAATGCTTACTATAATGAGATATAAAAGTTGATTACACATTATTAATGTGTGAATATTTCATTGAGAGGATAAGAAGACAAAAGCACTCTTAAAATAGGCTGTATTCCTAATAAAAGACTGATTAATTGAAACAGCGGTTATAGTTGACATTTCCCTCCTCAGAATTTTGGCTTTATGACTATAATCTTAGAGTAGGCTTAAGATAACAATTGTTTTTGCCATTAGAGAAGAGGAAATGATCATATTTATTGTTTCACTTTATTTACCTATCTATCATCTAGGTATTTGAATGCTTATTATGTTGCAAAATTCTATACCAATCTCTAGGGGAATCCAAGAAGAAAAAACAACTGAATCCTCTAGGAGTTTACATTCTCAGAAAATAATACAGTAAGATATTCATGTTGACAGAGGTCTGAGCAAAGTAATGATCACTTGCAGTGGTTAATAGCAAACGGGGAGACCAAGCAGGTAGCCTTTAGACTGGACCTTAGAGATGAGTAGGATTTTACATTGCAGTTTTTCATAGTGAGCATATTGAATTTATGTAAGGCAGTTTTAAAATACAATCTTTTACTATTTCCCACTAAAATCATCTTACAAAGTTCTATATTCAAATGAATAATTTTTTTCTGAGTCTTTATTTTAGATATGCATTGGTGTCAGATAATCTTTTATGCATAAATGTGGTTAAAACTGTAAACATGGTGATCACTAAGGAGAACTGTGGTCCCTTAGATGTTAGGTAAACTTATGGTTGTTTCTTTTTAAGAATATTTTAAGCAGAATATCCAAATGTTGTGCAGGTAACAGAATACCTGTGTATATGTATATACTAAATACTAGTTAATAATCAGTTATTTGACCATAATCTCCACTAATAAAAGAGAAAGATGCAAATTGACCATACATCCATGATGCCCACCAGCCAATCAGGAGTCATTAGGCAAATTAACTCAACAAAAATGGCGGGTTAATTTGCATGACAGACATGGAGCAAAGACTGAAGGATGAGTGAATACTGAGACTGAAGACTGAAGAGATTTGGCTTCTCTGCTGCGGCCAGAGCAAAGGCCTGGGTCCTGGGTGCCAGAGGGAAACTGGTGCCAGTAGCTAGGACAAGGAAGGCCTATTGCACAAATCTTCATGCAAACGGGCCTCTAGTCTCAAATAATTGAAAATATGAATCACACACCATGCTTATAAACCAAGAGTTGGATCAAATCTAGTTTTCTGATATCTTCTCTATAATATCTTACCTTCACATAGAGATAGAAGAAAGGCTGGAATGAGGTGTATTTTTAAATTTGGAAATTCTAAGGTATATAGGAAATCCCATCTCCAAAAAGAGTTGATACAGAAAGGATTAGAGCAGAAGAGTGGCTACTTCTGTGGGCACTGCTCAGTAGAACAGCCAAAGGTCAGGCAAGACACTGGGGCAGTGGCGAGTGGCACGTGCACTTGGCACCCAGCTGACACACGTCCCGCCAAAGCCTGTAATTGGGAGGGAAGACTAGACAGCGTGGAAGAGAATGTTTTGTACTTTGATTTCATTTAAATTAGCACAAAGGAGGGAACAGTTTTGCTTCACATGTGAAGTCAGTCATTTCTTGGGTTGCTAGCTCAATGTTTTAGCAGAACAGCTGTTTGGTACAATGTGGCTTTCTACAAGCAATATTTCTGCTGCTAGAAAAGTGGCAGTCTGCCAAAGAGAGTGCCCAGACCAGCCCCTAAACAACAAAAAAAAATCTTTTGTCAACGACTCTAATAATTTGTACAATTCAGGAAAGGGGGGTTGCACAGTCTTTGCAGATGTGCATTTATGATGCTATTTTTAAGCAGAGTGGCATGAAAGAATAGACTCATAGAAATTGTAAGTTAATCATTCATTTCAAGCACTTGGCTTCTGCTCCTGCTAAAATTTCCTTCCTTGTAAAGGAAACACAGCCAGCCTTGAAACAAGGTAAGGTAGGATGTGACGATAAGATGAAATTCTTCATTTTCAAACCTGTGATGATTGCTCAAAAACAAAAACGCTTTGGGGTCTTATTTTAGCCCCCTGCTAAGGAAATAAATGCAATTTTCTGATTCCTTACAGCAGAAACTTGCTATCCTTTAGCACTTTGAGGAAACAACTCTTAATGGGCCTACATTCTTTTATAGCAGTCCATTCTCTGAAAGTGAGCTTAAGTGCTGAAGGAAATGCCAGAAGCATTTACTTAACCAGCACTGCCAAATTAATACATGTTAATTCGCTGTAGTTTAACCTACATGTTGTCCTTTTTATATAAGCCTGGGTCTAGTCTCACATCTGACCTCTGCATGCTGGTTGCCCAAAATCCACAGCTGGTTACCCAAAACCAACAGCTGGTTATCCAAAACCCACAGCTGGTTACCCAAAACCCACAGCAGTAGACTCTGGTTGCTTTGACTCCAGTGACAGAGTTAGGAAAATAAGATCATCTTTTCAAAATACAGACCCCTGATGAAAGCATCCTCACACTTCCCTTAACAGCAGAGGAATAAATCTGATAGGATCCTGACTTTTATTTTTATTTTTTTTCATGCCACAGTGATTATATTTTTCTTAACTAGAAAAGTTAAAGAATGTTTACTTTCAAATGGTAAGCTATACATTCATATTTTTAGTATGTCATAGTTTATTTATTATTTTTTAAAATTTCTTTGTTGATTAAGGTGTTACATATGTGTCCTTATTTCCCCATTACCCCCCTCCCATCTTTTATTTCTATTCAAGTATACACTTGATATTTACATGAGATAATTAGACTGCTCTGTTAAAATATAAAATCATATCCTTACAATGACATCGTTAATACAGTCTCATGCAACAAGGTGTTCCTAGAGCAAAGACGACCATAGAAGAGTCACTCACTTAATAAAAAGCTTCCTCTCATTCTGAGTTGGGGGTCTTAGTTATTATTGTATGCTTTTAAAATAATCCAATATTTTCTTCTCTGTATAGGTGCAAAAATGCTCAATTAAATGGAGTTGTGTGTATTATTAAATCAGGAGGATTTTTGATGCACTCAGAAATTAATCTGCCCATATGTACTGTCCCCTTATATTTTAACATTTTGTATAAAATAGATTATTTTACTCTATGAATGAAGGTACATTTAGAAAATTATTCAGATGACCTGTTCTGCCATATTGTAAGTAGTTACTGAAGTGTTTCCTGAGTTTAATAAGGATTTATAGTGACAATTACACTTTTATTTATGTATGTGTATCTTCCTGTAGAGGGGTATGCACTTGTAAAATGACATGTCCCAGAAAATGGTTTATAAAATTTTCTCTTATAAGTAAATTAATAAAATCACATTTCTTATGTATAAGAGAAACCTGGGATGATGTACATCATTTTTCCGTGTGAATTTCGAATTCCTTTTAATTACTCTTGCTCTTTGTGTACAAAATATATGTACGTAAAGAAAAAGAGTTAAAGCACTCTCTTAAAGCAAATTTAGACACGTTGTACAGCGACCAATTTTACCAGATGAAAGTCACTCAGTTTGGCCCATGACATACAAATAGTTTACAAGGCCCAAGCCATTAATATTGGCCTCCATTCAAAGAGCAGGAAAGGCTGTAATATTACGTTCTTTAAATTAATATTGTAAAATCTCTACATAGACAGCTGGTATGTATTTAGTGACCATAGCCTCTTGTCTTTTCAGCCACTGGGCACTGGTTGCATTGCAGCACATTTCTAGGCAATGCCCAAAACATAGATTGAGTGAGGTTGGCAAGTAGATGGCAGCTTAGGTTGTGGTGCAGCTGATGTCAGCATCATTGTCAGTGCCAGCACCTGAGTAACTTCACTCCACAAGCAGAAGAAGCTTCAGAACCCTCCCCTAGGCTTTGCTCTAGCCATTGCTAACTGGGTTGGCGGAGTGCGCTTGGGGAGTAAGGGTGTGCGTGCTTTGAGGGGATCATCTTCATAGCAGAGCATGTTCTGTTGGTGTGACAATGAACTACAAGAACACACTTTTTATTACTTTTAAGTTAAAATCATGTTACAAGGCCATCATTTCATAGTACACTAAACTTGTTTTTCATGGCTTTTCTTCGTGTGACATACTACGAAATAGTGGGATGGGGCACCATGTCAGATTTCTAATCCCCAGATCTCTTGCTTTTGTTTTTAATTTAAATTCCCTGTTGTTTAAAGTATTACAGGAGACTTCGCCCCAACTCCCTTGACCTCTCCTGACCAACCTCATCCCCAGATCTCTTTAGTCCTTGACTGAACTCTGCTTCTGCATTCTACATTGCTCTTTCTTTTGAATTATGTCTGTTGCAAACCCCATCCTTCCTGTGTTAATGAAATTTGATATGTTAGTGAAATCTGAATGAAGACTGTGCTCTTCAGTCACTTCTTGCCTTCCTTCTACTTTGAATGTTCTTTTTCCCTTCTCTTTTTGCTCCTTATCCAAACTATTCCTTTGAGTTTCTGCATTTCAGGATCTTGTTCAAAGAAACAGAGCAAAATTGCCATGCAGTGGTAACATTTTAAATCAGATTAAGCTGTGCTCAGAAGAGCACCAAGTCAAATCAGATATTTAAATACAGGTTTCTCAGAGATCTTCACTTTTCACTTTGGTTTCTAGGGCATGTGGCACCCGACCATGGACTTGGGATCTGCAGGAAACTCTCCATTGCAGTGCATGCCCCTTGCATCCTGCGTGTATTACAGACCTTCTATCCATATTGATCATATGCGATAGGTCACTGCTGCTAATGTTAGTCACCTGATTTGCAGAGCACTAGAACTAATAGCCTTCTCAAAAGCTATCAAATTATTACATATCCTACCAATAAAATGTATTCAGTGATCATCTGTCATTCATTTGGCATTTTATTTCGAATGAGTCTACCTCAAGGACTTCCTGATATTTGTTAGTTCTAGTAAGACCGCAGATGCCAAACAGTGACACAGTTCATAAAATTGACCAGCAATGAACCCAGAAGGCTGTAAATTAGTTTTATTTAAAATGACTTTAAAATAAATGAATGGCCTGTAGCATAATTCTAGACAGAGAGCAGAATTAGTGGAGATCCAGGGGAAGTCTGTCTGTGTTAAACGTCTGTTTTGGGGTCTGAGGGGATCTGATTAGGTTTCTCATAGTGAAGGAGACAGAGCTCTTGCATGTCAGTTGGCCTGCATTTGGTCGCTAATGATTTCATTTTAATGTCACCGTTTAGTTTCATACTGATCATTTATACTGACACAAAGGAAGAAAAGAAAACAAGGAACCTGTCATCAGTCATTCATTTAATCAAGTAGCAAAAGTAGATAAATAAACATACTGAGTTAATTATTCTTCTGTATATAATGATTGACAATAAAGCTAATTTATGCCTATTTTAATCCTTTAACATTTAGTGCCTTTAAGAATAATAGCTATTCGCAGTTATAGGAAGGATTGGGGGTGATCTTTTCTTTCCTAAAGTGTCATAAAGAAATTTCATACTTAAGGTACTTAATTCACTTTAAATCTATTTTGATAAAGAGTTGTAGTTACTGGCATCTAAGCACATTAATTCTGTGCTATCAAATATAATGTAAAACAATTATGCTGGTCTGCCTCTTTTGTATTATTCTTATTCAGACTCTTTAAGAAGACTTTTTTTAAATGTACGTTTCTGATGCATAAAATGATTTTTAACCAGATAAAAATGTGGTGCTAATTCAAATGTGTATTAGATACAGCACTAATGGAAAAGAAATCTTACAGACAGCAGAACACTAAAACATATATTTAAGTTAAGAGAGTTCTTGAAAGTACTAAAAATCTATTTTTTATGGTATTTGCCAGCCCTTCTCTTCAATTTTCCAGAGAAATTTCTCCTGGTGGCTCTTGTTGTTGTTGTTAATCTTCACCCCAGGATATTTTCCCATTGATTTTTAGAGAGAGTGGAGGAGAGGGCGGGAGAGAAAGAAATAGAGAAACACCCATGTGAGGGAGACATGTTGACTTCACATGCACCCTGGCCAGGCTGGAGGTGGAACTTTCATCCCAGGTTTTTGCTCTTGACCTGGAATCAAACCCTTCACCCTTCAATGTGTGGGCCAATGCACTAACCACTAGACACCACTGTCCAGGGCTGGTGTCTCTACTTTTTTTTTAAAAAAAAATAGATGATTGCTCTAATGAGACTTTCTATAAACAAGTATGTGCTTCAGGTGGATGTAAAATTAAATTTCTAAGATTTTCAAGAAGCAGATTGAATGAATTTTGGAATGTGTTATATGTCCTTGAATTGGCTCCTATCCTGACAAAATCTTATGAATGATGACCACAAGATCCTGTCCTCAATAGCCCTGCTCAGCTCCCATGGACTCATGCCTGAGGCTCTTTAAATGGGATCTCTCCATCGCAGAGTCGGCCTTCCTCTTTCCTGCTGTCTCCATTTCCCCCAGCATTACCCCCTTTTCCAAAAGCCCGCCCTCTCATGATGTGATAGGAATTAGGCTGTTGATTAAAATTATTGTCAAAGATTTATAAAGAAACTGGGGGTGCCTTTGTGATCATGGGTGTGCTTCTCCGAGATGCACTTTGTTAAGTTGCTTCTCCCTTGGCAGTTTTAATGGTTAGTGTAGCTGAATTCTAATCACTGACTATTTTCATTTCTCTCCCCTACTCACTTCAGTCCTCACACACCACACCTGGCCTGGGGAGTGGCCAGCTGCTGGGTGAGACCACGGGGCCATGGTGCCCAGCCCCGGGCACACTTTACACAGTCGCTGCACTTTGTGCCAACTCCCTTCTCTGTCAAAAAGAAAAAACCGTGTTTGCATAGTGTATTTGGTCTGTCTAGAAAACTCGCAGGTTCACTCTCAGTGCAGAAATCTATATGGATAAATAGCAAGTTACAGTGATTTTTGAGTTCCTATCACAACTACTAAATTCCCATATTTGTTTCTCGGTTGTTGTGTTGCAGTGTGCTCTCTGTAAACATTTGGCTTCCTAAGAGGCTTTGCTAACAAGACTTTCCGATGCCTTGAATAGATTTGGCATTCTAGTTATGTCTTCAGTGGCAAAGGAAAATTTAAAACTTTATAAAATTCAACTTGTAAGCTGGAAACTGAATAAAACAACATATAAAAAATAATTCACTTCCTCAAGTGTGTAAATGAAGAGTTGTGCATTGATAAATCTGTGTTTGTTTTAAAAATAAATTTAAAGTTGTCTACGTTTCTTAAGTTTACAATAACTCTGATGAATGAATCCCTCTGTCCCTTCCACACACCCTCCCCATTCCTGCCAAGGACACCTTTAAACTTCATTAATTTCTGTGTAAATGTGTTAAAGAGAAACATCTATTCTCTCGTTTGTCCTTTGTTTGGCCTCCTCCTACCTGCGTGCATTCATTAGGAGTTATTATGAGTGAGGAGGGGGGATTGGTAGCCTTTTTGTTCCTTAACTAGCAGTTGATCTCTTTAGCTTTTTTTCAGTGTATGGATCTTCTTTTTCCACTCACTGAACAATCTGAAACCTGCGGGTTAAGAAACAGGCAGCCTGTGACCACTGTGGTAACAGTAACACCGGCCACTCTGTTGTTTCTTCCCTGAAGAGCACGCCAGTGAGCTTTTATGACTTTTATTTGGGAGAGACAATAAAAGCTGGGGAAAGATACCAGCAAACCTGTAAGCAGATGGTGTCCACAGACACACACATATGCTCAAATACAGACGAGTTTTGAAAGAGAAATATTTGAATGCTAGATTTGAAATATTTGGTCCAAATCTCTTATTCAGTTCACAAGGAAATATGTTTAAAATCAGGATTTCTTATCACTCTCAGAACCCCCGGATCAAATGAATCTTGTGGGCACAAGTGCACCTTGGATACAGGATAGGGAATGTTTGTTGGTGTAATCCTTAGAGCTCCTTGGCTTCTACTTGATGCCTCTTTCAGTCGCCTTAATGGTGATTGCGTAGCGCAGCCTCGGGGTTGGTTCTGCTTTGTCTCCGCCCTTACCACATTTGCCATCTCCCCCAGAAAAGAGTCAAAGAAGAACAGAGTTTTAGGTGCTTATTCTTTGCTCGGAAGAGATGGGGGGAAGCTCCAGCCTCCCACCTGGCCATCTGGCTCCCTCCTTAGCCTCACCTCTGGTTCTGGCTTCCTCCCGGGTGTCCCTGACAGAACAGCTCTCAGTGAAAGCCTTTAGTTTATCCGCAGTTTTTCCCCTCCATGTTACCCCATTGTAGTTTTATTTATTCATTTAGAATAGAGAGTATTTGTTAACCATCTGCCATGTCCCCAATGCTTAGAGATAGAAAAGAAATAGAATATGAATTTTTTCTCTTTAAACATTTCTAATGTATTTATAGAAATAAGCCATTTGGTATTAAAAGAATAAAATAAAATCTAGCCCTGGTCAGGTGCTTAGTGGTTGGAGCATCTTCCTGTGCACCACAAGGTTGCAAGTTTGATTCCTGGTCAGGGCACACACAAAACCTGTGGGGTTCTAGGTTTGATCCCCAAATGTGACACATGCAGGAGGCAATTGATATTTCTAGCCTCAATGTTTCTCTCTTCTCCCTCCCTCCCTCCCTCCCTCCCTCCCTTCTTCTCTCTCTCTAAAAATCAATAAAAACATATCCTTCAGAGAGGATTTACCAGTAATAAAAATCTAGAAAGCATTTGTGAGAGGTTCCTACAGCAGATGCAGTGAGTTGCTTATTAAGCTAAGGAACAACCATGTCCCATGCCCAGCTCTATAGCCAGAGGTCTAAAGGATCCTGTCTGGAACCTTCGTAGCTACATAGTGAAAGTGCTCATCCTACCTCAGCCACATGATCCTGTGAAGAAGGACCAGTCCTTTACAGTTTTACTGCTGGGAAAGTAAGGGGCAAAGGCACTGAGTGGCTTGGTCAAGTTTACAAGGGCTCTTAATTGTGGGGCCTGTTACTGTGTCTTCCCTAGGCTGAGATGCCCTGAGGTTGACAGGTAGCTTTGAAAGCCAACTCCCTGTGGCATTGTTGATCAACATCCCTAAGTACGGCCTAAAAGTTTAGCCTATGAAATGAGACTCTTAATCATTTTGTTTTAATTTTCCACAAATCTTAAGACAATGTAATTATGAATAGTGTAGTCAAAGGTATATTTAATGAATGTTCCGAGTTTCTTGGAGAGGGTCTTAAGTCTACACGTACCACAGCAACATTAGACAAAACTCATACAAAACATACAACATTATACAAAACTAGCTTTTAAGTTTTCAGTGCTTAGGAGAGAGAGATCTGTGTTTTGATGGTATAATTTATTCGCTAAGGTAAAATGAAGTACCCGAGTAGTAAGCTGGTTTTTGGCTTCTTAAGTGGGTTTTAAGAAAATTAACCTATCAGGATAAAAACCTTTCTTTCTTAGGCTTTGGTTACCCTTTAGAGGAAACACAACAGTTTTTAATGCAGCAGAACAACTACAGAGGCGTGCCTTTGTTCATTTCTTCCTTCCTCCAGAAAGACAGCGCTGTTACTTCACATTGTAATTGCTTGCCTTGCCACCCTGAACTTTAGGTTTCTTGTATTTTTACCTCTTCCTCTTTGATGCCTCTCACTCCTCTGGCAGCTCCCATGTTCTCTCTCTGCCTTGGTAGACAGAGGAATCTGGGAGGCCATTTTTCTTGGCATTTTAGTGGGCAGCTTACGCACCCAAGGCGTCACCTAAGTGCCAGCAACACATTCTTGACTGAATAATGATGTATGTGGAATGTTACTTTTTTTGCCTTATAAATGGATAGCAATTTACACAGCTGTGGATGTGGGATGTTTCAATCCCAGACCATGTTGTAAGAAAAATTGAATGACAGTGAGCAAAACAGCAGTAATTATAAAACTAATTACTAAATGCTGATGATGCCCATAGGCTTTGCATAACTAAAATTAGAAAAGGAAATTGCTTTCGGCTTCAGAGAGGCAACATGCTAGTTATTTCACTGTTTCAGTCAAAATGGAGGGTAGTATATAAAGTTCAATCAAGAAAATATACATGAATACATATATGTCTATATATTTGCATAACATATTTTCTATTTTGAAATGTTATTCACACTATCTTGCAATTTTATTTATAGAACTTTATGCATAGATATTTACATAAAGGAGATATATGTTAAAATGTTTGAATGCAGTATATATACTATGCATTTTGCATACACTATAATTACAACATTAAAATACATATCTTTACAATATATTTATACAGGCTTGGCTTTTCTCATTTCACAGCAGAATATAGTGTGCATTTTTGCCCTTGCATAAAGAATCTAATCTTGTGAATTCATAGCACATTATTCAAAATGGAATACAAAAAAAATTAAAACATTGGCCAGCTAATGGAAAATGAAGTATCATGTTTTGGAAAGACATACAATTGATAAATCCTGAGTCTGTAAGGCATACCTTTGTCCATCTCCAATTTGGAGCTAAGAAATTCTGATGTTAACTCCAAAAAATTTTGGAGATTATAAACTTATTTTGTGCATATCCCAGACAACTCTAAGATTACAAATATTTGAGCTGATATTGATAACATTCAAATAGGAAGTAGTTAATTATGTCAGTATGCATGTAAGTGGAAAATGACTTAATGAGTTAAAAATGTAGTTAATTTAGCCCAACTGGCAAAGCTCAGTGGTTAAGCTTTAACCTATGAACCACGAGGTCACAGTGCGATTCCTGGTCAGGGCACAAGCCCAGGTTGTGGGCTCGATCTCCCCAGAGTGGGGCGTGCAAAAGGCAGCCAATCAATAATTCTCTGTCATCATTGATATTTCTATCTCTCTCTAGCTCTCTCTTCTTCTCTGAAATTAATTAAATATTTAAAAAGTAATCATTTAATCAATAAAGTTTTCTTGATTTTTATATTTAGTCGGTTTCTATTTCTATTCTCTGTAGTTTTGTAGACAAATGTTATGAAACATAAACTTCCCTGAATAAACTATTAATGGTTATGTTTAAGTTTCAAATTAAATTGATCACGGATCAGGAAGATCCATTGTACAAAAGGAAAATGCATCCTGCATTTAAAAAATTCAGGTAGTTTGAATGACCTAAATGTCATGTCTTATTTAATTTTCCGGTACTGTTATTTCAAAAGTCTTAAGAAATTAAAATGACAAAATATGATACTATCTGCAGACATATATTATTGAAATGAAATCATAGTATAATTGAATCAAGGCTGTAATGAAATTCTTCTTGTAACTTTTACCTAGTGGGGCAGTGTGATGAGTTAGTTCTTCCCATTTGTGTTAGTGGATTTAGTAATTAGCTCTTTTACCAAGGCAAATGGTCTAATAATGGAGGAATAAATCACAGCATGGCATATAAAATGAATATGGAAAGTCTTGCTTCGTGTGTAATGTCTGGTAATTTAGTCAGCTGTAACTAATATGTACACAAGTTGGGGTAAAGTCTCCACTTCTGCAAGTTGTACAAGGTCCTGAGAGTCATAATAAATCACTGCTGCTCATCAGATGTCCTTCAGATGTGAGGAGTGTCAGTCATCAAAGTATGTGATCAAGAATTTAGAGGGCTTAGTTGAGCCAAAATGATATCAGCAAGTTTATATATATTTAAAAGTGGGGTATATTTGGCCTCACATTGATTTTTTAAAATTATTTTTTAAAGTTCTTTATTGATTAAGGGATCAGATATTTGTCCTCATCCCCCCATTCTCATCCCAAACCCTTCCCTATGCATGCCCCCACCCCCCTGTTGTCCATGATCACTGGTTCTGTTTATACGCATGCACACAAGCCCTTTGGCTGATTTCCCCTTTACCCCCTCCCTCCCCTACCTTATTATTTTTTAATTGTTCTTCCTGGGGCTTTGAGGGGAGAAAAGCTGAGAGGACTTCTCAGTGTGTTGGTATTGAGAAATACTAGTTTTCTTTTAGTTAAGCGATAAAAGGAATTTTCCATAGAAGAAGGATTGGCCTGGTAGGAGAAAGGCCCGAGTTCACCAGGAACCAATGTACACGTGCACTTAACACATAATTACTGAGAACCCGACCTGCACCAGGCTTACCACCATCTCAAGAGTAAATAAAAACTCGTCTCTAGGATCTGTTCATATTCAAACCTTTGCCATTTTATATGTGAGTAGAATTTCAGTAGGAGACAGGGAACAAGGAACCCATCTTTTTTTCCCCAAGACTATTTGTTCAAAATTCATTGTCATTTGACTCATTAAAGCCACACACAGTGGCCTGGGGGCGGGGGGCGGGGGGCGGGGGGGGGCTGCTTTTATCAACCAGTACCAGGAAGCAAGCCTTGCTTACAGACAAGATCATTTCCTACAAATTTTCTGTCATGTTTCACCTTGGTAATCTCCATCTCCGGTGTGCAAAAAGAAACAATTTATTTTCAACACTTGAGGGATATAGAATGTCGGACTGCTGTCATAACCCATTGTTTTTAACGTAAGCATTAGAGCTGCATTTGCCTTGAGATACTCGCCCACGGCCGCGTGGATCTGCGCTGGATGCGGGGTGTCACCTTGTGCTCTCCGGCCTCCGCACGGAGACCAGTTGCCCAGAAAGCGCAGAGTGCTCCCTCCCCAGGCATTTACTTCCACAAAATCAGAGGAGGATTGTCTTTTTTATAATTGAGTTAAACCGTGCAGTAACTGAAGAAAACCTTAGGAGAGAATGAATTGCTTTTAACAGTAGCATATAGAACCCCTCAAATGTGGCTACGGCCCTACTGTATTTTCCTTTTTCAAAAGATGGTTGATTGCTTAATGGTCGAAGCACTGCTAAAGAGCTTATTTCACATTACTGGAGAAAATGTGCATTACATCAATTGCACAATGTAATTCTTTCTGTGTGTTTTTTTTTTGGTAGAATTATTTGCCTTGCATAGAAGCATGCATTTTAGAAAGAGAATTTATTTGATAATATTTTGTGATGTCCAGACATACCTTGTTTTATTATGCTTCTCTTTATTGAGTTTCACAAATGTTGCTTTTTTTTTTTTTTACAAAGTGAAGCAAGACTCTCCACCAGCAAAATATTAGGACTTGTTTTAGTGCTATACTCACTTTATTGTGGTGGGCTGGAATTGAACCCGCAATATCTCTAAGGTAGACTAGCACAGTGCATCTAAAGTGTGTCATTCAGGAATTATATTGGTTCACTTGGGAATCTGGAGCACTTTGCTCAGAGCAGTCCTTTACAGACTGGCAGAGATTACAACTCAACATTTATCTGGCTTAAAAGCAAAATAAATTCTAGCAGACTAATTCTTGGCTCCATTTTGTTTCCTTACTGTTATTTTTCTTTTTTTTCCCCTCTCTCTCACCCACTTCTAATTTTATATTTCATATGCCTCTCTAAGCCTTATTAAATCCATTTTTGGAGCACTGTGAGTATGAGGTGCATAAAAAAGAATCGTTGTCTGATTTCATTACATAAAATAAAGCCTTCCTATGACACACTAGTGCCAGGGATGGGCAAACTTTTTGACTCAAGGGCCAAAATGGGTTCTTAAACCGGACCTGAGGGCTGGAACAAAAGCATGGATGGAGTGTTTGTGTGAACTAATATAAATTCAAAGTAAACATCATTACATAAAAGGGTACGGTCTTTTTTTATTATTATTATTCAATAGTTTTACTCACAGGATCCGGCCCGTGGGCTGTAGTTTGCCCAGCCCTGACTAGCCTATGAAATTTTCATTCATCATTGAGCTAGAATAAGCACTTATTTATTGTAAAATATATTATTTTACCCTTTTTGGGGTTAATCTTCCTCTGTAATCATCTCCAACTATTGTGGAAGCCAAGGAGCCTTTGTTTTTTCCGTTGTGATTTCCCTTAGAGGTGACAGTGTGCTTTACCTTTCCCCTGGGAGGCCACATCTCTCCCACCCCACCCGCTGCCCCCGTGGCCATCATTTTGAGTTGTTTTACAGCTGGATCCTAGTCTGACATCACTTTGTGATCTTTTAAAATGTTGTTTCCAAGCACCTCTTTGGGACTCAGTACTTCTGCTCCGGTATGGCCTTTTAATTTACTCATCAGTTGCCATTTTAGAAATTGTTTTCTGTAGGTTTGGCCTCTGCAGCCGTCTTAGTGTGATTTTTCATTTTTATACTAATAATTACAACACTCCCCAATTAATTGCCATTTGTGATTATAATTGATGTGTTTCTTTCCTCTCCAGGCCACTAATGAAGATGTTAAATAAGTCTTAGCATGAGGCTGACCTCAGCAGAATTCCCTAGGACCATGGGCACATTAGTTTACTGCAGCTCTGTTTATTCCCTCTGCCTTGAAGAGTGCTTCTGCTTGCGACATTTTAATTCATTTCTAGGATTTCATAATAATGGAGCTCTGCATGAAGTGTCCGTCCAATATATAATGCCTCCCGAACTCTATGATTTTCTGAAAACTAAGGTTGTAGACTCACTTATGTGTCTGAGAATCGTAGAAGCGTTGTTGGCATTCAAAGTGATGAAAACAAAATGCTTTTGTGAATTTAATGTGCAAAACATGACGACGATGGGATAAATTCTACTGATTTCACCCTATTTTACAGCATTGGCAACAAGGGAGAGCATCAAAGGTGTTTAGCACAAATAAACTATGTAGCTATCTTAGAAGAGACTGTGCTTCCATTTCAACCCAACTGTATTGGGTCCACTCTCGCTATGATCGGAATATTACAAAGGGAGTGGAGAATAATTGATATCAGAGGTTCTGTGACGGAATGAAATGGAGCTCTTTTGAAGTAT
The DNA here is from genome assembly GCA_963924515.1 of Vespertilio murinus. Lineage (NCBI taxonomy): Eukaryota > Metazoa > Chordata > Mammalia > Chiroptera > Vespertilionidae > Vespertilio > Vespertilio murinus. The sequence goes on along the minus strand of OZ004704.1, from coordinate 136,870,973 downwards.
GATCTCTGAGAGCACAGCATGACGCTCAAATAAAGTGAAGGACATTCGCTATTACAAGTAATGTCCTTAATAATCTTGTTAGGCTAGTCTCCCTCTGTACGAGGCAAATGGAACATTATTGGCTTATGGGCTGTAGTAAATAATTTAGTTTCCAATATTCAGGCTGCTTTGACAGTAAATTAAAATGACATGAAAGGGGCTTGTTGAATAAAGAAAGTATCCAATCAAATTTAATTGGCATGACTAAGGCAGTAGAAATATGTTTTATAATTAAACCATGTTGTCTTGGAGCTTTATAAGCATGTATGAATCAAAATGTCAAAAATTATTCTTTGATACTGTGCATTTAAAACTTTGCATGGTGAATAGTTTCCTTAAACAAGCTTGTAGACAAGCATATTGATGTGACATGAAAATAGTTTCGTGTTTTAAATAAGTGATACACTTCTCCGTTTGTAAACCCTTGCAAGTAGCAACTCTGATAACAGACTCCTTAAAGCTCGCCTTTGTAGGATTTTGTTTTCATATTGATACATGCATAACTCAGAGGAAGCTGTGGTTTTCTTGTAGTCATATTGTTGAATTTCAATGTTCTTTTCTTTGGGTGAAGAAAAATAAGTTCCAAATTCAGCAGAACAAATTCTAGAAAAAGAATGGTATTAAGGATTAGAAAAAAAATAACATAAGGCATATTTTGGTTTACTGTAACCTCCTCAACTTCAAGATGAATGAATTTTTTATAGTTGACAGCAGAAGTGTTGAGTGCTTGTGCTGTAAGAGGTAGGAAGCCCTGAGAATTTCAGATTTTTGTCTGATCACCTGTCCATTTTTTTTTCTTCCATGAAAATGATGCATAAGTAAGTGCCCATTTGTAATAAAATTCCTAATGATGGTTCTTTCCACAACTCAGGTGGAAAATATATGGTGGTGTTTGGGTCTGCAGAGATTGCTTATAAAAACAGAAATGAGCTTAGTGAATCATTTTTCATTCTTAGCCTTTTCAAATGTCCTAGTCATAGTAAGCTAAAAAGAAAGTAAGAAAGGAAAAGAGGTTCAGATACAGCAACATTATTCAAAATACTAAAATCATCTTCGAGTCACATTATTATTTTTCTAATCTCTTAATGACTTTTCAGTTCATGAAAGATTTTTTAGTGAATAATCACCCAAATCTAAGTAGCTGTTTCAGATATAATTTGTCATACTTATATTGCTCCAAGGTAAATTTAAACAAGTATGCTATGAAGATATTTTCTATAAAATATTGTTCTTTATGAAATGTTATGACATTAAGTGATACAGAAATGCATGCAGTATATAGTCTGAGTTGGGGGGAAACTGACCAAAATGAGCATTCCTTAAAAATTTGCTTTCTGCCGAAACCGGTTTGGCTCAGTGGTAGAGCATCAGTCTGCGGACTGAAGGGTCCCAGGTTCGATTCCGGTCAAGGGCATGTACCTTGGTTGTGGGCACATCTCGGTAGGGGGTGTGCAAGAGGCAGCTGGTTGATGTTTCTCTCTCATCAACGTTTCTATCTCTCTACCTTTCTCCCTTCCTCTCTGTAAAATATCAATAAAATATATATATTTTTTAAATTTGCTTTCTGCCGAAACCGGTTTGGCTTAGTGGATAGAGTGTTGGTCTGTGGACTGAAAGGTCCCAGGTTCGATTCCAGTTGAGGGCATGTACATTGGTTGCGGGCACATCCCTGAAAGGGGGTGTGCAGGAGACAGCTGGTTGATGTTTCTCTCTCATCGATGTTTCTAGCTCTCTCTATCCCTCTTCCTTTTTCCTCTCCCTTCCTCTCTGTAAAAAATCAATAAATATACCGTATATTCTTTTAAATTTGCTTTCTGCAGCCTACATTCTCCACTTGAAGGCTTTTCAAACTGAAGTGCATTTTGATTACAATGTTGACATAGGAACAAACTTAGGGGGCTTTTTAAAATCTGTTTTCCTTAGTGTTGATCCAATAACCTCTATAGGCAGATAAATGAAAGATAAAGGGTAAGCTTTTATTTATCGTTTTTGTTTGTTTTCACCATACAGCTATCAGAAGTCATTACTAACTTTGAACGCCTTTTCTGTGATCCTGTGTCCTCATAGGATAATAATAAATGAATAACTTCATGGAAGAGGGGAAGCCTCATTAAAAAGTCCATAGAGAGAATAATGTACACTAGGATATCCATTTAGCCATAATTGCTACGCTTTTTTTTTGAGCTAGTCCAAACAGTGCCCATCACTACGTTTTAATTTTGTTTCCATACCTCCTCCAGCGTTTCAGTTCCTGGTGCATCGGGATCACCTGGTGGGCTTCTTAGCCGCCTGGGCACCTCTTCCAGAGTCCAGATTCAGTGGTGTGGAGTGAATTGAAAAGTTGGCATTTTTAACTAATTCCCAGTGACCCTGTAGTTTGAACACTTGGGGAACCATTCACTCCTGCACTCAGCATGCAGTCAGGAGTCTTTTCTGAGTGCTGGGAACTGGGAGATTGTCTCTGCTGCCGGGAGCGGAGGTCCTGTCTCTGGGGAGGCTGGTGCCTGGCATGACATCTGAGTAGAACACAAACCCTGTATTGGGCCCAGAACATCTGAGAACTTTGGGGGGTTAGAGATGCCTTCTAGAGGATCTGAAGTTCAAGTGGAAGCCTGAAAGATGAGTTAGACTTTCCAGGAGAAACGGGAGGGAAGAAGAAAGCAATACTTTGGATAAAGTTTACATTTTATTTGGCATCAATATTAGTCTAAAATATAATTAATGATAGTCCTCTAATTGCTCTTAAAATTTTAATTGAGCAATTGCTGTTTAGAAAGGAGTAAAGGAAGCTGAAAGCCGCTTTCCCTAGAAGGCCTCTCAGTCCAACATCCTTCGCCTCTGTGCATGTGGTTGGAATTTATACTCATGCCAGGGCCTCTTTTGCACTAGGCCTTTTCAATTTTATTGACATCTACATTTATTTACAAAATTACACACCAAAGAGAAATATAGTCCCATCAGACTGTCACCATTTTGCATTGGTGCCCATTGCTGTGATTTGCATTTGACTTCTCATTTATTCCAGGCCTATGCTGTCCACTTCCGCCAAACATAGTGAGGTTGCTTGACAAATGCATTGGGAGCTTTAAAAATATTTTCTATTTTTAGCTCGTTTACATTCCCTCTTTTTTCCCCCCACAGCATCTAGAGGTGATCTGGCTCAACAGATATCTGGGAGTTTTGTCATCTGGACTCTGTGATGCCTCTAGACTAGAAACTGCCTTCAGACAATAGTGGCAGATGCAATGCTTGTACCTCTGCCATCTTGGACTTCATGTCTCATGGGTGCAATGTAAAAATCAAACTGATATATGTTATCTCCTACAAATTCAGGGTATATCATTGTCTCCATTTCACAGATGAAATAGGAGAGAAGTAGACCCTGAGACCACATGGGCACTATGTGTTACCACCGATATTTGAATACTCTAATTGTTCAGTTCTACTGTTCTTTCTACACCACGTTACCAGAGACTTCCACTGTTTACCATGTCTGGCACAACATGCTGGAAGCTGAAGCACAGGTGCAGCCATGCAGGAGTAAAGGCCACCCTATATTTGTCAGCCAGAGTGGACATCCCTGCCTGTATTCTTTCTTATGACTTTGTTTGGGGGACAAGTGATTTTCCTGTACACTAGTGCTTTTCAATTTTTTGCACTTGTTTGGGGGACAAGTGATTTTCCTGTAGACTAGTGCTTTTCAATTTTTTTTCTTTTTGGTCTGAGGAAATTTCACCTTGACCTATAAACAGAATACACAACGAGCTGTTTGTAAACCATAGCTGTAGGCCAGTTGTTCCTAACCTTGACAGCTCTCCTGATTCAGCTGAAAAGCTTTTATGAAATGGTGCCTGTAGACCCAGGCACATTATCTGACTCAGAATATCCAGTAGAAGTTTAGGCAGCTATGATGATCAGCCTGATTTAAGAATATTATTGATAATTAATATTATGACTAAGTCGTTATTCCTGTGTGTCAAGCTCCATTGTGTCCATGGGTTACTTCATTTAATCCTGAAGGTACAGAACTAGTCAGTTAGAAGAACCACAGTTTAAAGCCAGGTAATCTATTTTAACAATGAGAGTGCTTAACACATGTGCTGTCGGGCTCTGGCCAACCCTCTTATTCCATACTCATTCTTCTCCCTGCTCCCCTCAACCAGGTATGTTCCCCTTAGCTGGTTCTGCGATAGTATCTGTTGCCAAGATACTAGATTCCTTTAAAATAGCCTATTGAGAAGAATGTTATTTTAAATTATTGATAATCTAAATTTCTACCAGGAGTAAGACCCCAGACCAAAATGAGAACATGAGATGCATATGCTCTGTGCATCCCCAGTCATTCACAAGAAATGTTCTTGAGTTAAGGCAGTGAGCAGTTTCCAGCCTGGATTTAAGTTTTGTAGAGTGAAACCCTCTGTTATGGGAGCCACTACAGTCTCCTCTAAGCCATGTCTTCCTGACACAATTCTTATGTGCATAAGAATTTCAAAACTATCTCATGCTCTGTTGAATTTTTAAAAAGCAGTGGGACAAATTGTAAGTTTAAGCTTTCTAGACAATGTACAGTATCAGCATACAACCGAATTTTAAGTTTTTTGTTATCTAGTGGGACCACTAATTTCCATTATCCTTAAAAACAAATAAAAACATAGCTTGCCTTATAGCTGTAGTTCTTCTTACTGTGGGCAGATTTACAGTTGGCCATGAAAATATAAATTTGAAAATTATCGGATGTGATCTGAGCTTGACTCTGCCACTAACCAGCTTTGTAACCTTGGAAACTTTATAAATGCTCTGAGCCTTGGTTTCCTCATCTGTGTAACTAAGACTTGTTCATGGCCACCCCGGAGGATTGTGGTTAAGACCGCCTGAGGTAACCTGAATGGATGAAGGCAGCACAGCACCCAATTCATGTCATAGTTCAGCTCAGCTCATTTCTTAACTACCTTCTGAACTTTAATCACTGAGTACTTACTTTGAGCTTGGTCTGCTCAACAGATTGGAATGACAGACTCAATCTATGGAGGTAGAATATCCTAAATATCTATTTGTGCAAGTTTCTTTATATTCTAAAATAAAAACACTGGGCAAATATTTTGCTATCCACTCTTCACCACCACCTCCATTCTTTACCTGTGTTAATTTGATTCATTAACTTTTAATTTTCCTTTTTTCCCCTTTGTAAATACTTTTTCAGATACAGAGGAATTTCAGGTTTCAGCTCTATTAAGAAGTCAGCACACCTTTCAGTAGTTAGGAACTCATTATGAATGGAGGGCATTGATCCCCCCCTTTTTTTGCATTAGTTATCTCTGATGAGAGATTTAGAAATATTCAGAATGCCTTTTTCCTTTATTCAAATATAAGAAAAATCTTTGCACTTATTTATTTTGGAATAGAGACATTGGTGTTCTTTAAAAAAATGCTCACAGTGGAAAACTTTATGATCCCAGCAATTGCAACTTGTAATAACAGCATGGCAATTTGCATTTAGGCAGGTTTTTCCTGTAAATTCCTATTATTTTTTTGGAAATTTATTGCAAGTTGATAAAATGACTACATTCTAGTATATACTTGTCACAATTTCCAAATTAAAAGTCATATTTAAACAAGAGAGCTTTTAAGAAGTTACTTTGCGGACATTATCCTTCACAGTGAAGTGTGGGTTATTAGGTAAGGGCTCTAGAGAATGGAAGTTCATCTCAGTGTCTGGTCTCAAGTTCATTATAGAACAGCAAGGGCAAGTGCCCCGAACCCATAAGAGCAGCATTTGCAGGATCCGGAAGTGTGTGAAAAGCGGATCATATTTTTATGATGTAGGTTAGCTAACTAGACAACTGTCATGGCAAAATTGGGATGAAGTCTAAATCCAGTCCACGCAGAGCAAGACACATGAGCTACAACGTGTGAAAGATGACTGCAAGTGATAGGTTTTTACTGAACAAAATCCGCAGTGATACAACTGCTTACCTTTGCACAGTGACACTTATTAGAACTTACGAGAATCATAACAGGCAATCTCTTCCTGAAGGCAAACTCTGTGTCTTGGCAAGGTGTGCAGTCTGTCTTGCTTAGTCTGGATGCTGCCATGTTGGCCGTCATAAAACTTATTTAAAATCCTAACCTGTATGTCATGCAGCCTCCACGGCTTTCAGTGGTTCAGGAATTTAGAAGTTCTAATATTTAGTGGAGGGATTTAAAATTGACGATCGAGACGTATATTTTCATTCCAGTGTTCATTCGAAATGTACAAAATTTTAGCCTCTGTTTCAAATTCCCTACTCAGTATTTCGCATGGTTGAAATATGAGTGTAAAAATAGTAGATTTTTTTAATGCTTTTGTATAGGCTCAGGAGAGTCCTTCCTGCAATACCTAGCTGGAAAGGTAATGAACTGTAAAATATGTTGAGATGATTGGGGATTAAAAATCTCTGGTGTGTAGTGACAGTGCAATTATATCCCACAGTAAAGGTTTCTTGTATTAAGAGTAATAAATAAAACTTATTTTTCCCACTGTGATTGGTTGTCACCACCATAATGATAGCTTTGACCTTCTTCCTCTTCAAATGTCGTTAGCCTGTGACCAAGTAGTCACAGGCTGTGGAAACCTAAATACAAAGTGAGAATTCTGACCAGACCACAGCAGTGAGAGGCAGAGTACAGCCTATGCCTTTCAGAAATTTGCAGATTGTTGCCTTTTCAGTGCAGCTTCCGTGCTTTCTTCCTGTTATTCCTTGACTCCTGTTCCTGGGTTTGGAACTCCCAATTCTAGAATTGGTTTTGCGGCGCTGCCTGTCTGGGAACATGCATTGTGTAAGCAAACCGACCCTACTAGCTGCAGTCGCAAGATGCCAAGCTCACATTGCTGAGGGACACGTCTCAGGCAGAAGTTAAAGATTTACATCTTTATGCAGAGATTTGATTTTTTAGAAGGTTTAAAAACAATACTCATTTTCATTTAGTACGTGGAGCAATTGATTTAAAATTATGTAGGAACTGTTTGTTGATGTTGCCTTTTTTTTTTTTCTTTTCCAAAAGTGAAACCCATTGTCAAGATTGCTACAAAGAGTCAAACTGAAGAACATAGCATTCTTTGGTGGGGTGCTCATGGCCTTTACTCCATTTTAATTATTTAAAAAAAAAAAAAAAAACACAAACCCACACATTCTCATTGGAGGCATGGATGTCGTGGAATGCCTGTAGTGCAAGACTCCTGAAGAGTGCTGGGCCCTATTTATTCATTAGAATTATGTGCCGTTTTTGTCTCTTTCCTATTAAGCCCCATTTGTCTGCCTAGAAGGTCAAAGGAGCAGCTGTCGCTGGGGCTGACCTCTGTGCACCTCTATTGTTTGGCCCTCACTCTGTCCTTCTTCCTGGGAACCTGCAGGATTGTCATCTCAAAGCATTTGACCCTTTCTAGGTCAGGGAGCAAGAAGGACAACTGCTTACACGTTTCTGTAATCCCCGCTGTGGTAAGGTGTGGCTTTGTCATCCGCTGCCATCTGGATGACTTGAAGGTTCTGCTTAATGGTCTCACAGTTTACAAGCGATATCAGAAAAAAAAAAAAATGGACACACTTGAACTACTGCTTTAAAAATCTTTATGCTTTTTGAGTGGCTACTACCCTGATGGCTGCATCAAATTCACTCTCTCCATTGTCATGGTTTGGAATCCAGTCTATCCCTTATGTATGTAGCTTATTGCCCCACCCCCACTTTTCATAAGAAGGGGAGTTCTGCCGAGCACTTGCCACAAACGAGTGGCCACTTACTCCAAATTTCTGTGAACCTAAGATAATCAGGAAGAAATGCCTTTACTTTACTCGAACTTTGCAGTTGCACTAGGGTAGGTAGGTAATGAAAGAGTGAAGCATTGAAATGTGCCTAAATAACATGCTGTTACAAGCCTTATGATAGATTTGTGTTTGACTTAACAGCTTTGGAACCTAATAAAAAGAACTTAATTGACAATTTCTTGAAATTGCTAAGAAAACCTAGTGATGTTGGTAGGGTATAATAAGGAGTTTCTCATCACTGTCTTCAAGATTGAGCCTATACAAAAAAAAAAAAGAAAAAAAAAAAGAATTTATCTCTGTGGTAACTCTAAGTAATTGATATACAGACAAGGTTTGGTTCCAATTTGCCAGCAATAAAGTTGTAATAGGGTTTTCTCTGCAATTTTAGCCTTAATGTGCTCATTCCAAAGAGCGGTATTTTTCCAAGCGAACAAATAACATCAGTAAAGCTTACGTTCAGTAATAGCCCCACACTGATGCTCGCATTAAACTTGTTAAATCAATTCACTAGACACTTTCTAAAGTGGACTGTCTGTTTACTCTGACTTGCACCCTATGTGGATGATCCATCAGTTACATTTATTTGAATGATCTTTACATTCAAAATTGGTAATTATTCAGGCTTGATTGTGGTTATGAATGGGCCTCTTTTCTTCCTCCTGCTTTTTTTAAGCTGCTCATTTTCAGCCTTTGGTATTTGAAGGATATGGATGTTTAGTGATAGCAACTATTTCAGGGGGGATATTTTTGCCTTTCCAAAAATTCCTACGCACACTTGGCTGTGTAGATCCTATATAGGTCCTGTGGATAATATCTTCCACAATCACCTGCCACTATTCAGAAGATATTATTCATCTTGAAACAAATGCACATGTATATTTGTTAAAATGGGCATACATTTTAATTGTGTTCCCAAAGATAGAGTATAGTCCAGTGGGCATAGGAGATGTGAGACCGAGAAAAGGTAGCTGGTTTTGGAGAAAGCACTTTTGGAAGTGGAGGCAGTCTACTAAGCCTGTTTCATTTTTCACTGGAGCAAGCGAAGCCCGCTGCTGCATGCTGCCTTTTGTCAGTAAACACAAAGAGAAATCTGAAGCCATCAATCTTGCTTATCAATACTACTCAGTGTGATTCCTCTCCTCGCCACTTTCCTTTTTCTTTTCCTATACAGAACTTCATTTTTCTCAGAGTGTCCTTTCAGTTTGGCCTGAATGAGTTGCAGGTCAGGTGGTGGAGCAAAATTAATGCCGTGTATTTTGCAGAATTGTGTACTGCTTAGGTTCTGTGTCTGTGCCTCTTTGTGTAGAAGTCAAATGTGGCGCAAAGGATATGTTCTGAATAAACTGAGTTGCCCGCCGATGTCTGCCACTGGTTATGACTGTGGCCACTTGGTTGCATTGTGTGGCAGGAGCCAGAGACGCCCCCATGACTCCAAAGGCTTTTACCCTCAAATCCTTCCCAGCGTTCCATGTGTGGTTTATCTGTGTCCTTTAAGCAAGTGTTTATTTTTAACATTTGTGTATACGTCCTATTTTTATCTACTTGAAGTAAATATAGCCTACTGTAAAATCAGGTATGTCATGTAACAAATGTTATCTTAGAACAAATGTGAAAGGTTTCTTTACTGTAACCTAGTAGCCTTAAAATGTATTAAATCACAAAAACAACATGCCCCTGCTCCAACTTAATATTATGCTAATGGTTTCATTGATCACATGGAACAACAGTTTCAGGAAGTGGTCTTGTACCATTCAGGGCTTTAGCCTGCATTTTTTTCATTCATCCTTACCCAAGGATATTTTTTTCCATTGATTTTTAGAGAGAGAGAAAGGAAGAGGGGAGGGAAAGAGAGAGAGAAAAACATCAATGTGTGTGAGAGAGATGTGAATTGGCTGCCTCCTGCATGCACACTGACCAGGTTCAGGCATCCAACCTGCAACCAGGACATGTGCCCTGACCAGGAATCAAACCCACGATCCTTCACTGTAGGACCAACTCTCTAACCATTGGGATTAATGGCCAGGGCTCAGCTTGCATTTTAAAATTAAATTTTATGTCCTGGTTGGTGTGACTCAGTTGGATGGGCATCATCCTCTGCACCAAAAGGTTGCTGGTTCGATTCCCAGTCAGGGCACATGCCTGGGTTGTAGGCTAGAACCCAGGTAGTGGGCATGCAGGAGGCTGATTGATGTATCGCTCTCACATTGATGTTTTTCTTCTCTCCCTCTTATTCTCCCTCTAAAATATCATTAAAAATATTTAAAAATTAAATTTTAGAAATTTATCCCTTATTTTAGGGGTGTGGGGAGGATCCTGACCCAATTTCATTTAGTCATAGGTCATGACATACATTATAATTATTTGACTTCTTTTGTCTAATTCTATGCCCCAGATTCATAATTAAGGAGATAAGTTTATTGATTAATGGGTATTTACATTAATCAATATTTTTTGTGGGCTTTTCTTTTGTAATAAACTCACTAGGTTAATATCCTCTGTGTTTAAGCTTATGACTAGCTCGTAAAATTTATCTATTGTCCACAAGCAAATCACTCATCCCTGTGAGGTGTACGGAGACTTCCTAGGAATTAGGATAAAACCCCTAGGACTATATTTCTAAAAGAGCTAATTTTCCCCCTATGAATCTTCAAGCTATTTTTTAGATGTGGCTTTGCCTCTTTAGGGGAAGATATTCAAATTAGGTAGATGAATGAAGACTCAAGTGGAAGTCTTCTCTAGGTTCAACAGATATGTATGTACATGTGCATACTCGTATGTGTCTAAAAAATGTACCTAATAATTGACTGACTATTCTGTGCGAGACAGTGCACTAGGTATTTTTATTATAATTCCTCAATTTCATATGTAAAATAAGCCCATTGTACAGTTATTCTTATTCCTCTTTAGAGACAAGAAAACTGAAGCACAAAGAGTCAAACCACTTCTCTTCTTAAAATATAATTAGTAACTTGGAGGAACAGAATTCAAACCCAGATCTGACTGAGTCCCTAGCCTGTGATTTTCATGCAGCATTACTCTAGGACAAGTCAGATTTAGGGAGCAGATTGCCTTTCTATTAGGAGAAGCAAACCACCACACTGGTTTCTCGACAACAGCCAGGCTTCCTGGATTGCATTGCCAATAACGCCTTCCCCCCTAATTTCTGTTGTCTTCTCTGCCCCTTTTTACTGTTTCACTTCCTTCTTGGGACTCATTTCCCTTGGCCTCAAATCATCAATTTGTCCTAGCTTACACTCCCATGATGAGTCATTTATTCTCCTTTCCTTATGTGCCCTTTTATATCAACACTAGAGGCTTGGTGCACGAAAATGTGTTGTATACTCGGGAGGGGGTGGTCCCTCAGCCTGCCTGCACCCTCTCACAGTCTGGGAGCCCTCAGGGGATGTCTGACTGATGGTTTAGGGGATGTCTGTCTGACTAAGCTGCAATCTGACTTCCCTCTGAAGGAGGGGACCGGGCACCTCTCTACTGCAGCTGGTTGCCACTGTCCTCCCCTCTAACCACCCCCCCATCAGCTGGCACGTGCCTTGGCTGGCCTGGCACCACCTGCTCACTGTTCCTTCCCCTCTCCTACTGGTCCTTCTGCCCTTCAGTCAATTTTCATATTATTCTTTTATTAGATAGGATTTTCCACTTTTCTATTACTCTTGCACACTTATAGTGTGTGGTCTCATTCTCTTCTGACCCACCACACAACTGCTCAGACAATTCTGTACCTCTACTCCAGACTTCTTTCTGGAGACCTAAGGCCATATGTTCAGATCTCTACTGTGCATTGTGCCTTGTTTTATCATTGTCTTCTCAAATTCATAACACCCAGTGCTAAACTCAGTAAAACATAGCTCTCCTGTCATGTTTGCTATCTCAGTGAAAGGAATCACTGTCCACCAAGACTGCCAGGCAGAAACTGGAAGGTAAACCTCAAGTTCTAGCTCTCCTTCAAATTGTTTGGGTTTTCCATCCCCATCTCCTCTATGTTATTTGAATCTACCATTATCTTCTCAGCTGGATGGTTCTAATGCCTAACTCGGGACCTTGACTGCAGCCTCACCTTTCTCTATACTTACTTCCATTTCCATTTTCCATATAGTGGCATCCGTAGTTCTATTTTTATAAAGAAAACTTATGTTACCTTCTTACATAAAAGTATTTAATGATTTTTTAAATTTTGCTTTTAAAATACACAAAGAATACATGGCCCTTCATAACCTAGAATTTGTCTACTTTTCTTTTTTAAATAAATAATTGATTGATTGATTTAAAATCTTTATTGTTGAAACTATTACATATGGCCCCTTTTTTTTCACCCATTGACTCCTTATAGCTGACCCCCACTCCCTGCCCCAGGCCTTCCCCACCCTATTGTCTGTGTCCATGGGTTATGCATATATGCATACAAGTTCTTTGGTTAACCTCTTCCAGCTTACCCACCAAACCCTGACTTCCCTCTCAGATTTGACAGTCTGTTCCACGCTTCTATATCTCTGGATCTGTTTTGTTCAGCAATTTATTTTACTTATAAGATTCCACATATTAGTGAGATTATTTGATACTTCTCTTTCTCTGACTGGCTTATTTCACTCGGCATAATAATCTCCACATCTCTCCATGTTGTCTCAAAGGGTAAGAGATCTTTCTTTTTTATTGCTGTGCTAGAGGCCTGGTGCACAAAATTCATGCACAAGGGTGGGGGGTTGTCCCTCATCCCAGCTTGCACCCTCCCCAATCTGGGACCCCTTGAGGGATGTCTGGTGGGATAAGGCCTAAACGGGCAGTCAGTCGGACATCACCCCCCAACCACTTCCATGCCAGCCTGATTGATGTCTAACTGCTCCCTTGCCAGCCTGTTGGCCTCCAACTTCCCCCCTCTGCCAACCTGGTCACCCCTAACTGACCTCCCCTGCAGGTTTATCACCTCCAACTGCCCTTTCTTGCAGGCCTGGTCCCTCTCAACTGCCCTCCCTTGCAGGTCTAGTGCCTCCCAAATGCCCTCCTTTGCTGTCCATCTTGTGGTGGCCATCTCGTGTCCACATGGGGGCAGAATCTTTGACCACATAGGGGCAGCTATCTTGATCATGTGTGTTGGAATGATGGTCAATCTGCTTATTACTTTTTTATTAGATAGGATAGAGGCCTGGTGCATGGGTGGGGACCAGCTGGTTTGCCCTGAAGGGTCTCAGGATCAGGGTGGGGTTCCCTTGGGGTATAGAGTGGCCTGGGTGAGGGTCCTGTGGTAGATTGAAGACTAACCATGCACCTGGCAACCGAAGAGAAGGCCCTGGTATCTGGAATTAATTTAGCTTCTACATTTGAAACTTTGTACCCTGGAGTGGAGCCAAGTCTCCTGCTTGATTCCTGGCTGCTGCCATTTCTGTTTGGATTTGTTTACCTTCTATAATTGAAACTTTGTATCCTTGAGTGGAGACCTGGGCCCACCAGAGTGTGTGAAAACTTTGGCTTCCTCTGTTGCTGAGGAAACCCAAACCTCCCTACTGATAGTCATCTTGGTTGGGTTTATTTGCATACTTGCTCTGATTGGCTGGTGGGTGTGGCTTGTTGGTATAGTGGGGTGATGGTGAATTTGCATATTAATATTTTATTAGGTAGGATAGTGTTCTATAGGGTGAATGTACCACCATAGAATTTTTCTACTTTTCCAATGCCATATCTTTCCACTCCTGTCCTCAACACATACCTTACCTCCAGCCTTATCAAATTTCTTCAAGGTTAATGAGGGTGCCAATTTCTCTCCTACCTCTTTCTCACTCTGTTGACCAGAATTACTCATCCTTTCAGTGTCCAATCAGATACCCAAGTGAAATATCTGATATTCTCCATTCTCACTCCCAACTGATAGTTCCCTATCAGCTGATATATTTTATGATATATATTCCTCACTTTCCTCAAGACTTTTAGCTCTGTATCCTTAAGGCCTAGTGTAGCATGGGCATAGAGTAGGTATTCATTCAGTGAATTATGTATTATGTAATGGATAAATGTTTTAGATAATCGATCTTTGAGGCAACCAGTTTTAAAAGCCATTTATAAAGTTATATAATACAGTGACTTTGAAAAATACAAGTGGGAGCTCAGAAAACATCAGAAGATCAAAGAATGATCTGGCTACATAATAAGTGACATTTATCATTGTTCAAAGATTTGGAGGAATTAATAAATAAGAAATAACTTGGTTATAACTCAGAACTTGGTTCCTAAATGTCAAAGGTTTGAGATAAGGTATTAATTTTTGGATATAAGTAATTGTGAAAACCTATGGGAATGCATATTTATGGATTATTTCAGGATATACTGTGATCTTTCTGGGAACATTGGAGGAATTTCTTCAGGAGAGACTGGCCCGGTCTCTCCCCCATTTCTGGAAAAATATTAAGGATATATTAGCCAGGAACATGTGGAATGGGGAATAGGTCAAAAGCTTGTGTAAGTAGGAAGTATGCCTTTGAGCATGTTCTTTTTCAGCCAAAGGTACCTTTCCAACCGTATAATGTTACAGTTAACATGGGAAGTTAACTATGAAAATAATCTTGTTTTGAAATTGCTTACTGACTTTCTTCATTTTGAGTGTATTCAGGAAGTATTTGAGCAGAATATCTACTAAAATTGGTTGCCATAAGATATTTTTGTTAGTGATGTTCATAGTGAAAATTTGGAAACCTGCCAGCATTTGTAAAACATTCATCCTTGTTTAATTTATAATCCTTGTGAAATAACAGAGAGAAATGAATGGCTAGTTGCTGTATCTTAGTACTATCACAATAGTCAGGTTAGGAACCAGATCAACCTCACTAGAGTGTTTTTACATCGTGGACGATTTGAGCTGGAGGGACTCTATAAAATCATTTAAATTTCTTTTTTCTTTTATTTAGGTTTAATTGCTATGTGGGCCATTAGTTTTCTTCTCTTCAGTGATCTTTGTTTCTGTCCTTGACTTTGAGCTATCTCTCTCATTCTATGTGGGACGGGGTAACTCAGTCTCATCTCACTCTACTACAGATAAACTCCTTCAAATGTGAATTTCTGAAGGTGACTAGCCTGGGTCTTCAAAGACAATGTTAAGGTCTTTGTCTCCCCCTTCCCCTGAGCCCTATGTGATGTTTCTCACTTGGTGCCAGCAACTAGATGGAATTCCCTGAGGATCTATGGTTGACTGATTATCACATCAGGAGAGGGTTTCGTATGGTTTATTGAGTTTCAGTCCAGTAAAGGGAGCTATTGTTGTAAAGAAAATATGATGTCCTTTTGAGGAGAGGTGCTCTTCAGGCTAAAAGGATAACTATAAATCATTTGTTGAGGTAAATCTGTCTTATAGAGATGAATCGTTCTCTAAATTTAAAACTACTCAAAAAGAGTAGATTTCTTTTTTTTAAATTATATTTATTGTTGAAAGTATTACAGATGTTTTCTTTTTTCCCCATGGACCCCTTAGATCACCCATCCGAGGCCTTCACCACACTATTGTCTATGCCCATGGTTTATACATATGTGCATATAAGTTCTTTGGTTAAACTCTTCTACACTCCCATCCACCCTCAACTTCCCTCTGAGATTGCTTCAATGTTTCTGGGTCTATTTTGTTCATCAGTTTATTTTGTTCATTAGATTACACATATGAGTGAGATTATGTGATACTTGTCTTTCTCTGGCTGTCTTATTTTCCTTAGCATAATCCTCTTCAGGTCACTCCATGATGTCACAAAAGGTAAGATATCCTTCTTTTGTACTGCTGCAGAGTATTCCATGGTGTAGATGTACCGTAGCTTTTTTTTTTTTTTTATCCATTCATCTATTGATGAACAGGGGCTGTTTCCAGATCTTAGCTATTGTAAATTGTGCTGCTGTGAACATAGAAGTGAATTTGTTCTTTCTGATTGGTACTTTGATTTCTTAGGACAAATTCCTAGAAATGGGATCACTGGGTCAACAATATAAATATGCTAACTCAGGAAACTAATCTTCCAATATGGCTTCAGATAGCATTTACTCTACAAACGCACTGCCACACTCAGGGTGGACAGTATCCCAAGTCTTTTCCATCCCTCAAAATCACCGGTGGCTGAGCAGCACTAAGATGAAAAGAATGTCACAACTGTGAGAATTCAACTGGCAGTCTCTGACCTCAAATAAGTTAGTTGAAACATAAGACTTGTGCAGGCCTGAAGAACAATGACAAAGCAATATAGCTTCTATTTGGTCAGGACTGAGAATTTCAACCCTTTAATCTCAATTTCCATAACATTCTCAGGCACATAGAAGGTACTCAATAATCCAGTAATTGCCAAATGAATATGTAAATGAATGAATTATATATTACTGAGTCCTGAAAATAAAAATTAAAATGCTAAAAAAAGAGTAGATTTCCTATTTCTTTTAAACAATAAGCAAAACTATAGGATTTGCTTGTAGATTTTTATTTAAGTATGTAAATTAGTCTAAATAGTCACGACTTAGGTGAATCTCAATGAATTGAAATCCCTTTACAAAAGCAGTAACAGAACCTTATCCATTATGATAATAAAATTGTTTTAATAAGCAATGCTTTGAATAGAAAAAGTTTCTCTCACTTCTTGAGGGATAGTATAAATAAATAATTCCGCTCATTTGGAAAGGATTGTAATTATTTTGATTGATTTTGTTTTCATAAATTATGAATAGTAACAGAACTCCATTTAGATCTAGGAAATGGTGAATTGCTAGTAATTCTACTAATTAGATTTTAAGATCTAGCCCAGGTATTACCAGTTTTAGTTTGCTCTTATTTTTGTGATAGAATTAGGACGTAACCTAAGGAGAACCTTTCAAAATAGATTTATTTTGTTGGCTTTATACTGGCCATTAAAAGTTTGTTTATTTGTTTGTTGTGTTTTGTTTTGTTTTAAAAAACCACACAAACCTGGACCTAAATATGCTCCAAGTTTCTACTTCTCATCTGAATGTATATTTTAACTTTATGTCCTTCAGAATTAAATGCAACTTAATTTGAACTCTAATGTTAGCTCATTATACAGTAATCTTGGCTTTATTTATTCTGGCATAATTTTTAAATATATATATTTTATTGATTTTTTTACAGAGAGGAAGGGAGAGAGATATAGAGCTAGAAACGTCAATGAGAGAGAAACATCGACCAGCTGCCTCCTGTACACCCCCTATCGAGATGTGCCCGCAACCAATGTACATGCCCTTGACTAGAATCGAACCTGAGACCTTTCAGTCTGCAGAGCAATGCTCTACCCACTGAGCCAAACCAGTTTCGGCGATTCTGGCATACTTTTAATGTCCATACTGTTTTAACTCAGGTACTCTCTAGATTGTACTTTGAAAGAATTAGGGGAACAGGATGAGGTGAAAGAGGGAGAGCTGGAAGTCTCTAGGGCATGTGGCCATTGTCCTCCCTTTACAGGTAGGATGGCGGGTCCCTGGGAGGGAAGGTGCCACAGGACTGAAGGCTGATTTAATTTGCAGGTTGGATGTCTCCTCAAATGTAGTTTCAAACATTGGTGTGTATCTGAGAGCTAGAGCCCCTTTCATATGTTCCCAGCCAGCTTTCTCCCTTGTGCTGGGCATTGCCCCCAAATATGACCCCTTTCCTCATGCTCCTCATGCCCCTCATCCATTCCACTCCTCTTCTCCCCTGAAGGATGATCCTGCCCCTTCTGCCCCCTTGCAGACACCGAGGTGCCGGGCATGAACTTGCCCAGCTTCCTGCGTCCACACCTGTGAGTGTATCCCGGTCTGCACTCACCCTCCTCTCTCCTCTTCAGCCTTGGGGGAAGAGGAACCCCTACTCCTATTTTACCACATTAACTCCTGTGCTCCCCAGGCCTTGGCCCTTGCTCCCTCCGTTAGTATCCCTCCGCTGTAACTTCTGCTTTCTCTTCCTCTGGCCTTACTCTGCCACAGTACTGAACTAACTCTCTGAGCTTTCAGACAAACCTGAAATATGGCACTTCTGGTAAAACATTTGTATCCATGAAATATAAGGGCTTAGCTTTATTCCTTATTTGGCTAATGCTGTGTCTGCCTAAGAGTGTGCTGGTGGGATTGCATTTTGTTCAAATGAAGGGTAACGTATGCCATGGGAGCAGATTAATTTTGAAAATATCAAGTGGTGTGAGGAACGTCTAAGGTCTCAAGACATCCTCTGTCCATTACTGCCCAGTGTGCTCTTTCCTGCAGTCTCCCACCCCCCAATCGCTCCAGGGAAACATAGCTTAGCCCAATGGAAGAAGCCTCTCACTGGCATGCTCCCCAAAATAAAAGTGCCATCACCTTTTATTTATTTTTTCTGTTAGATTACAACGGAGAAATACCATGTTTTCAAGGATATATTACATGACAGCGATCATGCAAAAGTCACTTTGGATTGCGTTTTGCTTGGTTTCATTTTGGCGGGTTTGTCAGGGAGATTATACCCTGGGCAATGTAGCCATATCATTAGGACTTCCTAATTTCAGCAGAAATCTGGAACATGTTTTGATTGTCACTTCTTGGGAACGGCAAAGCAAATTTACATCAATGCAAGTATTTTATTTTTGCTGTTGTTAAGGTACTTAGAAAATTTAAAAAATTTAAGCTGTATGTATGCTCATATGAAGTGTTACAAATTATAGTGGACTTGGTTTTACATTTTAGGACTCGCTTTTATACCTGGTTCTTTGTCCTTTCCATACGGGTAAAGCTAATGTGAGTGGAAATATGAAAAACTGAAAAATGTCCCTAATGGTCGATTAGAACTGCACTCTGCATTGATGTGAAATGTACACAGGTAATTGCTTCGATGTTGTGAGTATTCAGAAGACCTACTCTGATAAAAAAAAAGGGTGTTTTGACCTCTTCTCATCTCATAACCAATGTTTTCGTGGGTTATCCTTACATTCCCTCTCTATCTCACAAATCTTTCAATTAAGTCTTGTTTGAATGAATGAAAATACCCTTCTTTCTCTTAAATATCTGTTATAGTCACGAAAATATTGCCTGCAGCATGAGACCTAGTTTTCCTACCTGTTAGTGTTGAATGTTGTCTTTCAACCTCCCAACTTAGAGTTTGAGCCTGAAGATTTCTAGTTCAATCTCTTCTGGACACCAGTACTGACTTTATCTCCTTTCTTCACATTTATTTTTTTTACTTTTTACTTTGTAGGAGAGAGTTCAATATAAATCAGCAATGACCACTCATTCCTAATTTTATAATCCATAAAATGGTTCTCAAATTAAACTACCCACCAGATCCTTGGCTCACCCAAGATAGAGAAATATGATCCTTACCAGAGTTTCTTTAAAAAATATCCATAAGTGCTTCTTTTTATTCCTGCTAGCTATTTCCTAAACAGATGAAATAGGCAATGCACAAGTATGAATTATATTCGTACTTAATATTCACAGTCATCCTGATAATTCATGTTAAGGAACACAGGTGATAGAGAACACTCATGAAATATTTTGGAGAGAAATGTGGTAAATATAAATAATATAAGAACAATATTTTATTTTTATTTATTTTATCTTTAAAGGGAAGACTCAGACTGTGAGTCACAGTCATCCTGATAATTCATGTTAAGGAACACAGATGATAGGCAACACTCATGAAATATTTTGAGGAGAGAAATATGGTAAATATAAATAACATAAAAAACAATATTTTATCTTTAAAGGGAAGAATCAAACTGTGAAGTGGGAAGGAAGACATCAGTCAGGTCATGGGACCTTGTCTATGGACCTGACAGATTCATGGTATTTGTGCCAAATGTTAAAAAATATTCAAATAAAACCAAGTTTAACCACAGCGGTGTATTGATTTTAAAGTGCAATGATTTAGAATAAGAAGCTCCTCTTAATTACAAATAAAAATTAAAAAGTAAGAAGCAGCAGCAACCAAATTAACCACAAAACCAAGTGAATCTATGTGACTCAGTGAGGTATGGGAGCCAAAGGGGAGAAAGCACAGAATAGTAAGGGAACATTTCAGACTTTTGCATAGCTTTATCCCAACCACTGCTTTTCTAAAAGAAATAACTTTTTTTAATGGGATCCTTAGGTTCTGTGTTTCTTCCTTGACAGATTGAACTTAGATTTTTGTATAGATTTTTGTATATCTAGTTTAATTTGTTGACATATACTTAAATTAACAACAACAACAACAACAACAAAACAAACAAACAGTAACCTGGACTGAGCTGTTATTATTTTTAGAGTAGCAAAGTATATAGTTGGTTCTGTGTGTTCCAAGCTCAATATTACAACTTTTTTTTTGAGCCACAGATATCAGATGAATCCTCTTCCCTCCCCTTCCCCCTGGCTAGAGGGTGGGATTGAGCTTCATGTTTACAAGTCTCTGAATTTGTGATTTGAAATGACTCAAAGTTAAAAACAGGGTTTCTCCAATTTGGAGAAGAAGAAAAAAAAGAAGAAACATCTACTATGTCAAGTTCTATTTTCTCAAGAGCCAAAATTCAAGTCACCCCTGTTATTCTATAGCACTCTCCATCCAGCCCTGACGCTATGATAAATCTAACCCACACTTGTATATTGAGCAGCAGGACTCAAATTCAGTTTATCTTTTCTCCTAAGTTAAATTGTTTCTTCAGTGTTTTGCCACTATTTAAATCACATAAACTTTCCGAAACCGGTTTGGCTCAGTGGTAAAGTGTCAGTCTGCAGACTGAAAGGTCCCAGGTTCGATTCTGGTCAAGGGCATGTACCTTGGTTGCGGGCACATCCCCAGTAGGGGGTGTGCAAGAGGCAGCTGGTTGATATCTAGCTCTCTATCTCTCTCCCTTCCTCTCTGTAAAATATCAATAAAATATATTTTTAAAAATCACATAGACTTGAAATTTAAGAATCATCTTTAACAGATCATTCTCTGTATCATCTAAACTTCCAATTGATATTTTTACATCACATTTCAGTTTTATTGTTCTGTGTCTCCCATCAACAACAGTTAGTCTTGGCCCTCCTCCTTTCTGTTTGTACATACCAAATGTTCATCTAACCTCTCCCTTGATTATAATCGTAACCAATTGCTTTGTGGAGGTCATTTTTCTTTCTTTTCAAAAGTGTACAACAGTTATACTTTCCTGTGTAGTGAGGTCAGTTCATGCTTACTTACTATGAAAATCCTATGTCTATATATGTGCATATAGCCCTTCAAGAGTTTTAAGTGTTTTGACACCCAACGCTCAATTTTATCTTCAGAGGGTGGATAGTCTAAGTCCTTTTATAAGAAAAGAAAAAAATTAGCACAAATGTATCTGCCATCAGGCTCCTCTGTACCTTTCTTCATATTTCTCATCCCACTTGGAACACCATCCTGCCTTTTCCCATTCGCCCTGGTGCTAGCAATTCTTCAAAGGAGTCCCGTCACAGGTGCTCGCCCAGTGCGGTTTCCTGGTTATGCTCTGCCGGCTGCATTCTCTGTCTGACATTCCTCTCCCTGAACTGATCATACTTGCTCTGCAAAGTATCGTGTTGATTGAATTTAATCAAATGGAATATTCATTTGAAGAAAATCCAGCTCTGTAAACTTTTATTTTAAAATTACCTTGCTCGTTGCTTGATGGGGTTTTGGGGATACTTCCTCTAAACTATTCTGATTGGTGTTAGAAATTGGAGACAAAACATCATTATATTAAGCTGTCTTAGACACTTAGACTAACTCTGTGTCCAGTGTCTAGATTCATTGTAATGTGTATTTAAGGCAGTAATTCTCCAAAAAAAGCAATTAACACCAGTAAAAAATATGTTTACTTTTGTATGCATACTATTTACAGTTTTTAAATTGCACTTAAGCATTTTCTGCAGTATAATATTAACACAAAAGGTGAGATTTTGACACTTTTTAGGTATTCAGTATATATATCTAGTAAGGAAGTGGCAGGTTACTATTTCAGATCATCGTAATACTAAGTTTGACATAACTTTTATGTGTCAAAGCAATTTTCCTCCAATATATTTTTTCCATGTAAGGAGTTAGGTAGTTTTATGTCTATTCTAAAGTAATGGAGTTTGAAATTCAGGCATCATTTTATCCTAAAGCAATGCTGGGAAATAGTGGTGGCATCTATCTTATTATAGGAATTCTTGGCTCTTGGGCTTAACAACAATCACGAAGACTCCTTGCTTGCCTTAAGAGAAGGGGAGAAGGTTTAGAAGTGTGCAGCATTTGGTGAAAGGCAATGAAGCAGAAGGCTGAGATCATCTGGAGTTTAAAATAAACTACCTGCTAGTAGTTTGACACAAAAAGAAAGGATTGGCTTTTTAAAAACTGCTCTCTCCACTGCTCTGGTCTAAGCCAGATGTATCCCAAAGATACAAGTAAAGAGAACAATTTTTAACAGGCTGAAGAAAGACAGCTTTCCTTTTAGAAAGCAGCATGTGTGAAGACCTTCACGGGTCTGGTATTTCTGCCTCTGCTGTTATCATCCTAAATACTGTAATTAGAAATTAATCCTAGGAGAAACATTTTGCCTAAATGTGTGTGATTGTCTCATAGTTAAATTGTGAAGACACGCAGTGCTTTGTAAACCAAGAAATAGAATGGTAGCAAGTATAATCCTACTTTTTTACACTATTTGGATTTCCTTCAAGTTCAATATACAACCAGGGGGATTACATGCAGAGCATGATAAAGTTGATAAAGTTGATTGATTAAGTAGTATGCCAGGACCTAAAAGGTCATATTTTCACCTTGACTCATTGAAATTAGGTAGGCACCCAATTTGAGTGATTTCAATCAAATCATGATGGAATGTTAAAATTGTAACCTTGGACATATTTAATAACAGCAGAACATTGCCCATTCTCACTTTCTACAGTCTATCAGGGCATTTTGTTACAGAATTTTTAAAAACTTAACAGATTATGAACTCAGTAAAAATGTTCTTTTAATTTATAAAGGAAATATCTTAAGAAAACTATAGTGCAGATTTTAGATAGTAGTAAAAAGATTTAATGAAACTAATGGAGTGGCTTATTAAAAACTGATATGAAAATATAACTGATCTAAAAATGAAGATGAGAGAGCTGATTTTAAAGAAAATAAACCAAAATACTTCCATTTAATGTTACATACTGTGATGCTAATTGAATTATTAATGGCCTACACACACACACACACACACACACACACACACACACACACTTGAAGAGTTAGTGTCTGGAAGGATAATATGAATATTTGTGAAATAGATACAATTTGTGTAATTTGTGTCTTTACTGAGTTGGATTTTTGATTCCTTTCTTTCAGCAAAATCCTTTCACACATGAAGGGTGATTGATAGAAGGTGCTCCACAACATTCATTTCCTCCTCCATTTGCCAGCCTTCCGCCCCAACACTGGCCTGCCCTGTGCTTCTACTCCATCAGGGCTTTCTGCTTCTTTCTGTAGGAGTCCCTCAGAGGCCCAGGTTCTAGGGCTTCCAAATATGGTATATAGACTTATACTAATTTCTACAATTCCTCCCTTATTCTGAAAGTTTTTCCTACAAGTTTCTCTCCATGACTGGTCATGTTTTTAGAGTTACTATGGCAGAGTTTAGTAAAATGGCAGGTATGGAATAAGGGCTATTCTAGCTACCATCATCATTACTACCATCACTGTCACCACCATCATCACCTTTATTACCACTGTCACTACCACCATCACCATCTACATAATTACTGTCACCATAACCATCATCACCACCACCACAACATCACCATTACCACCACCGTCACTAATGCAGAGCCCTCTCTCAATCTCTGGCGGCTGTCTGGAAATCAGAATTCTTCTCTACTGCCTACTTCAAAGGAACCTCTCTGAGGGGGAGAGATGCACCCACGCCTAGCCCCATAGCAGCATCTGTGAGGGCAAGGAGGCAGCAAGGGCCATCTCTAGATGGATGCCAGTGTTATGCTAAGAGTTCTGGTTTCTGGCTTCTGAACTGTGACCCTAAACTAAAGTGATTAAACTCTAGCCATATTAATTCTAAAAATATGAGAAATCATATTTATTTAAAGCACTGTAAAGTAGATTTAATAAGTATGGGAGTTGACATTACTTATTTTCTAATTTATTAGTAACATTGACTCCTCTGTAGAATTTTCTATGGAGTCATATTTTCCTCATCTTTTATAATATACTTTCTGCCCATAGATGTCACAGTCTTTAAGCTTTTCTCTGATATTTGCTAAGAACAAGACATTCAAATAATTTTTCCAGGTTATAATAGCAAAGTAAAAGCTAACATTTACTAAGCCAACTTTGTTTTAGATGCATAACGTGTTCACTCAATTCTCACAATAGTTATATAGTATGGAAGTACTGATTTTCTACTCTTGAGAAATTGAGATATGGAGAGTAATAACTCACCAAACATAAATTGTGAGCCAGGGTATAAACTTGAACAGTGTGGCTTCAGAACCCAAGTTTGTAACCACTATATTCTGCAGCTCCCTTCATTAATATTTTTTCTACTTGAAATAATTAATTAGTATTTTAAAAGTAGAATTATATATGTTGGTTTTATGATTTCATGTCATTAGATTATGTAGTTTGACATTCTCAATTATTTTCTTTACTAGAAATTGCATGGCCCCGCCCAACACCCTGCCTACCCACCCACCCTAAGTTCTCCACCCAGTGTTCATGCATGCCAGGCCCTGCCTCTGACCCCTCTGGGTCCTGCAAGTTGCATGGAGCTGGTCCCACCTCCTCTGGGTGCCTCACTGCTTCTGTCTCCCCCCAATCTCCAGTCTCAGTCTCTTCGTCTCTGGAGTGATGCAGCAGATCTGCCTCTTCATGGTGCCAGAGGAGAGCATGGACGCCTTCTGGCCTGTTGTGGAATTTCCAGCACTGCTTCCTGGCTGTGTTCAGGCTGCTCCTCCCCCTGGCAGGTGGTGGGGGGGGGGGGGCAGGCATGCTGAGTGTGAGCGGTGGGTGGCAAAGGCCTGGTGAGGGGGGCACTACAGTGTCTCACCCCTGCCCTGTCTGCCATGGGATGGTCCCGCTTACACCCTGTCTCCACAGCGATGCAGCTGCTCCACCCCACCACACACACATGCACTCAACTCCTGCTGATCAGTTGTTATGGCATGATGGTGTCACAACCATTAGCATATTAGCTCTTTATTACATAAGATAACTGACATTTAAAAAGTATTGCGTTTTAAAGACATACATACACACATATACACACATATATTTACTTAGCTTATCCCTTAAAGTAAATTATGTGATCAGAGGTTAACATTGGAAGTTGTTTTAAAAATGTGAAGCCTTTTTTGAGAAGCCATTATATTCCCCTTTCTTGAAGTTTGTTTTTCAGTCTGAAATTAATCTGAAACTATCTAAAACTATGGGAATAAAGGATGAATTACCAGTAAATGCACTGTTTCCTTTATTTAAAAAAACCCGATAGGCACCAGTGTCAGGATATGTATTAATTTGGGGAATGCCAGGACCATTTCAATAACCTTGTATACCTGAAAACATGAATCACTAGGTCAGAACTGCCCTTACTTTGTAGGTGAATGAAATGGACAGTTCAGACTGAGAGGATAATTGGCCCATGTACTAAGTTCTATACCAAAACCTACTCATATGAGTCCTCAGATAATAATTTGTGATTCCCCATCTCAGATAATAATCGCTATTTTATTGCCTCAGAAAAATATTGAGATGAACCAAAAATAACAATTTAAAAAAGCAACTACCATTTAATGAATGTTTTCCATATATCTGATATGTTATTATATATCTAATATGCATCTGGCCCAGCCACCTCATTTTACAGATGGTATGAGTGATTGATCATGGAGACTAAGTGATATGGTCAAGGTCATTTGGTCAGGGCATAAAAACGGTATATCTAGACAAGCATGGGGAACATCCAGCCCACAGGTCATATAACCTCTAGAAATCATTTGACCCGGCCCTGCCAAGGCATTAGGGGTGAGTTAATCAAATGTTTGACCAGATACAGCAGGTTCATTGTTAAGTTGATACTTTTTTTGGCTCACAAATGATGTTATAAGTATCCAAACGGTCTTTGGCAGAAATAAGTTCCCCACCCTGGTAGACCTTTAATTTCCCTATGCAATGTGCTTTTGAAGGATGCCCAGAGAAAGTTGCAAATGTTTCTGTAAGAGACTCTTAATGCACTCTTGTGTGTTACAGACCCTTGATACTTTAGCCCTGTAGATATTTGCATTCATACTCGAGTATTGTTCACATGTCTTATTGACCATCTATAGAGATAAATATCAGAGGGCCATTTGGAAAGTTGAAAGGTTTGAAAACTCTCTTTTCCTCCCCACCCCTTCCTTCTTCACCCCTCCCCCTTCTCTCTCCAAAAGAGACACATTTAGAATATCTGACTTGGGGAGACAAAGAATTGTTTGGGATGGGTAATTGCCAACTTGACATTTGTTATTATGACTTTGTCATTTTTACCCTGTAGTTTATGAAATCTGCTATTGTATATTGCCCAAAGGCTTTAAAAAAATCAATGGTTGCATTTTAAAGCATATGGAATAAAATAAATGCCACAATTCACATTGTATAATTTTAAGACTTTGGGGAATCTGAGCAAACCAAGGTCAGGCTATTCTTGGGGTATTAAGAATACTACAAGATATTGCTTCCAGCCCATTGTACTTTCTATATATTTTTATGGTGCGAATTTTACTACATAAATGTACAAATGAGAATATAAGCGAATATATAGAGATAGAATATTTTTGAACTTTAATGAGCTATAGTGTCACCAGCACTTAAGGGTCTTGACTTATGAGAGGTCTATAAACAATTGCTGTCTTTTCTTTCATCAAAATGTAGAAAAGAGTATTAAGAACAGGGAAGGAGCTGAGTTGGTGTGAGCTGAAGAATTTTGTAGATGCTCCAAATACTTATGAAATCTCAACCATGAAATTAAGCTTTTTTTATATACCTTTATAAGCCAACATTCTTCTTTAGGAAGGTAAAAAATTCTAGAGTTTGTCTCACTAAATAAAAATTATCAAAGTAATTTAAGGTGGACAATTGTTAATTCAATTTTTATATTTAAATAATTATTTCCTACTGGCTAAATTACAATCACTTCAGATGAGATTACAAGTTTCCTGAGGCCAGAATCTACATGCAGAATTAATTTTAAGTCCACAAAAATTAAATAAAATAAAAATAACAGAGACCACTTTGGGCACATTGCAATGAAGGTAGCAAACTTGTATTTTATGATTCTTGGTTACTCTTTATGCTTCTATACTTTAGTCAGTCAGTCATTGGCTTGTCCTTCTATTATCTCCCTCTGCCGAAACCATTTTTGGCTCAGTGGATAGAGCGTTGGCCTGTGGACTGAAAGGTCCTGTGTTCGATTCTGGTCAAGGGCATGTACCTTGGTTGTGGGCACATCCCCAGTAGGGGGTGTGCAAGAGGCAGCTGATCGATGTTTCTCTCTCATTGATGTTTCTAACTCTCTATCCCTCTCTCTTCTTCTCTGTAAAAATACAATAAAATATATGATCTCCCTCTCCTCCCACCACTGAGTGTGACCTCCCAGCCATTTTCAGACTTGACTCCCAGTGGCTGGCAACAGAGCTAAACAAGTGGCAACAACACTCATAGCAGCTGGAGAATGAATGATTTTCCCTATTAAGGAAAGGGTGATGGGAGACATGCCAAAGATGTGAGAGCGATTGAGATTATTAAATGGGATGGATTGGAATTACCTAGTTCAAAAATTTGCTCTGGTTTTTTAGAAGCTTAATAAGTAGGCTTTTATAATCATTCACCAGAATAAGAATAACTAATACTGATATGATGGGTAGATTATTGTCCCCACCCCAGAATATTATAATTTATAGAAACTTTGCATTTTTGTTGTTTAGATACTAACTTTGTGGCCTTAGCCTATCAAGCACATGTTACACCCTGGGTTACCATTTGACAGGCTGCTACGTAATAAACATTGTCCCCTCTGCACTCAGCACAGGTCAGCCAGCCTGAGAGGCAGGCGAGCACCTTCCTGGATGGTGAGGCAGCGGGGCATGGTGATCCCTGGAACACTCCTTAGGAGTTTTCTGCCAGCCTTGCAGATAACGTGACTAGGAAAGGAGAACCTTCCCACCAGTGATACTAATGCAGAGCTTTATAGGACAAATATTTGTTGAAAAATATCCGATTTAAAAACTTATTTGTTGTTTGCTGGCTTTACTATCTGGGGGATTTTAGAAGGTTAATAAGTGGACGTTTTATAATCATTCACCAGAATAGGAATAACTAACATTGATATGATGGGTATATTATTGTTTCCCCCCCCAGAAGATTATAATTTATAAAAGTTTTGTATTTCGTTAAAAAGAACAGTGGAATTTCTCTACACATTTGCCAGAGCAGTATCATCACAATTAAATCAGCACTTTCCTATCTCCCCTTTCACTGTTCTGGCATGAACTGTAACTAATATATCCATTATAGGGGGCAAATATTTTTATATTTTATAAATATTTTGGACAAAGTATTTATAAAATTTAATTAAGTACTATTTCTTAATAATTTAACCTAAAATAATAGGTGTGCTATTTAATGAAGCGACGATTTTTTCAAACAAAAGGTAAAACACACACACAAGATCAAGCTGATTGTTATTACTATGATGTTGTTCTGTTTTTTTTAATTTTTCCAAAACATGGATAAATGAAAGTGAGTGTCGATTTTCAACAACAATGAATACTCTGATGGAGATCAAGGTGACGCCTCTAGTGCTCATCAAACTCCAGGCGCGGGGCCAGCCTCCTCAGGCAGCACTTGTGATCTGTTTACTCCTGCCAGCAATCTTAGTTTTCAGTCTTATTTTACTCAGCATTTTAGGCAAATCATGGTTTGAATCAGACACATCATTTTTAATATGATCATTTTTAGCAGTTCTTAGACTCAGAAGCTTTACATAGTTTGCACCAAGAGCACCAACTTTTGGTTATAACGTCTGTAATTACGGCAGTGGGATATTCATGACCTCATGTACTTGGTTTGGCTAGAGTTCGTTTTTGAACCAGGCTCATAATCTTAAGCATCTTGTAGAAAGGCCAGATAAGAAATGAAAGTGAATTATGCTTAATTTTTACAAGTGTTTACTTTGTTTCCTCAAACAAAGCATCGGTGTAATTCTGCTATGTAAGACATTATAAATGAAAAGTCTTTATCCAAAGCAATTACTTTGGAGGAGGAAACGAAAAAGCTCTTACGAAAGGTAGTGTTAACTGAAAATTTTATAAAAAGAGCAGTGAAATTTCTCTACAACTTCACAAAGTAGGATTATTCCAGTTAAACTATCATCTTGACTGGAATTCCTCCTGTTACCAAGGGCCGACATTTTTACTTTACTTCCCAATTTCTCTCCGCTTAAATCAGTTATGTTCTGTCTATTATGTTCACTCTCTAATCTGCCATCAGGGCTCCAGTGCGGGGCCCTGTCTCCTTGTGCATGCTGTTGACTTCCGAAAAGCTGACTCTGCACAGTGTGTGGCCTGACCCCTCCAGGAACATTTCATCCTGTATTGTCCCAGCTTCCTCCCCCCTAAACCTCCTCTGCCTCTTTCTTCCACTGGTTTCTGGCTTAATCCTCTTGGCATTTAAGTCTCCTGATGTGCCCTACACTGGCCTGGCCTCATCCTCTGCTGGTCTCCCATGCATTGCAGTCTTTCCCAAGCTCTTCCTTAGGGCTCCTCTGTCCTCATTTTACATATTGTAAGAGCTAAGTGCTTTACAATTTAAAAAAAATCCTAGGTTTGAAATGGAACCCAGCTCCAGGACTTAGAGAAATTTACAGTTTTAGAGGCTCCATTTTCTTATCTGTAAATTGGAAACTATGATACTTATTCCATCACGAACAACAACCTATAAAATTAAGTAGTTTTAAGAAAAAATTTAAAGGATTACAAAAACTCTTTTGCACAATGCTGATAGGTATAATAAACTCATAAAAATGGTAGTTTTTGCTCTCTCTCTGATAAATACATCATTATTCCTCAGGGCAAGAACTCTTGTCTTGCTGTAGCCAACCGTGCAGCAAGTGTAAGACACATAGCAAGTCTCACTCAGTGGTTGCTGAATTGAATGATGAGCTCAAGAAATAGCTTCACCAAAATAGTGACCCTAAAATTTACTTGGCTGTGCTGATTTTTCACCTAAATGCTAGACCTGTGTTTCTAAGCTCTAACTCTATATGTCTCTGGATTCATCGAGGTATGCACGAGAGTGTGCTCTCTCCCCAACCTACACCTCCTGTTCTGTCAATGGTGTTCTTATAAGTGGATGCCATCCTAGTCTCCCCTTCTCCCAGGCCACCCGTATCTAGCTGGTTCTAATTATTGGGTAGTTTACCACCTACCCTCTATTTCCACAGAGTCTGTCTCCGGCCCACCCCTCCTCATTTGCATTATCCCTCTAGCTTCACAACAAGCCTTTCCTTTAGCTGTGCCTGGAAACATTGCCTATGCTGTTCCTAGAGGGAGCATTATGAAACTCAAAATCCTTCAAGTTGTTCAAATGAAAGTCCCTACAGATTTGGGGGATTGCCATACTCTCCCAGGCAGCCAGGTGTCCAGATTAGAGGTCGGGCAGGTCTAGAATTTGGGCTTCAAACACCAGGCATTGTCCATGTGAACAGAGGTCCTCCCTGTGAAGATGTACATGCCAGGAACCCAGCAACGTCTTAACAAAGGGCTGAATTTTTATGTAGGGAAAGTTCAAGGCTCCTTTTCATTAGTTCAAGAAACGGAAACACTGCACAACACTGAAGTCCTAGAAGCACAGCCCTGACGGCGCTTGTGCGAGTTTTCAGATGTGACTCGTGAGCGTGCTGCTTTTCTTTTGATCCTCACCACTTCTTGGGATTTACAAATGTGCATGGGAGCGAAAATGCTTCCCTCCAAAGATCCAGGGATAGGAGTGAAAATAAGAATCCAGATAATAAAGTGTAGCTACAAAAGGGAGCCCACTTAGTTTGGAAAAACCATTACTGTAGCAGAATGATGTATCTGCGAGTGACTTGCATGAACGTATTTTATGAGCCCGCCAGCATGTTTTTTGTGGTTCCCTGCAGCAGATATTGCTCTTTTATTACTCGTTAGCCACTTAAAACCCAGCCCAATTTTAACAGTGCTAAAAGAGCAGGAAAATTTATTTTAAAGGAAAAGGCTGCATTCTTCTAAACTGGAGTCATAATATTAATACTTAAAAGGCATAGCAACATGCTGGGAAAATGGGATAGTTATTTAGATATATTATAAAATGTAGCCTACCACTTTGATGTGATTCACTACTATTTCACCAAACCAATTTAACAGCATCCTGGAGAGAGAGAGAATAGTGCAATTAAAATTAGTAACAGGGATTTTCACATGCATAGATTTAAATCAGCGTAGGTTGATAATGAAATAAGTAATTTAGCTTCTTTGTGAAGTTAAATCCGTAATAGATGTACCCAGGATGAAATTTATGTGTAAAGGGCCTGTCTACACACAGTGTTCTGACTCAGTTGGATTGACAGTATTCCCAGTTGTTTCCATTTTTTTTCCCTTATGTTTGCCTTTTATAGAGGCACTTGTGTGTATTCACTATATGTAGTAGGATTTGATTACTTGAGCAACTGGCCACTTTGCTAAAGGCCAAATTCTTTCAAAATATAATTTCACAATTCTAATTTCTAAGGAACCAAAACCACAAAAGTACAAGTGAGTATGTAGATATTCTCTAAGGTTTCAGTGTGAAAGCACACCATACAGTTACTCTCATTTTTCTAGTACTTAGTGTCATGTCACAACCCCAGAGGTGCCTGCATTGGTGTCTCCCGTGGACTATTGTATGTTGATACATGGGGTTTCAGTCTTCCCCATCTGAGATGTGTGTGCCGGCAGAAGTTACTGCATGCAGATAGGAATGGATGCCTGCATCAGCACTAGACTTTAAGATTATTGAATGTTCATCTTTCTATACCCAAGCAGGATTAATTTGCCCTGAAGAATTTGATGAAGAGATATGAACATACTGTTCCTATGACTCAAAAAAAAAAATGTGTGAAACATATTCACCAAGGGAACACAGATTAGTGAGGGTGGAAGTGCATGCCGTTATCACAACAATTAGGAGGAATTAGTTTTTCTTAGTTACCATAGCTACCTGCAAGATTTATGAAATGTGTCCTACAGACCTTACCTGAACTGGTGACCTTTTGCCATGTCAGTAGAAAATATCAAACCAAACATTTATTCCAGTCCTCCAATCACCTGGCTGTGAATAATAATGTTTATTCCCTAGAATACTGATCTAATTTTAAGGAAGTACTATGATTTATTGGAAAACTCATGGATTTCCAGGCCAAAAACATGTTGATTCTAAGATTAATCCCAAGTTCACCATTACCTCTGAGATCCTAGACAAGTTACTTATTTTTCTGAGCTTTATGTAGTTCCTCCATCTGTAAAATGAACATAATAATGGTAATTAATTTCACAGGATTATTGTGAGGATCAGAGATAATGAACATAAAGTACTTGGCTTATAGAAGGCACTTTGCAAATTATTATGGACAGAAATTATGATGATTATTTTCTCATCCATAAGATAATGATAATGCAATAGCAGAATGCCTGTAAATATCTAAGTGCTCTTTTCACAGAAAGTTTTGTTTACTTCTTCTAAGGTGAAATTCTGGCTTTCTGGAAGACCGGTTAGAAGAATGTAAGAGGCCCATGTTTGCTCATTCACTCATCACACACCACTGGAGGACCTGCTGTGTGCCAGGTCCTTAGATCAGTGTTTCCCAAACTTTTGACATATGTGTACCCCTTCTATAATTTTCGTAATGCTGAGTACCCTTCGTAAAAAAAGGATGTACCGGTATTTTAATAACAATCAAAATATATATATATATTTTATTTTTTGGTACATACACAAAATAATAATAAACGAAAAATAAAATTATTCATAATGAAATATAAATAAAAGTTATATTATAAATAACATTTATTTGCACACCAGACCATCTCACGCCTCACAAGACTGTCTTGACTCATGAGAACATAGAATTAGGCGCAGCTAAGCATGGTGCAGTGCATATCCCCACTAAACTCCGGTGCAACACATATCCCAACCCAACTCTTCCTATATCCCTGGGGGTACGCATACCACTCTGGGGAAACACTGCCTTAGATTATAGAAGTGGACATGATGCAATTAGGTCCCCACAGGCTTACACTTCAAAAGCAGACAAACACACACACATAATGCCATAACAATTGCTACAGAGACAAATCAAGCAGTGTACAGGAGCAGATCATAATATATGATGCTATTTTAGATAGCGTGCCAAGTATCTCACGTTTCTCTGAGAAGGTAACATTTTAGCAAGAACCTCAGTGAAGTGAGGGAGAAAGTTATTAGATCCCTGGGAAGAGACAGACACAGGCAACAGCATGCGGGACTCCCATGGGAGTGAGAAAGATGGGATCTAAGCAAGGCTGGGGCCACATAAGGAAGGGGTGGGCAGTGGGAGACAGGGTTGGAGCTGTAGCCAGAGCCAGACCTAGGCTTTGAATTTTATCTAAAAGGGAAGGAGACCACTGGAGAGTTTGAGATGGGAATGGGCATGATCTGAGCTATAAAGTTTATTAATCTAATCGCTGTGTAGAAACCATGCTAGGTAAGGCCAAGGTCAAAGGCTAGAGAATAGTTCTGGAGACCGTTTCCTGCCGAGGCCCAGATGCGGGAGAAGGTGGCCTGCTCTAAGGTGAGGTGGAAGAGGTGAGAAGTAATCAGCTTCCGGATATACTTCAGGGCATTCCAAAAAAAATGAATACACACTTAGCTGACAGCTCAATTGATGTTTCTTTCTTTTCAGATTTAACCCATTGGAATTAATAAATATTCAAAGTGTATACCCATTTTGGAGGGAACACCCTATATTTTTTAAGGTTAAGCTTTGCATAATCTATGTGGACTTGAGAGAAAGAAAGGAGTCAAGTTGGCTCCAAAGCTTTTGCCTAAGCTACTTGGATGAATGTTGGTAATTTACCAAAAGAGGGAGGAGGGTTCCTAGAGCAACACATAGGTTTGGAGCAGGGGTGGATCCAGAGTTCAGTTTTACACAAGTTAACTTTAAGGAGCTGTCATAGCAAGGCAATTCAACGTGAGTTTATAGCTAGATAGGTGGTCGAGGCTGGAGATGAGCATTTGGGTGATTAGTGTGCATATGTATTCATAGCTAAAGGGCTGGGGGAGGTAATGTGGGTGTAAGTGTAGGCAGAGAAGGAAGATTTGGGGGAAGGAGCTCAAGGGTCTGCTGATACCAAAACAAGACGAGGATCTAGCCCACACTTTGAGAAGACCCTACCAGTGATTTGGTAGCAAAACCAAGACCCTGTAGAATCCTGGTAGCCAAGCAAAAAAGTATCTCGAAGGATAAGGAAGGAAAAACAAAAAGAAAGATGATACAAAAGGTATAAAGTATTAAAATTATGTTAGATATGAAAAACACGACTTTAATACTACTTCTAGCTCAACTTAATTTTAAAATCTGACCTAAATTAGTGATACTCACTTTATAATCACTTAAAGACTGAGCAAGTTGCAAAAGCATGAGCCACAAAAGGAGAGTAAACAGATTTGAAATTAAAGCATCCTAAATTCAATAACATTCAACTCAAAGACATCACATCACATTTTGAAGTAAATGCTTTTACCTTAAAACTATAAAGAAGCATTTATGTCAAAGTTTAATGCAAGTGTGCATGTAATTTAAATGAGCAGGAAGAACATGAAGATTCCATCTTGAAGATGAAAAAAATCACAAATATCACAATTAAATGGGGCCAAACCTGTGACATAACTATGCTGTAAATATTTCTAATTTAAAAAGTTTAATCCTAAGTAAAAGACCAGTGCTTCTCACACCAATCATCAAAACTGTCAGCTGTGATGTCACACTCTAAAGTCTTGGGATTGTCTTATTTCTGTTGTTCTATGAAGTCTATTGTGTCCTAAATTTTGTAATAAAGTTGTTTCCATTTTGAATGTAAAAAAAAAACACACACACACAAACAACTGGGGAGTTTGTTAAACACAGCCTGCTGGGCCCCACACTCAGGGTTGCTGATTCTGTAGGTCTGGTTTTGGCCTGAGAATCTGTATTTTTAACAGTTTTCTAGGATGTTGGATACTAGTGGTCCCAGGACCATACATGAAGAATTAATTTATAAAACATACCTCCTTAAGGTGCAGATACTCTTTGCTTTCTGTTAAACGATAATAATAATAGTGACTATTTCATATTGTTTGTTTAACAATGTGCCATGCACTGTGCTAATCGTTTTAAACATATGACCTCATTTGATGCTCAAAACAGCGCAATGAGATGTGTCATTTTATAGATATGAAAACTGGAGTTCAAATGAGTTGAGTAACTTGCCCAGAGCCATCAGCCAGTAGCTGATAAAGCTGGTATTGGAACTTTGCATCTTCCAGAACAGTGCAGTACAGAGCCCTGCTCTTGGAAGTGGGGCCCATGGTACAGCTGTATTAGGACCACTTGGGAGTTTGTCAGAAATGCAGAATATTGGGTCCACTCCACACCTTGTGAATCAGATTCTTTAATGTTAACAAGATCTCCAGGTGATTAATATGCACACTGAAGTTTGAGAAGCATAGGCATAGATGGCTTTTCAGCCTGTTTCTGAGCAGATGGGCACTCAAGGAAAGAATGGGTGGAAGGAAAATTCAGAAAAAGCAATAGTTGGGATTTTGCATTATGTAACATCAGAATGCAATGCATCCTACGCCGGAAATGAAAGAGTAGAGATGTCTCAAGTGTCAGGTTGAGCTGTATGAAGTTGCCAATATTTAACTATTTTTGACTTATAAAATCAGAAGAGCTAGTCATTAGAATGAGGCAGGCAATTTGAAACACGTAGGAGGCCCAAAGCTGGATTGCAAATGAGTAATACCAGTATTTCATTCAATACTGAGAATGAATGAAAACTGTGCTGTTAGAGGCCTGACAGCTTGGCATTGTGTAGCTAACCCTGTATTCCCTGTGGCTCAGCCTACGTACGACCTTGCAGCTCTTGAGTGCTGGGTTAGAGCCTCAGCATGCACAAAGGCTTCTCTCTGAGTAACATTAGTGGTGGTACATTACTAGCAGTAAGTATAATAACCTGATGTCCCATTTGCCTGGGGCCAGTACCTGTTTAACTATTTATCCCAGTGTAGTCATTAACAAACCTCTTTCTCTCTTAAAAGGGTCTTATTTTGGGTGACAGATTATATGGTCACCCAACTAGTAAGAAAATGAGAAAAAAAATAATGTTCAGAAAATTACCTTATTAAAACAATAGCAAGATTGGGTATGTGATATTTTAGATAAATGTATAAATGATACAAAATGAAAATAAGGTGTGTGTGTGTGCTTAATCACAACTGGTCTTAAGATTTAGAGGGAAGGTGGGAGAGAATGGAGGAAAGGGAGGGAGGAAGGGAAGGGAGAAGAGAGAAAGAGAGAGAGAGAGAGAGAGAGAGAGAGAGAGAGAGAGAGAGAGAGAGAGAGAAACCATCAGTTGCCTTTCCTACTTACCCTGACAAGGGCTCAAACCCACAACCTTTTAGTGTGCTGGGCACTGCTCCATTTCGGTCTATTTCCCTTTATATGAATGGAACCACTGAAGTCTACTTCACTGACCCACCGCCTTATTGTGTGGAGTGTGTGATATAATGCAGATGGAGACATTTTGAAAGCATTGAGGGACTCAATTGGCCTTTCTAGTTGGTCAATATCATTCTGTAAAGAAAGGAAAAATGATGGGGAAAGCAGGGACATTTTGACCAAATCCAAAAAATGGAGATTGCTGATGCTTTAAACTATAAAAGATGATTATTAATGGCATAGCTAGTCCCTTCCTTCAGTGGGGGATAGCCACTCATTTCCGTGAATTAGGCCAGGAGATACTCTGCCCATCATAACTCATCTTAAGTGCATCCCTAGTTAACAGTTTCAATCCAAAGGAATGTATGAGAAGTGAAAGAAACATAACAAAGCTTCATATAAAACTATTATTTCTTATATTCCAAATTATTTTTAGAACAAGATATTGATTTTTATCTGTAACTGGGTATATGCCTCTGATTAAGGAGCCATTCCATGTCTCTAATCTCCTTTTTGATAATGAAGCTGGATAGTTTTCTTGTCTAAGGATCGTTTGTTTTTATGTAGTCGGTCACTGCCTTTCTGTTTCTAGACCCTTAAGCACAGACCTTCTTAAGGAAAGATAGCAAAGGAGACAAAGACCGCCCTCAGCACCTTGCCCTGGGGCCTGGGGTGGTAGTTTTCTTGAGTTTCTTGCTGGCCTTTAGAAATCAGTTAACCCTCCTGTTTAGTCTTTGGTGACAGATGCTTTTGAAATAGATTTTTAAAAATAAATTTTTCTTTTCTGTTCGCCTATTTTGGCACAGTTCCATGTAAACAACAGTTAAGTCAGGCTGAAGGACATTTTTCTCTCTTAGTCACAATTTTCCTGGTTTCTTTGTTATCCAAGTAGTGGAAAAACATATCAAACTAAACCGATAAACTTTAATATATTTTAAGTTGTCTGGTTTTAATATTATGTATATTTATCTAACATCGTGTACGAACTTTAATTTTGCTTATATAAACTTTGGCAGTTGAGGAACGTATCAGACCAGAGTTAATTGTTTTTAATCAATGGTGAGTAATCAAACTCAAGTGGTAGGGTGATCAAACTTGTGATTCATTCATCTCACTTTCAGCAAATGCGAGGTACCTCATCCTTTCTTTTCTGTTGGAATACAGTGTTCCAAACCTGTCATTAGCCCAAATGCCCATATATTGCCCAAAAAATATGACCAGGAAACACAGCACCTTATGGATACAATGATGTGGAAGCCAATCCAATTGCTTGAATAAATTAGAGTCCATAAAAAGCTCACTCACAATTTAAAAACTGACTTTTTTCTTATTTCCATCTTTTGGATTGTCATTGTTTGCTCGGTGATAAAGTGGCGTGTTGACACCAAATATTTTAATAATTTGCTTCCCAGGCTTTGTGCCTGTGCCTTTGAGAGGCTAGTGTAGTAATTAAACTGTCTTTTAGCCGAAATGCTTGCAAAGCGTCCAGTTCTGTGCCTGGCAGCTGGTGATGCATTATAGAGACATTCAGCTAATCGATTAAAACCGCAGAGGCATGGGAGTTGTCTGACTGCTCTGTACTAGGATGAAATTAGTTGGAATTGCATGGTGAAATTAAGGGGAATGCAGCTGATTGCAGCCCTTCTGGGAGAATCCTGGGTGAGAGGAACAGTGTGCGTTGATCCCTGTGTAATTAGGACAGCCATGTTTCAACAGGATTTCTAAAGTATTAAAATGGACTGGATAAATCAGCAGGGCTGCTTCCAGTGAACTTGGCATCCATCCACTGTGACTGAAATAACGTGAAATTTTTCGGCTGCTAGAGAATGTGAAATTGAACTAATTGTCTTTTAACTAGTCTGCTCCACAGCTAGCCTGGAGCAGGACTGAAAGGATAGGCTGGTGGCACTGCGGCTGGGGGATGGGAAACTTAGATTCATGACTATTATTTCATCCCATCTGAATGGATGGTACCGGCACACATTCAGACAGCTCTGATTTGTATTATCTCATCATTAGGATCCCACTCTTAGAGTTTTTAAAGCCATTTCCAAGCGAGATGCTTTGATTTAAAGAATGGAGAAATGTAAACCTGACTCCTTGATGTACAGTAACTGTCCATTCCATTCTCGAGGTTCCCTTAGAATAGGGGAGGTTTAGGAACCTGTAGGTCGCTCATGATTGCCCACATGTGACTGTGTCCCACAGTCTATTCCAAGGAGGTCACATTATGCAGAGAAAAAATATCAGTGCATATTGCCAGTTCTGTGTGTCAAACAAAGAATTATTCCATAATCACTGAATGTAATAATGGGCCCGATATTTGTACTTTAAATGTGTTCAAAGAAAGAGTCAGATGCCATTGGTCACCAAGTTAGGCCACCCAGGGCCCCAGCAAACTGTTTTTTTTTTAATTTCTTCTTAGTGAATTGATAACACCATGTCATATTATTTGGATTAGTAATGCGCTTTTCTATAGGTACATGAATTAAAGTAGATTTTCTATGATTCAGGAAGTATTAGCAATCAGAGAACCTGGGTTATCCTCCTTTTTTAAATTGATTTTAGAGAGTGGAAGCAAGAGGGAGATAGAGATGGAAGCAAGGGTGAGAGAGAAACATGGACATCGATTGGCTGCCTCTATAAAACCCCCACTTGGGATACAGCCCATAGCCTAAGCATATGCCCTGGCCAGAAATTGAACCTTGACCTCTTGGTGCATGGGACAGTGGCTCAAACACTTAGCCATACAGGCTGGGCATCCTACTACTTTATGTAACATAATTGAGTTTCATTCAAACTTATAGAAGTGCTCTCTACCACTATCAATTTTTGTTTCTAAAAAGGAAAGCACACACAAACCCAAATGATATCTTAGGAATTCTGAAAGAGGTATAGAAAGTATCTGACCACGTTTTCTTACATTTAGAAAGGTGCATTACCATCTATTCCTTTAGAGAGGATTCCACACAATCTAACAGAAAGCCTCACGTAGGCTGCATCATTTTGATCTGCTGGAGAATTTCTTGGGTTGAATTGTGTTGAGGCATCAGGCTTAGTATTCAGGGGTAACAAATAAAAATGGTCAAAAAGAAAACAGTACTAATCAATGTGTTAACCACAAGAAAGTTGTGGTTGCCACATATCAGATAGCCTTCTCTATGGTCCTGTAAAGGAACACTTGTTTCTCTTGAGTAACCAGGAGGTCTGTTTGTGTGGATCTGGTGAACTGTGTGGAGATCAGTGTTGTGGCCTTCCTAGCATACACTTTGCTATTTCACTCCTCTCTTAACTCTTCATTCTTTTCCTTCCTTCTTCATTGCTATTATTTTTGTTCACCTATTTTATCTTGCTGTGTTGTTTGCATATTTGTAAAAGTCTCCATATTTTAATAAAGTGTGACATTAAAAATAAAACCATTCTCATACATGTTCTCATACGAATGTGCAATCAACAAATATTAGAAAGAAAAAAATGTATTAGGTGCACAGGTACTTATGTTGTCCTCAGGACACCACACATGCTCTCCTATTTAGCTATATTTTTAAATCATATATGGAATAACTTAAAGTATATTGTTTATTCATAGAGACCATTTTCAATTTTGTAGAGATTTTTAATTCTATAATTTCTGTGAATTCCAGAATTATGAATAATTTATATGTAGAAGCAATCCCAGAAATACTTTAGGCAGGTTTGGATAGTATATGCCAGTATAGGCAGGAAACTATAGATGTGAGTCAATTATAATTATGATACTAATGGAAATGAATAGCCACTATCTTTAGGACTTTGATTGGAAGCTTCTGATTCTCAGTATTATATACAAGCTTATTATTAAGACAAAAATCAAATTACTGTCAGAAGATTATTTCTATATTACCTTAAAATGATTTTTCTTTTAAGTATTATGATAAAGGAGTTATTTATTAAGTAAAAAACAGTCACATGGAATGATATGTAACATTTCTGAGTACTTTCCTGTCACTCATCCATCTATTTCATATCTATATGTCATTTAATCTTCTCAACATGCATCCATAGTAGGTATGAGCTTTCTCATTTTGAGGAAGCCAAGGCTGATACAGGTGAAGTATCCTGCCCACAGGCATGTAGCTAACAAAGCCAGGTCTGTAGAGCCCATGCTAGTGTGCACTTTGGAGAGACTCAAGGATGGAAAAAAATATTTGATTCCTAAGTGACTTTCATGTACATTTCTTCTCCAAGATTAGTTAAAAGGCTGATGGAGTAATAGTTTCCATTCCTAGCATGGTCATATGGAAAATGAAAACACTTTATATATAACTAGAGTCCTGGTGCATGGATTCATGCATCAGTGGGGTCCCTTGGGCATAGCCTGTGGGGATCAGGCTGAAACCAGCAGTCCAATGCTGCCTGCAGCTCCTGCCTGCCGATCCTGCTCATCCCCGCACTGCTGCACCTACCACTGCCGCTTGGTAGGTTTGCTGCCATTCCATTACAGTTTCTGAGCTATGGGGGCCAGCTGTGAGCCCTGAGTCTGGCATCCATTGGTCAGCTGAGTGACACTCCTGCATTAAGCGCTTTCCCCCTGGTGGTCAGTGTGCGTCATATCACTTAGGCTTTTATATATGTAGATATTCATTTGGCACTCAGAGCAAATTAAGGTTCTGTTTATCAGAAGTAGAGCTTAAATGGTATGAGGAATAAAAACCCATGAATAGTGGTTAGGGCTGCCATAGTCAGAGGGATTGAGCCCCTCCATGATTCCACACTGCTTTACACATGGATGGGAAAATAATATGTCTAGGTATTATTCATGCCTAGAAATTAGTGACCATTATTTGATTTCAGAATTAAGGAATAATTCATTGCACATTTAAGGCAATTGAAATATATTATGGCATGTCACTTAATTATTGAAAAAAAATATTAGCTCATTCTGATTCATCTGGATTATCCAAATTCAGTAACCCACCATGGAATAGCAGATGGAGTCCACAGCACCAACAGTGAAATGAGAAAGCCATTACCCTTTGTTCCATCTCATGGAACAAGGTCTAATGCAGGCCTGGGCAAACTAAGGCCCATGTGGAGCCGAAAGAATGGGCCGTACCTTTTTATGTAATGACGTTTACTTTGAATTTATATTAGCTCACACAAACACTCCATCCATGATTTTGTTCTGGCCTCTGGTCCAGTTTAAGAACCCATTGTGGCCCTCGAGTCAAAAATTTTGCCCAACCCTGGTCTAGTGGATAGTGCTTGCACAGGCTTCTCTTTCATTCTTGGTTTCTATCCCATTATAGAGACTGTGACTACATCCCTCTCAAGTCTGGGATAATCTTTAAAATTTTATACAGCAACTAGAATAAGCTATCCAGGATTTAGTATCAAATAATGCACAATATCCAATCCTCAGAATACACCCACCTTATTTAAACCAAGCCTCTTAGGATTGCCTTCAAGAAAGTAAAAGGAGGAAGGGATGGAAATTAATATTATTCATCTACTATGTGGAACTAGCATATTTTTATTGGATGACTCTTTAAGGCATTGTTACTGAATATTATATGAAATATTACATGAAAGTAAAAGTGAGGAGTAATAAGGAAAGTCTTATTCATTTTTGACATAGTGGACAAGATCTTTCATGAACAAGATCCTGCCCTTTTCTGCAACCTCATCTTTCCCACAGCCCTGGGCACCCTTCCCTTGTAGGTCTCCCCTTCTGTGTGCCAACCTCTTTCTTTCATGTCTGGGTATCTCTTACCTCAGTTGCTTTCACCCCAACTCCTGCCCTTCCTGTATAAAAGTCTAAATCCATTGCATTTAAAAAAAAGACTCAGAATTTTCATTTTTATGTATCCCACTCTTTCCCCCATTCCTCACTAGTTCAGACTGAATTAGGGGTATTCTGTAAGTTCAGGTTTTACCCTGTACCTCATCCCATCCATAATTCTGTCATGTCATTTATTATACTGTTTTACTGGGTCTCTTTGTTAGTTATACTTAAAGGCAGGATTATTACTATTTTGCCTTTTTGTGCTTTTAGTGTCTAGTTTATGCCTGAACCACAATCACTGAGTTGAGTTCCAAAGATCATGTAGCCCTAATAATGTTTTTTTCTTGGGCTGGATGAGCCTCCTAACTCCAAGGCTCTCTTTACTACTCTACAGATCCTATCTACATAAATATGTTTATCAGGAGCACCCTCAGTAGAATTATACATAATTATATCTTACTAGACACCCAATGCGCAAAGATTCATGCAGAATGGACCTTCCTTACCCTGGCTGCTCACACAGCCTTTGCTCCAGCCCAGAGCCACCTTTCTGCCTTTGCTCTGCCTGGAGCTGCCTTTCCGTCTTCCCACACTTCCCAGAGGCTCAGAGCAGCTGGGGTGGTGCCATGGTGAAAACTCAAGCATCCCACCCCTGGCCACTGGTTGCCTGTGTATGCAAATTAACCCACCCCTTTTTTGTTCTTGGGTTAATTTGCATACTCACTCCTGATTGGCTGGTGGGTGTCACAAAAGTACAGTCAATTTGCATCCCTCTCTTTCATTAGTGTAGCTACACTGTAAGATTGCTGTGGTTTAACTAAATCCATTCTGGAAGGTTATATACCTATATGTGGATAAAGCTTTCATTCATTCACTCATTTATTTAGACATTCACACAACTATCTGTAAGGTGTAGTGGATATAGAAATAGCCATAGTTGTTTTTAAAAAGTCTGTGAGACAGTCAAGTAAGCAGATCATGGCAGGGTGGTATAAATACAGTGCTGATGCCTTCAAATGCTTTATGTAAAACAATCTTTAGTTACTAAATACTTGTGCTTATTCAACTGAAGTAGTCTCTTGTGGGGGCACAGAAAATTGGCTTGAATGAGTGAATCTCCCTATTGTGGTATGCTATATGACTGGGTGTAGTGTGGTCAGGAGGGCCTTTCTTGGCACTTCAGCAGAATTTGGCTTTGTTCTGACTTTATTAGGTTGGTTTCTAAGTTCACTACTTCCTTAGACCCTTCTCAACTACAGGCAGAGTACTGACTTGCTCTGAGAATGAGGTTTCTGAAATCGCCACCTTTCCCACTGTGAGGAAGATAGAAAAAGAAACAAAGGGATATCCCTCTGATGCAGTGGAAATAGGTTATTTCTCCAGAGTAAAATAGCAGCAATGATTTCTTTAAAATTGACTCCAAAATGGGAGTTGAGCTGCTTCCTCTGCAGAGAAGGCGCTTATCCCTGGAGCCATCCAGAAGACACCTGGTTAGCCAAGCCGGGGGGAAATCTAATTTGCAGAGAGGATACTTATCTTCCGATAACAAATGCCTGGAAATGCCATTTGTAGTTTTAAAAATAGCTGGTATATAAATATAGGTTAAAGTAAATGAACTTTGCAGTTATGGAATTATTTGTGGGAGGAAAAAAAATCTATGTGAAAATGCTCTTGGAAGAACCCTATTTCTTAGAAATGCTGTGGCACTTTCTTTGCTTCCCATTGTATGGGCATCTTGCTGCAAGCTCATTTTATTGTTAAACATGAAGTTTTACAATGTAGATGGCAGTAAGAATTTTTTAATGGAGCAATTTAGAGCAGCTGCAAACTGCTCTGGAATTCCCAGGGATTAGTCCACAGACTTTTCTGTGATTACAAATCCCACAGTGAGAGGAGGTGAGGCACGTAGGCCCTGGGAAGGTGGGAGTTGTAACAACCAAGCAGGAAGAGAGAGAGAGAGAGAGAGAGAGAGAGAGAGAGAGAGAGAGAGAGAGAGAGAGAGAGAGAGAGTAACAGGATGCACAGAAATGGACAGACTGACTGGCTGACTACACCTATCTGCTTTTATTTATGCCGTTCCCTTATATTTGCATACCCGTTTCTTCTATAAGAATTTACACCATTCCCTCTATGCTTACTT
The DNA here is from genome assembly GCA_963924515.1 of Vespertilio murinus. Taxonomy (NCBI): domain Eukaryota; kingdom Metazoa; phylum Chordata; class Mammalia; order Chiroptera; family Vespertilionidae; genus Vespertilio; species Vespertilio murinus. Next base: position 136,826,519 of record OZ004704.1, on the reverse strand, counting down.
ACTCAATTCCTTCCAAGATAGCTGCCCGCATTGTCCACATATTTTCTCCCTCCACCCCCTCCACATGAACGTCTCTCCCATTACTTACTTGGTGCAAGTTCAGGACTGCCCGTACTCCATGCCTCAAGACTGGACTCACCGCATACCCTTCATCTGGCCCCCTGTAAACTTGAAGTGTTTAGAATCTAGAGCTAAAATGATTTACTTTCTTGATGAAAAAGGAAGCCATAAGAGACTACTAACTAGTGTGTAGTTTAAGAACTAGTTAATGGTGCCCTAGCTGGTTGCTCAATAGTTAGAGAATCTCCCCACAGACGGAAGGATCACAGGTTGGATTCTGCGCAAGTGAGCCTCCGTTTCAGGCTTGCTCCTCCTCCCTTCCACTCTCTCTAAAAATCGATGGGGAAAATATCCTTGGGTGAGAATTAACAAAAGAAAAAGACGTGGTTAAATGGTGAAACAGACTAGGATGCAAGGTTTGGGGCATGCATGTTCCACCAACTTGGCATATTTTGTTGCATTGCATTTAACTCATTCATGTATGAGTATTGTTTTATTATATTTTTAGGTAATTTTGTATAAACAGTTTTTTTATTCTTTCAGAGTATATCAAAACTTTGTGAAGGGATCATCCATATATAATAATAACAGTATCTACCATTTATTGACTACTCATTATTACAATCACTTTCAGTTATTCCTCGCAGACTCCCTCTGGTGCGACTTGCCCAAACTGGGGGACCAGGTGAGAGGGGTGAGATAGTCGCACAGCTCAGCACAAGCGGATGTGGGAGAGCCAGTCTGCCTGCTTTGCAAATCTCAGCCCTTAGTGCTCACCCTGTGGTCTGAGCTCTGAATCAGCACCTGGCAGCGCCTTCTCATCTGCTCTGGGCCTCGTGCATTTGTGTTGTCTCCTCTGTGCGCTCTAATTGCTTGTTAACTAAGGATGGCCTTTGCCTAAGTGTCTGTCTTTTCCAAGAAATTTATGTTTAAAAGTCTACACAAAGTCATGTGCTCCCATCTCATCCAGGTTACATGCTGCCCAGGATTGCTTAGAATGTTCAAAGATGCTTCCATAGAAATGATTGATATGACAGTGCTACTTTGAAAATCCATTTTACACATTTTGAATTATTATGGAACCCAAATCCAGAATGAACAAACCTAGGGTTGGTCAACCATGAAATGCCAATGAGCACAGCACTGGCACCTGGAAGGCTGGGTCAGTGTTTGTTAAGTGAACAGCTGAAATGAAAGAACAATTTTATGAAATTCGGGTACCATTTTTAGAGCATAACTATGTGCTTCCCAGTAATTGAAGAAGAGAAATAATGATGCATAATGGTTTTCCATGCTGGAGACGTGCCAGGCCCTGAGGTATATGGTTCACTACGCTATGACACTTAATCCGTATCATTTGTCTCATCATTCCTATTTCACAGCTGACAAAATGGGGTGCTAATGCATTTACATTATTTGCCCAAAGCATGTGCCTCATAAGCTTTGGAGCCAAGATGGAATGCAGGTGTTCTAACTTTGGAGGCTCTTCTTTTGATCACGATGATGCTGTTGTATATTGTGGTGTGTGTGTGTATGCACATGTGAGATATGCAAAGGTACAAATACACACACACACACACACACACACACACATATATATATATATATATATATATATATATATATATGTAGTTATGAAGTTTGTATATGTGCATGTGTCTAAATTGTGGTGCCTGCACCAGCGCTGACAGCCCAATACCAGGACACCCTGTCCTTCCTCACACCCAGCATAAGGGCCTTGGGAACCTGCCTTTGCCTGCTCCTCGTCGTGATGCACCGCCACCTGACATGGTTGTGGTCCTTTTTAGATTGATTTTATTTCCCTTTAAAATGCTACTCCTACCCAGAGATTCCTGTCTAACAGGCCTGCCCTGCTCAGACTCTGGCTTCCTATGGATGGAGCCTCTGAACGTGTGGCCATCCTCAGGAGGGAGGGAGGTGGAGTTGGACTCTTTCCCGCAGCCTCCCGGAGCAGCGGGTTCCATGCCCATTCCATCAGGAAAAGGCCAGTTCAGTATATGTGTAGATTTTCATCCTAAAACGCCTTACATGTATCTCTCCCAGCTTAAAAATGGCCTGTGTTCTTGTCACCTGCCAAGACTGTCTACTATTAGCCTGAGGGTCTGTGTGATATTCACAGTTCAGGTTATCTGTGCAAATCAGTGCTCTAGAAAATAGACCCTGGAGGCACATACATGCTTTACATTCCAGGATTGTCTTTCACTGTCTGGCTCTGGAGTGGAAATGGAGAGGAGAGACCCAAAGCAGGCTTGGGTACCCCTAGGAAAGACAGCAAAGCTAGGCAGAGACCAGCCTGACGCATGTAGAATTATCAAGAAAGAGGTGTTAAATGTGTTTTTCTTCTATGTGAATGAGCACTTTGTGGGATTAATATCAGATTTGTCAAGTTCAAATGTATGTATGAATACGTGGCCACATGTGCTCACTGCAAACAGCAGTTGTGTGGGTGTGTTAACAAAACATACCTCAGTGCCTCTCAGCAGCTGCATTTCCTTTCTGCAAATTGGATCATCAACTGATTGTTCATCCAGGAAATAATAATAATAATAATAACAAAGACCTTCTCATGTACCATTCACACTGAAAAGAAGTTTTAAAAATTCCGTGTTGAATTTTTTCAGGGTGGTTTGCTTCCTTCCACAGCTGGATGCTTTGCCCTCGGAATCTGGTTTGCTTCCGAACTCAGTGACTCATTCTGTGGGAACGTAATGTTTCCACTCCAGGCAACAAATAGAACCCAGAAACATCTGAACAAGCCCTTTGTGGTGCAGTGATTTCAAACTGGCAGCATAATTGCTTCGAATTTCCAAAGAGATATAAAGAGTGAGGGAACGGGGATTTGTGATTGGAAGGGACCATTTGGGCCCAGTCCTACTTTCTATCGCTCTGTCTCCCAGTCAGGTGGCAAGTGGACTCTGCAAGTGGCATCTCATTGCTCCTTCTAGTGTGTACAATGTGAATGGCTCTAATCTGCAAGGTGAATGGAGGCTACCAGTCTGGCTCCACATTGAATTGTAGGTTCAGTTCACCCAACAGAGCCAGTGGGGAAAGTACGACCCTCTGCTTAATGTCCTAGGCCCATGGTTGGCAAACTGCAGCTCACGAGCCACATGTGGCTCTCTGGCCCTTTGAGTGTGGCTCTTCCACAAAATACCACGGCCTGGGAGAGTCTATTTTGAAGAAGTGGCGTTAGAAGAAGTTTAAGTTTACAAAATTTGGCTCTCAAAAGAAATTTCAATCGTCGTACTGTTGATATTTGGCTCTGTTGACTAATGAGTTTGCCGACCACTGGACTAGGCAGTCTGGCTTGTAGTTCCAGGGTTTAAAAGTGTATCAACCTCTGTTTGGATAGCAGATGAGGGTGCTGTAAAAGAGAAGCATTGTGGGGTTCTGGTGATGATGCAGACAGGCGCTCGTGCCTGCCCTTCTACAGTGTGTTTTCAGAGGCCTGGAGTCTCAGCCTGGGCTTCTGAAGAGACGCCAGGGCTGATTGACTCTGTTTCCTCTGCTGGCAACGCAGGGCAGGGCCGCACTGGGCAAGCAACCTGTTCTGAACGCATTTAAAGTCTCAGAGAGCGAACCGTGATTTTGTAACCATGGCCTGGTTTATTTTCTTCTAGCCTTGGTCTCAAGATGAGGATGAAAGAAAGGAAATATTAATGGCATGCGGTTAGGATGAAATTTCTAGTTAGTTAATATTAAATTAGCTAGAGGTTTTGTTTATTGTGGAAGTCAGGCAAGGTCTGCTGGTTTTATATTTTTAAGGTATTTCACTTTCTGTTCAGGTACATGCTGTCAATCAAGGCTAATCAAACTGGCACAGTTAACATGATACATCATAGAATTTCACAATAATGTCAACCTGTAATTCTGTCAATCTGGTTAAGGAGAGTGGGCTAAAAACAATATTGTCATTTTGTAACAGCACTCAGAAGGTGTCACAGAATAATGTTGCCATCATCTCCCTCCCTCTGTGCCCGACTTCTACCCGCGGCAGCCCTGCTGCTGACAAATGGCTGGTGGCCAACGCCTCTCCTTGTGTTTGCTACTCAGGAGCCCTGGAGTGGGCCGTGTAAGTGGAGATGCTACCCCACAGCACCACTCCAGTCTGACCTCCTTGATACGCCCAAAAAGGAGGCATCTCAGAAAGCAGAGCCAGTATTTCACCCTATTTGCCTATGTGATGCATGGACATTGGGTTTTCTCATTTATTCAGTCAGCATATGTAATGATCCCTGTGTCCTATTTTTATAAAAGTATATTCTGGGGTAATTCAAAATATCCACTTAAAAATGTGCTACAGTGAACAGTACAACATCAGCTACCCATCTCACAGGGCCATGAAGTCCAGCTCTTCTGCAAATTTTATGTTTCTTTTTACAGAGCCAGTTCATCATGGGTCCTCATTGAATAGGGGAAGATAATAGACTCTCCACTCTGGAAGCCTCTAGACTTGACTCTGTTTGTCCTTGAGGTTCTCTGGGAATCCTTGCCTAGATGTGTAGGTTTGTTTCTGTTGGTGTTTCTTCCCTGTGGGCCAGTATGCTGGAATTTAATTATTTTTTTAAAAAACTTAATTCTTAAATATTCCTTTCTTTCATCAAGTAAACAAACAGGCAAACAAAACAAATAAAAGACCATATTTATTTCTATTAAAATATAGACTGAGAGCCCTAGCCAGTTTGGCTCAGTGGATAGAGCATTGGCCTGCCAACCAAAGGGTTCTGGGTTTAATTCTGGTCAAGGGCACACACCTAGGTTGCAGGCTCCTCTTGCAGGCTCCTCCTCAGCCCGGGCCCTGGTCAGGACTCATGCAGGAGGCAACCAATTAATGTGTTTCTCTCACATTGATATTTTTCTCTGTCTTTCCCTCTCTCTTCCACTCTAAAAACCAATGGAAAAGTATCCTCAAGTGAGGATTAATGAACACTAAGATATATTTTAAATTTTTTTTTAGTTTTTAAAAATCTTTATTATTGAAAGTATTGCATATGTCTCCTTTACCCTTTCTACCCCAGGCTCTCACCACACTATTGTCAGTGTCCATGGGTTATGCATATATGCATACAAGTACTTTGATTACTCTCTTCCCACCCACCCAGCCCGCCTTGCCTCTGAAATTCAAGTCTGTTCCATGCTTCTATGTATTGGATCTATTTTGTTTATCAATTTATTTTGTTCATTAAATTTTACATATGAGTGAGATCATGTGATTTGATCCCAGTCTTTCTGTGACTGGCTTATTTCACTTAGCATAATTTTCATTTTAATTTATTTATTAATCTCAAAGAGAGTAAGGGAGGGAGAAAAGGAGAGAGATAAAAAAAAGGAAGGAAGGAAGGGAGGGAAGGAGAAAAGAAAGAGAAGGAAGGAAGGAAGGAAGGAAGGAAGAAAGGAAGGAAGGAGAGAAGGGAGGAAGGAGGGAAGGGAAAGGAAGGGAAGGAAAGGAAGGAAGGGAAGGAAGGGAAAGAAAAGGAAAAAAATAAAGAAAGAACCATGTGAGAGAGAAACATCCATGGGTTGCCTCCTACATGAATCCTGAACCATGATTGAACCCACAACCTGGGAACATTCTCTGACTGGAATGGAAATGGTGACCTTCAGTGCATGGGACAGTGCTCCAACCAACTGAGCCACCTGGTCAGGGATATTTTAATTTTATTTTAAATAAGCCCTGGAATATGTTTTAGAGAAAATAAAATTTTTATGAAAAGAAAAGATTTGGCTAATTGGTAGTTTTCAATTTTTATCTTTTATTATTGTTTTAAAATGGAGGAAACTTTCTGCAAAATTGTCTTACCCACAAACATAACCAACTAAAACAAAAGAGAGCTACTTAGGATGATGTTGGAGAAGGAGTCCAGGTAAAACCCATCCTCAGCCTCCCTTTGATGGGGCACATTTTGTACACGGCTAAAGTACATGGGTTCTTTGCCATGTTCTAGGAATCCTGATTCATTGTTTGGAATATTTTCATCTGCTCTCATGTGAGACAAACTCCTTTGGAGGAACTGTTATTAGTCGGGCATACAAGGTTCAAGAGATTGAGGAATGTTCAAGTTCCCACAGTTAACGTGGAAGTGTTTGAAGTTGCACAGGGATATAAGGAAGACCCAGAAGAAGCCTTTGCAGTATCCTCAGTGGGCTCACCAGGCTGATGTTCTTAACACAGCTGGCATGCCTTTTGCTTTAGTAGCAGCTCTGGGATCGCAACACTGTCCCATCAGATAGTGTAGGATTTGTTTCCTGAAAATTGAGCATCTCTCGTCCTAGGCCCTGGGCTGCATACATAGTCTCATTCTTGACCAACTCTTCTCATTTCTCCACAGTACTCCCCTCTCTGCTTACTCAGAGTTGAGCGGTTAAAAATCTTAAGATGTAGAAAGAAAAGTGGAGTCCAGGGGATAAGAAAGTATTTAAAAATCAATTTACAAGCATGAGCAAGAGTCACTTAAGGCAGCAAAAGATAAAGGTGGGCATGGGAGAGATGGAAAATCCATGCCTCCCTCTCTCCTTCCCTTCTTTTCCTAATAAGCACTTACTGAGCTTCCATTTAGGCTAGAAAGTGTTGACAGGTACTATTAAAAACCTTCAAACATACTTTTGAAAAATAACAATGCAAGCGAGTTAAGAAGTATAATGATAGCCAAAACCGGTTTGACTCAGTGGATTGAGTGTCAGCCTGTGGAATGAAAGGCCCCAGGTTTGATTCTGGTCAGGGGCATGTACCTTGTTTGCAGGCACATCCTCAGTAGGGCGTGTGAAGGAGGCAGCTGATCGATGTTTCTCTCTCATCAATGTTCCTAACTCTCTATCTCTCTCTCCCTTCCTCTCTGTAAAAAATCAATACAATATATATTTTTTAAAAATAAGTATAATGATAGAAAACAAGGAGTAAAACACTTAGTTTGGCAACCAGCTTTTCCTTAATCAGTTTTGACAAGAGATGTTCAATATGTTGGAAAGCTTAATATAACACTAAGACATACAAAGGAAATATGTCTCATGAAAGGTGGGTAAGTTACCTTGAAGAAAACAGATGAATGGATCTTGTGATTCTAAAAGGATATAATTAATTGAAAATAGAGATGCATAATTCTAAAAACATAGCCCTTTAAAAAAATCAAAGGGCTACATTTTTCTGTGTGGCCATGTGCAAGAGATAAAAAAAAAAAAAAAAACAAACAATTTACTTTCAGCAATAGCTAAGTGTTCATAATTAGGAAGTTAGAGTATTAAGATAATAAATGCAAATGAATAGATGTTTATTAGTAATTGCATAGTTCAAGATAGAAGAATCTTGGATCACTAAACTGTGGATCATCTATCTAGTAAGATAACTTTTATTAAACAGTTCTAGACAGCATCTGTGTAGGCTCTAAGTAAGGCAAACAACCGTAAGACAACGTAGAATGTGAGGTGCCATGGGAGAAATGCAGGTGGTGGTCAGCTGAAGTTCAGAGCAGTGAGAGATTCTTTCTCTCTGAGGAGCAGGGCCTGGCTCCATGGACAAGGTTTCATTGGTTTCTAATTGCACTACAGCCTTGGGAGTTGAAAGTCTTTACCATGAAATAATGGTCTGACCTTGGCTTACTTCTGTAGCTTCTACTTTCTCTCCATTCTTCACATGTATTGGCCTTTTACATTTCTTGAGCTGCCATCTTCTTTTCTTACATTGCCTTTCAATAGAGTTTCCTCCTGGAATGCTCTATTCAGTGCTCCATTTTTTCACCTATTTGACTTCAGTTTTCACTTCCCATTTCAACCAAAGTACAATAGCCTCGGGGAAGGTGTTTGTTTGTTTTTGTTAATCCTCGCCTGAGGAAATACATTTTCCATTACTTTTTCTGAGTGGAAGGGAGAGAAGGAGGAAGAGGGAGGGAAGGGGGATGAGTGTGAGAGAGAAACAAACATTGATGTGAGAGAGCCACATCAACTGGTTGCTTGCACCCTGACTGGGTGTGGGGAAGCAAACCTCAGTCCAGGTACCTGCACGTGAATGGGACTTGAACCCCTCGACTCTTCGGTGTGTGGGCCAACACTCTGACCACTGCTGCCCCACTGCAGGTCTGCTTCCTTTGCTATAAACACTTAAGGGCTTAATTCTCTCCCTCCATTGCTCTTGCAATTATGCATCCATTAGCATGATGGAATATTTAATATCTGTCTCCTTCACTGAATGTAAGCCCCATAAAAGAAGGGGTAGTATCTGATTTTGCTTGACATTTTACATCTAGCTTCTTGTGGTTTGATACTTGTTTGACTGAGAAGACATGTATTGCAGAAAGGAGTATCTACCTTGGCCCTTAAAACATGATAAGGAATTCCAACTGCCAGGGCTGGACAGTGAGGGAAGAGCATCAGCAGGCATCAGTGATGCGCATGCCTTTGGGGAGTTCAGGGACTGATGAGGTCTGCCTCTGCTGAGCCACCTGGAGGGAAGGTGGGCCAGGTCACCCTTGATTGTGATGCTGTGACCCTTGGAATCTTGGAGGTAGGACTGTAGAGAGTGACTTTTTAGGACCCAAAGAAAGAATGATAATTTCATAGGAAAAATAGACCAGCTTTTTAAATTTTTTATTACAAGCTAATATTTATAAAAGGAATTCAGATTATGTTGTTGGGATCCTACAAAAATAGTTATGTAAAATTAATATTTCTTAAATGAGAACATATACAAAAACAACAACCATATATTATGTGTAAAAGACCATCCTGGCTACTCTGCAGAGATGAATAAAATGTGGCCCTTACCCTAGATCCTTTGGCTCAGTGGATAGAGAGTCAGCCTGTGGACTGAAAGGTCCCAGGTTCAATTCTGATCCAGGGCATGTACCTGGGTTGCAGGCACACCCCCAGTAGGAGGTGTGCAGGAGGCAGCTGATCGATGTTTCTCTCCCATCAATGTTTCTAACTTTCTATTCCTCTCCCTTTCTCTCTGTAAAAAAATCAATAAAATATATTTTTAAATGTAGCCCTTCTCTCATTCCTGATGAGGAGATGAGGGAGGAGGGGATCACTACAGTGTTCAATAAAAACAATGGAATTTCCCCCAAATAAGCCTGTGAGAAAGCCCTGCTCTAATCATCAAGAACAGGATAAACACCCTCTACTTACCATAAAGTCAACTATCTGCACAGTAAACCCTAAAGTTTTTGTCTTCAATTTTCTCCATTCTGACAGGAGACATTAATAAAATACCTAATTAAAAAGTTTTTCCAGATACTAAAAGCCTGATACCAGTGTGGCACATGTGTGACTGTCCTTCCTCCCAGCTTCATTCTGGCCCCCGTAGCTCTCCAGATAGCATTCTGAAGGTTCTAGAAATAAGGCAAATTCTACACTTGGAATAAAGGACTGGCCAGTGAACTAGTTAACCACAAAGAAGAGCGGCTTCTTGCAGTTAAGTGTCAACTTCACAGGATAACTTTAGGCTCAGGTGCCCAATAAAAGCAGATAGATTGGTTCTAAATACAGATTACTCACTACATATGAATAATTGAGACTTGTTTATTTTTGTCCAAATTTTAATTAGAGTGAATATGAAACATATCTTTTTTTAAATTGAAATATTAATAGTGTCCATTAAGAATGATATTGGTTCAAACATTTGTCCTGGAGAGAATAAAGGCTTTATTTGCTTGCAAAAGTTCAAGATACTATTTGGTTAAGGAGAGTGTTACTCACTTAAAAAAAAAACTAGTTAGTCAGTATGCAGTGGAATGGCCCTAACTGGTTTGGCTCAGTCGATAGAGCATTGGCCTGCCGACTGAAAGGTCCAAGGTTGGATTCCAGTCAAGGGCATGTACCTTGGTTGTGGGCACATCCCCAATAGGAGGTGTACAGGAGGCTGCTGATCAATGTTTCTCTCTCATCAATGTTTCTAACTCTCTATCCCTCTCTCTTCCTCTCTGTAAAAAGTCAATATATAATATATTTTAAAAAAAGAATTAAAAAAATATATCTGAAATCTTGTCTTTTTTGCAAGCTAAGGTTTTAGTCTGGTGTTCCTGAACAAATGAAAGGGTGCTAACTCATTTGATCATGTATGTTGCAGTGCTTTGCAAATATTCAACTCTTCAAGCAATGCAAGGCATAGCATGCTCTACCCTTGTAAATGACTAAAGACTTAGTTTTGCCCAAATGTTTCCCTGAAATAAAACAGTAAAAATGCAACTTTTGATTAAGAACTATGGAATTAGAGTTGATTTTCACATGATATTCTACTAGCAAAATGAATGAACCTTCATTCTCCCATGTAGAGAATATTCATAGAAACTTAAATTTAACTCCTATTAGAAATATTTTCTCCTTTGAAGATGTTGCTGTTAAATGGATCTCATTTCATAAGTATACACTTATGTAGACATTTTTCAGCATGTATGCATGTACACACATTGTGCCCCAATAAACACACACATTCAGACACCTTCCTAGGCAGTGAAAACTTTAATGGAAAGGTAAAAATTTTCTTTTATAAGTGCAGATTCTTCCAAACCTACCTATCTGTGCCTTTGCAACATGCATTTCTGGTGTTAATTCAAAGTATTGATTTAAGTCTATTAAGCCCAGTGGCATTCCTTATGTCTTAGATAATGTAGTCCTAAGGACGAGGGCACCTGGGGTGAAGCTGTGAGCCACCACTGCACCACAATTACGTTTGGACATGGAGATCTGTACCCAGATCTCAAAAGGCTGCATGAAAACGTGGTTTCCTCTGATAGCTAGAGGATTTTGAGTAGAAATGATCTTAACTTCATTCCTTCTGGTTCACAAATCAACTAAATTGAAGCTGCACTGCTTATAAGTGGGTTGAGAACATAGGCCTGAAATGCATGTTGCCTGGTCCCCATCCTTATGCTGTCATTTACTAGGAGTGTTTTCTGCATAAGTCTCCTCTTTGCCTCAGTTTCCTCACCTGTAACACAAGCAACTCTACCACTGGGTTGTTGCAGGCATGCGTGTGTTAATGCACACAACGCACTTAGGTTTGTCTATGTACAGCATGCGCACCCAGTAAATATCATTTATTTATTATTTGGAAACCAAACATACTATTATGCAGAATATAATGCAGAAACATCACAGAATAAAAGTGACTGGTTCCCATGAGCAATGGGAGACTCCATTCCCTCCCTGTTTTTCCTTTTTACCTTCATTTGTCATTATTTTTTTACTTGGAGATGCTGAGTATGTATTTCACTAAAAAGTATTGCTCAGTAGCCAGATGCTACCTACATGGTCTTGAGTAATTTGACTCATGGCTACAACCGGCAAGTAAATAAAAAAAGAAACACACACCAAAACATACTAAAATAAATATTTGGGGGTTTTCTAGGCCAGTCCTGCTGTCGGGAACCCTGCTGCTTGCCTATAGAAGGAATCTTATATTTTCATTAGGAGGCAACGGGAGAACTGACATCTCCAGCTCCTTCAGGGGAACCTTTCTGAGTGCGCTCATTCCTGGTGTCTGAGCCCTTGTGCTGCCGCCGCTGAGTAAGGGACATTATTTATCATCACAGCCAGTGTCACTTCAAATATTCCAAGTTTTCAGGCTGCTTAAGATGAGTCCAGTGTGCACACCGGAGGTTTAATCGCACACTGCACAATGGATGGAACAATTGGTTATTAATATTTTGGAGGCACATCCTGCAGTGAAAGGTCTGTTGTGATTTCCACTAACCCACCCAGATGTTCAGTTTCCTCCCCCCCACCCCAATTAGCTCTTCCAGATTGTGCCAGGATAAAGATTAAGTTTCAGGGAAAGCTTTACAGGCTGCTCTTTGGTGACATTTTTGCCTGCCTGAGACTGATCCACTTTCTACCAGTTTTAGATGTTACTGTTTTGCTGACCAGGTTATTTTACATGAATAAATCAGCATATTGAGACCAAAGAATATGTTTATTTCTACCTCTCACTAAAACTTTTCCTGTTACAAGATCTGTCCTATCCTTTCTATTTTCCCTTTCCATCTGCTCTTCTATGTGTAGAGATGTAACACAGTATTTTAAAGGACTCTGGGGAGGTAATATATTGGGAGATCTGTAGTTTAATAGTCTAATCTAGGAAGACCTTTTTCATGTGAATAAAAAGGTAATAAATAATCTGACCATATTTTTAAATTAAACATAATACCTGGAATTTGAATAATTAGCAAAACAGAAGTGATTCCTGTATCTTTTTCTATTTGCCAATTCTAACCACACGCTATAATGATGGTTGCTTCAAAGGTTGATCTAGAAAGCCTATATTCCTCTTAGAGTCTGCATCACCACCTATTACCCCAAATTAATATGCAATTTAAAGGAAAAACAAATGACTTTCTATGCACATTAAGCTTCATGACAGGGCTGCTTACACCCCTTCCAATGGATTCTGACCAGTAAGGCACCAACATAGAATTCCTGGAGCTTCCATAGTTCTATATCATATCCCAGTGGCAAGCCAGGACATAGCAGTGAGAGTAACTTCAATCACCTCATGTTCATTTCCTCTCCATCTGGTATCAGTAGTGCACATGGCCTTTCCTCTGGGGCACCACTCTTATTCTACATTTTGGCCCCTGTGTTTGGGTGGAGTTGTTTCTGCTTGTGATCTTGGGAGTGGATTTGTGATTCATATTTTTCAGACAGAGATCTGGATGCTCCTGACCATGCCATGGTAAATGACTCAGCAATGGACATGTGAATCTTTTGCTGGGATTAGAAGAAAAGCACACCATTTTCTTTGGATTTGAACCCAGGGCGTTGGTGGTGGTGTCAGCCATCTTCAGCCTCACGGAACCTGAGCTTAAAGCTCATCAAGTAGAAGGCACCACCTGGAGATGGAGACAAAATAATTCTACTGACATTATTTGAACCACTGGAAAAAAAAAATCCTCTTTCCCTCCCTCTCTCCCTTCCTCCCTCCCTTCCTTCCTCCCTCCCTCCCTCCTTCCCTTCCTTCCTTCTTTCCTTTTTTCCCCTCCCTTTCTCCCTTCCTTTCCTTCCCCCTTCTTCCTTTCTTCTTTCCTTCCTTATCTTTTTTATTCTATAGTATGAGCTGAGTTGGATATTTTTTGTGTATGTGCTTAAGTATGTGCAGAGTTGAATCTTCTGTCTTTCAAGTAAGATTTTTAATGCTACAAAGGGAGACAGAGAGGGGGAAAGGCAAAGATAAAGTATATGAGGTTTCATATTATGTTTTCCTTAGGATAGAATAAAGTAAAAATCTAGGAAAATATTTGAAACGTTAGTCAGTGTCACTCAATGAATTTTGCAACAGTTAAGTTAGTACAGTGGTTTTGAGTAGGAAGTGATTTCTGTAAGCACCAAGCACATGTGTTATAGGTCATACAAAGTATGTAGTTTTAGTATAGATGTGGCTCATCCTTATAATAATTCAAAGCTATGGCACAGAAGTTAACCTTTAAATTTGGAGAATGACAAGATTTCCCAATATTGAGGGTAAGCCTGTAAAACCGTTAGCAACTTCTTTATTAAAATGGTCTCTGGAAATTTTTGTTTCTGATTCAAAAGTGTTCAAAGTTTTGAGTTTAATTTGGTTAAAAATGTGAGCATCTTTAGGAATGTTTAGAATAGCATTCTATAAGTGAAAAATGTGGCTTGATAGTTTGGATAGCTATAAAAGTCTTGTATCCAAATGGATTTGAGAAAGAATTCAAAGCCATGTTTTAACTTTAATAGTCTTGAGGTCTGTGAGCTGTGCTTTTTATTGCTCTTCATTCTTTGATGTTAGGCTTATAAAAGAAAGTTTGCTTTCAACAGCAACCATGTACTATTCGCCTAACTATTGTAATGAATGTTGATTCTTGGTATTTGATAAAGCTATTTCTACTTGTTCCTTATAGCTCGACAGCATGACATACCTCTGTGGCATGCTACTTGAAGTGTAAGAAGTGTATTCCACTTTGAAGTTTGGAAATACTTTACAATTCTATGATCATGTTAAGCAACTTTTTGGAAGTAATAGTGGGAAGTCTTTTGAGACTCTGCCAGATCTCACAAAGCTAAGCATGGTGCTTTTGGAAAACTTGAACGTGAAAATGTCGTGTGGGTTTGAATTTAACTACAATAATGTTTGTGCAAAAGTCTACAGGATTTTGCAGAAACCGGTTTGGCTCAATGGATAGAGCATCAGCCTTTGACTGAAAGGTCCTCGGTTCAATTCCGGTCAAGGGCATGTACCTTGATTGTGGGCACATCCCCAGTGGGGTGTGTGCAAGAGGCGGCTGATCAATGTTTCTCTCTCACCAATGTTTCTAATTCTCTATTCCTCTCCCGTTTTCTCTATAAAAAAATCAATAAAATATATTTTTTAAAAAGGTTACAGGATTTTGTAGCATTATTAAAACACAAATATAGGCAAAGAAATTCAGGTATTTTCAAGTACAGGGATGAAACCAATCACTATAAACAAGTAATTCTCTAGGTTATCATAGTTGTGGTAACACACAAGAGAATTTTTGTTATGTCATACATCAATAAAAATAATCACTTTTAGTTGTTCTGTGCTTATCATTGTTTCCCGTATGGCTGTTGATAAGTACTGATTTTCTTATAACTGCACAGATTTGTTTTCATATAATATGGAAGAAATGGACCCACAGTTTTTCCAAGTAAATGTTGATTTACTTCAAACATAATTTGTAACTGAAAGATGGGGAGCTCTCCCATTTGTGCCCTGCCCCCTTACTAGAATGTTGGCTTTCTGAAAGCAGGCACCATGTCTGTTTTATTCACCAACATATTCTCAGGATCTAACTGGATTGTCAATGTTTTTGAATATGCAAATGAATTAATAAAGTGATTAAATTAACAAGCAAATTAGTGAACAGAATGAGATCCTTGAAATAGACCTGGGAAGGCAGGTTTTAGATATAAAAGCTTGTATGTAGGTGGACCCAAAACTAATTTTTGTCCTATTCATAAGAGTGACATTATGAAGGAATTAGGAAGAATATTTAGGGATGAACAATGAAGCAAATAGAAATCTCAAAGCACTTGGTGAAAGAAATAAGTTAAGATCTAAAAGAATGATGACATATCTACTCCTATAACTGGAAATTAAGTGAAACTCAAAAATAGATGGGTGAAACTTCAAAAGTTATCGGCAGTCTGTTTTAGCCAGAGGAAATTTGGAATGAATTGTAGATGGGGGACAAATGGTGAAATCCAATGATCATTTTGAGTCTGTGCGTCTAAGTATGAAAAGTAGTTGATGAAAGAAACTGAAATGGAAATAATTTTTAGGTTTTAGCAGAGGATAGTTGGAAATACACTAGAAATACATAAAATAGCACATGGATGTAAACATTTATGAGACTGCAGTACCCCATAGGTATTCCATAGGAATACCTTTATTATCACAATCTACATTATTCATTAGGCTGCTAGTGATGGTGCCAAAAGATGTTCTTACACAGTGATGATGGGCTAGTTAAGAAATTTCTATGGTAAACGGAGGGACATGGGTTTTCATGAGCTTATTTCCTATTTCACATGTGCACATAGGGCAGTCACACTCTACATTTCAGCATCCCATAGTGATGTAGTACCTGCAAGTGCTTTTAAGTTTCCTCATCTTCATTATCACCCCTACATATTCTTTCCTGTCAGGATCAGAAAGGCTGTAGGCATCTAAGGCCTTGATCAAACTGAGTCACCACTTTTTCATCTTTAGAAATGATTACTCATAACTATTGTATTGAAACGCTCTTCATATTTGATGACTTTTAGCCATTAGAACTTGTACTTAACTATATAAGAAGGACTTTTGAACTTTATTCACAGATACTTTTCTTCATTTTGTAAAGTAGTGTATTGAAATTTAGAACCTTCATATTAGAAGTTATTTGTGACTTGTTAATGGTGAGTAGCATTGTTTTACTCCCACAGAGACGGTACTGAGGAAACTGCCAAATTATTACTTATAAGGGCAACCAATTACAGATTTATAATTTACAGAGGAAAATTGGAGGTTACCTGCAAGTTCACTTACTTAAAGAAATCTATTATGAGTCCCATAGCAATAATATCAATTGCTGCAAAATTTTTACTGTATAAATTTCTATTTTTTATTCACGCTATGAAAGATCAAAGTTTATTCTGTGTCTATTGCATTTTAAAAGAAACATTACACAACCTTAAATAATCAGGATTGATATCTAGTTCTTTTATTTACAACTTCCAGAAAGGATTTTACAAGACTTTTTTTTGGAACAATGAAACATCCCAATTTTTGAATATAGTGAAATTAGATTGGTGTTTAAAATAATGAACAACAGGACCAAATCCAAGTTGCTTCGAAGTTGCTATTCATAGCATTAGGGGTTAGATGGTTTGGGGAAAGTGATACATCCTATTGTGTATCACAATGTTTTTGGTTAACAGCCATCATGCTGAATAAATGAAGAAAGTAAGGTGTCTGAAATTCCAATACCTGCTTTTGTGCTTTTTTTGTGATTGTTGTTTTTGGGAAACAACTATTTATAGGATAGACATATAGGAATTCACTACAAAGTTTTTTATTCTCATTTTTATTAATGATTCATGTTAAGGTCTTGATAAAACTAGCTGTTCTGCTTCAAAGTTCATTCTAAGAAACCATTCATAAGATTTAATGTGGAACTTGAAGTTCAACTAATTATAATAATCCATACTGATTAGATGATTGGACTCCTCTATGACAGTTGAGTACAGTTTTTCTTTTAAACTCTTTTAAACTATTTCAAATATAGGAGTTAAATTACCTAGTTTGAATTCTTTCTTTTAGAAGCCGTTTTAATCTTATTCATAGAAAATTAGTCCTCAAACACAATTCTTATTTCCTTATATTGGCATCTGTGAATTGTGGCAAATCTTCAAAAATAGCAGGGAGTGTATGGGTGATGGAATCATATCTAGTAACCTGGATTTTTATCTGTCCATACACTTTTTCATATCACCTTTAAACATAAGGAATTTGGATTTAAAAAAAAAGATGTTTCTTGAGGATTACACAT
The DNA here is from genome assembly GCA_963924515.1 of Vespertilio murinus. Lineage (NCBI taxonomy): Eukaryota > Metazoa > Chordata > Mammalia > Chiroptera > Vespertilionidae > Vespertilio > Vespertilio murinus. Next base: position 136,809,435 of record OZ004704.1, on the reverse strand, counting down.
GTGACAGCCCTACTGTTCATTTTTACACATTTGATCAGAGAAATTATTGGTGTTATTAATATTGAACTTAAAATATTTATTTCTAAGTAGCAAAATAGTATTAACTAGGCATATCTAGAATATACAGGGTGGGGAAAAAATAGGTTTACTGTTGTTAGTATGGAAAATAATTCAATAATTAATAAATAATACAAAAATAAACTGTGTTTGGTGTACTCACAACTGTAAACCTACTTGCCCCAACCAGTATAATCAACCAAGGAAAAAAAACTATAATAAGAGATTTTGTACGTGTATGTTTATTTAATTTTCTATAATAATACCTCCCCATATTTGGAATTGCCTATTTTAACAGATGATCAGTGGGTTGGTAAAATTATTATGTAAATTTTATATATATGCAGACACTGAGTAATAAGGAGACCTTATTCCCTCATTTGGAATCATCACAATTTTAGACATCCTTTGCAGCTTCAATATACTTAATTCCAGTTACCTATACAGATATCTTTTATTTTCCCAGCTTTATTGAGATACAATGACATTGGACATTAATGTAAGACAAGGTATATAGTGTGTTCATTTGATATATTTATGCACTACAAAATGTGTCCCACCATAGCATTAGCTAACATCTCCATCTCATCATGTCATTACCATTCTAGCTATCTGTTAGCATCCAGAATTGATGTGCATGTGTCTTGAAGAAGTAGACAAGAGGTAATATGTAATTATTCAAATAATCGCATTGCCCTGGAGAAAGAGAAGAAATTAAGAGCTAGAAGAGACTGTGATAAGGAGGTAGATGTTTTTAAATATGTGGAATTAGCATTAATCCAGTAGATGAAATGGAAGGAAGAAATTGTCATTTAGAAAAAAATAATTATTATATTCCAAATAAATACATTTTTTCATGAATGCTTATGTAAGTCATCATGTTGCCTCCTAAACTAGGTATATTTTCTTAGAGAAGAAAGTAATTAAGCTAATTTACTTGCCAAATCTGTCTAAATCTTTTAAGATAATTTTGTTTCTAATGAAATATCACTATAGAAATCAATGAAAAAACACACAACTGACTTTAATCTAAATAGGAAATTCTCACCTTTCAAGGGAAAAAGTAAAGTGTAGTTTCCTCCTAAAATCTATTTTGGTTTTACTGTAAATGGAGCTTTCATTCACAACTTGGTCATATTTTGAACTCAGGAATTATTTTTTTTTAAATCATGATGGTATTTTCTGATTGTATTTTTTTAGCAAAACTAAATAGTATATGGAAAGCATTTTTAAGATAAGTAGTTAGAAATGTACCCAGATTGGATAGCTTTTCAAAAATACCACCATCTTAATTTTAATTGAATGCCTAAATCAATAAATAATATAAGAAGCACTGCAGGGTCTCCTTGGATTCTCCAAACTCTTCCCACCGGTGAGCTACACCAGGTGATACTGGAATAACCACTTTGCCTGTTCAGAAAACATGTCCACCAATAGTTCAGGTTGACAACAATTTCAAAGAAAAGTTCTTCTTGTATACCTACTATTTATTCTCTGTATTTTTTAATTCAAGACAAGCAATAAAATTGGATATTTGATTTTTTTGCTTACTTACAATATGTTGGCCTAGGATTAGCATTGGGGGTGAATGTGGAGTTTTGCCTTACTAGATTAGCATTATATATTCCATTTAAACAAAATTGTAGCATTTTTTCCATTATCTTAAGATACAGCTAAATAAAAGTGAAATATTTAATTTGGGGGAGGGGACTGGTGCATAAAGAGAATGTTTGAATTCATGACATATAATGATACAAAATAGCAACACACAAAAATTAATATTCTTAATATTTGAACAGAACTCACTTCAGGTTATTTTTTATTTATTTCCAAGAATGCCTATAATTTAATTAGTAAGAAATATGAAGGCTCTTTATAAGTTCTATCTGTAAATAACATTTTTTCTCATAAATTGACCTAGTGACATTAAATTGGTACAAAGCTCAAAATCAGTATTTAACATTTAATGGAATGAACAAACTATTTCTGCAATTTAACTCAACATTTGCAGTAAGATGACTTGTACCCTAATGACTTGTAATTAATTTTTCCGAAAATCGTATTTATGATAGTCTGCAGATTCGGGGCTTTATCTAATACATAATGTTCGTTTTGAGCCTTTAATTGCATTTAAATTAAAATTGGCTTAGCAGGAAGATGAATTGTAGGAATGCATCAAACCACCCAGCATGTCCTGAAGATGTGAGCCTGAAAATGCAATTTGGTGGAGATGTGCAGAATCGTTTGGAGTTCATTAATTTTTATTGCACAGGTAGTTTTACTAAAGTAGGTTATTTTCTCTGAAATTTATATTTATGTTTATGTCAATAGCTGAATATTATATTAGCCCCTACATCTATTAGAGTTTATTAACCTGGCCTAATAGAGGTTGTTCATATTGAGAAAGGAGATAATTTGTGTTTGCTTGCATTGACTTGCTGAGACTGGTACTGTAAAAAGGCATTTTTATTTTTATATTTTGGAGGAGCGAGGGGGATGGGAGTCTCTCCGTGAAGGAAGTCAAACAAGTATCTAATCTTTCAGACTCAGAACTCTGGGGGGAGCCAGCATGGACTGGTCTGCGAAGGCGTGTTTACCTTTGACCTTCCCAGGCCTTCTGGGCGGGTTGCCGGTTTCTCTGGCCAGGCTGAGGCTCTGACCTGGCCTTGTGGGGAAGGCTGTTGCTGTGCAGCTCTGTTTGGGGTTTAATGTGCCTGGGCTTTGGCCAGCCAGCTTGTAAGTGATTCCTTAACTCGCAGATGCCGCCGAGGTTATCCAATTTAATTATAATGTCACTTTACAATTATAAGGGAAAAGAGGTTTTTACGTTGTCTAATGAATACAAATTGTCCGCAATTTGAAAATACAAAGAAATAAAAATTAACATTTGTCCCCGTTGTCAGAGAATTTACATTTGTGCAACTGGTGCTAATAAGTAAAAGAATTCCATTACCTAATTTCATTAAACATGTATGCTTTTTGTTTTGGAGGTTGTGTATCATTCTTATTAGTAAAGTGATATTGTTAGCATTTGCCATTGTGGACTCATCCCCTTCCCCCCACTCATACCACCCCCCCACCCCCACCACCCCCGCACCCCCCCCCCTCCACACACACACACATGCTTTTGCAGACTGTAATTAGAGAAGGAAGAGCTTCAGGACCAGCAAATGCCTGCTATTGAAATGAATTATATAATTGTGGTAATGATTTTCCCTAAAACTCTTTCTGCCAACTGTAACATTTTTCACCTCACTTCTTTTTTTTTTTTAACGCGTGTGTGCGCATACGTACGCATTTGTGTGCTGCCTTATTTCATGAAAATGTGGAAATGGCTCTCCATTCTGACAGTCTGCTGCAAGTTCCTACTTTGTGGTCAGAGACGAGGGAAGCCCATATTCATTTAATACTCGCCAATCAGAACTTGACAGAGAGAGGTATTGCTTATTTCCTCATTTTATCACTGAAGCATGCTGTTGTAGTTTAGTCCCTAATTACTCTCAGACTGAGCGATCCAAATATCCCCATGGTGGTAATATTTTTCTGCCTGGCTGAGTCATTACGTGGTTTGGCAGGCTGAAACACCAGCCTTCCCTTGTCGGAGCACTGCCCCTCATGTAGCGCCACATCCTCCCCTTGGTGCTGTCTGCTCTGCGACTTTGGTCCTGCTGTGACATTTCAAGCTATCCTGGATGCAATCACATTTGCCTGCCTTTGCTCTGGCTGATTGGACCACTGCCAGTTCCCTCTTCAGGGCCAAGGACAGGAGAACGGGGGTATCTGAATAGAGCTGCTTAATGATCTAATGGACCAGTGCCTCTCTCCCGCTGAGAGAGGGGGCCTATTTGTTTGCTGGTTACAGGAAAGGTCAGGGAAATCCTTTTCAACAAAGGCTGTGACAGTGAGAATGTGCGATCCCATACATTACTGGTGTTTGAATAACTTAATACCTTGGGTGTGCCCCACCCCCCACCAACCAGAACCAGACACTCTTTGGTCTTTATTTTGTTTCCAGCATCCTCCAGATGGCGGGAAATGGAAGTGATGAAGGTTGGGTTAGCACAATCACACTGAATGCCCTGCATCCGGGAGTGTCTCAGGTACTCAGTTCTGAAGAGTGGATGAAGTTTAGAGATCTGCTCCCAAGAGCCGGGCTTCTTTATAGGGGCTATGAGACAGCCATTTTAAAGCAAAAGTACTTAAGTCTCCAAGGAAACACGACATCTTATTTAAGTGGAACTTAAACACTTGTTATTTTGTTTGAGAGGGGTGCTTCATAAATGTGTTTCCCAGCTGATCTTTTCATATGTTCACACTTCATCAAAATAAGCACAAATAACTGTTTACCAGAGCATACTGGGAAGTTTCAGATCAAAGCGTTGTTTTTTTTAAAGTTTTAATAAATAAGTGCAATGGCATAATATTGTGCTAAAAGAACCTGAGTTATAATACTAAAGTTAACATTGTAAGAAAAAGTGTTCATCGATCTGTCTCTGGCGTTTTCTTCATACCCTGGCAAACGGTGCTAAGAACTGGGAAGTGGTGTTTTAGATGGAAAATGATCATTGAAGTTATAAAAGAAACATACTGAAAGAGAAAACAAAACAAAACAAAACACTTAGGTCTGCCAGCTATCACAGTAGAAACTTGGTGAGAAGTTAACTGATTAGGAGAGATTTGGATTAAGCCATGGAGGAACCAACTGCTACCAGAGCCTACTTCTATTGAGATGTTTATTTAAACAAAGAAATCATCGAACAGTCGTTTGAAGGAAGATTTTTTTTCTTTCTCTCTTTTTTAATATTTTCTGGGGAAGGAATGGAGAAGGCAGGGCGGTCTGTCCCGCCGTGTCACGGTTCACCTGCCCTGGCGGTGGCGGGCGGGGAGGCTTGCAGTCTGCTCACTCAACTGTATTAGACTGGGGCCGCCCGCCCCTCAGCTTTCACAAGCATTGAATATGTCAAAAGCCCTTTCAGAGAAAGTGTAAATTTTAACTGGGCTGTTTCTGGTTCATACTTAATGCTGTTTAAACAGCTTCAAGCATGTTGATGCCCAAGAGGCTGTGGGAATATGGGCGCTGTGCATCTTCACGGGGGTGTTGGTGGGGGTGCGATCCTGAGCAATTAGGGTAAGAGGTTGTTGGCATGGATAATTTCTAGGGAGCTAAAGAAGGTTGAAGTATTTCAGTCAAGCAACCTGGAGTTAACCCTTTTCCTCAAGCGGGCAGGCTGTGCCTTACAGTCTGACTTTCCTACCCGGTGTTCCACTTTAAAGGTCTTTCCCTTCTGCCAAGTTAGCCACTGACTTCCTTTAGAAGACTCCATATCTATTGCTTAATTCTTTTTTTTTAAAGGGGGGCTGCAAAATGCCCTATATAAGAACAAATTATTACTGTGATTAACATGATGGTAATTATTTTCTGTGAGTCTGTCTTCCACTGGCATGTTAAAAGACCAATGCTCAGCTAGCAATGGAGTTGGGGAAAATCGCTGCCTTATTTCCCTCGTAAGAAGTCCTGGCCCTGCAGGGGGAGAGGGTCGTTCCAGCTGGAATGTGATGGATGGGTGATGCATGGACAGTCATTGCCTTCAAGCCATCGCTATGCTCTTGTTTGTTTTCGCTTTGACTGCCATAGAAATAAAGAAAGAAACATAGCCATAAAACGTATGGAAATGTGGCCTTCGGGTCTTCCACTTATTCTCTTCTCAAGCTGACACATCGTGAATGCAGAGGGCGATGTCCACACGCACACATTTCACTCCTGATTGGGGTGTGGAGATGGTTTGGAAGACTAGCCTGGACAGGGGGCCTGGGTGTTTTGCTCAGTGGGTGGCCTCACACTGTAATGCACAGCGCCCTAAAAGTAGGCGACTTAAAAGAAAGCTGGTCAGCCATGGTGCCAGATTTCTCTACATAATGCGTTTCCAGAAAATTACTGGGGGATTTCCTCTGAGGAGAGTGAGGGTGGGGGCAAAGAATTGACAAAAACGAGTACAGAGGAAGACAGACCCTCACATATTGAAGAACAGATTCTGTAGTCCTGGGAGCTTGGCAGAAATGTTAAGCGCTTCTCACAGTCAACATTCAAACAGATTATCAGATGGCATATTTCACCCTGTTGTTACTTTAAATGAAGTGACCATGAAATCAACAAATCTGCTGTCAGGTGCCTGTCACTGAGATAGTTCTTCCTGTCACACATGCCTCATATAGCAGGTAATGTGTTTTTAAGAATCAGTCCTGTGTCACCTCATCAAGTCCTTGTTAAAAAGATGAAATAAGACGGGTAGTGTTGTCTACCATGGAGTTGACTGAAATTCCGTAGAATGAAATGTACAGTCCACAAAGAAATGCTTTAAAGAGAGCAACCTAGGTACTAAGAAAGAATAGCTGTCGTTTACTACCCCCTTACCGGCCTTTGAGTGTGTCCTTAGGATCACTACACTCTTTTTCTTCTTCATTAAATTCTAGACTTAAAATCAATTAGATCAGAGTTTGAACTCAGTGATGGGGGCGAGGTGACTTGTACCACCCAGCATATGCTTCTGCAGAATGCTAACAGAAAACTGACTTGGGATCTCTGGATGCACCTGCTTTCCTTCTTAGCAAAGAGACATTGTTTATTCACTTATAAGAGGTATCTCACAATATTTTTGTTGAGTTCTCTTTCTGCATTCAGGAAATTTCCTGGAGTTTTGTTTGGTCATTGTTTCATCTCTCCTTTGGCAGTGTGCTCTGAGAATTTTGGAATGAGAATGGAAAAAGAAAAACAGAAATTGAATATAAACCATGAACATGATGAAAAACATATAAACAGTCCAATAAGCACCCACATCTCAGTTTATACATTGATTGGCTATGGATTTTGTTTAATCAAAAGCTTTATTTAGACAAATAATGCATTGCATGTGTGATTTTGGTCTGGTACATATTGGTCGTAAGTATGAATTACTCTTTGTAAAGTACCAGCACCAAGTACATCTAGCACCATACCAGTACTGTACAGCCCGAACACACAGCCTGAAACTTCTAATGGGAATCCTTGATGGGATGAGGCATTAGGTTCTTTGAATACTACCAAGGTTGTACTATCTGGATTCAGTTTATACAGCTGATAGATAATTGTGCATCTGATCTTATTGTAGGGTCAGTCTAAATACCAGAATGCAAGTTGAAATGAGGGGCCCTTTTACTCATATGTGCATGCACCCCACCAATCCAGCTCTTACTGAGTGTTATGGAGCCATACCAAATGGGTATGATAAAAGAAAAATAATACAATGTCTGCTTTCTAGGAATTCAGTCTGGTGGTGGAGACACACAGTTGTGAATACCCATGGGTACGTGTTAAAGGTGTAACTTGGCCTAAGATAGTCAGGGAAGACTTCACAACCAAGGGAACATTGAGAGGGGCCTGGCAGGGTGAGTAGGAGTTCATCAGGGAGCAGTACAGGAAGGGTATACGTGCGGATGCATGAAGGGGAAACATAGGATGACTTTGGGAGGAAATTGGATAAACATGTTAGGCTATCACACTAGGAATAATTTGTTCTAAAGACTTCATTTTTGAATGGCCTAGGAAAGAGATTGCCTTAGCATAACATTAATGCATCTGGTGACTTGAAATACAGCAATGAGACCTGGGGTCACATTTTAACATGGTGTCATTATGGGAAAATATTGAGCTAATAACAAATCAACCAAAGGTCTTTTCTGATGAGAAGAGTCTTAAGAAAATTGCTGATACTTATTATTCATTGTTAAGCTTGCTACTACTATTATTTTTATTTCCCATTAATGTTTATGTTTAGCATTGGTCCTTTTTCTTAGCTATCTCTAGACTTCCATAGACGAATTTCTAGATATTCTTCCCCAGGTTGCATTTGTAATGAGACTTGCAGTTTTCTTCACACTGCTTTAGAGCTTGGTTGATAAAAATCACAGTGTGTGTGTGTGTGTGTGTGTGTGTGTGTGTGTGTGTGTGTTTGTGTAAAATGTTCAGCTAGATAATCACACCTGTGAGCTGTGGTAACAACAGGAGTAATATATTTTACTGTTTTTTTTCTAAATTTCTACATTTTAATTACTACTTATATTAAAAAATAATAACATTGACTTGCCATTTTTACTGCTTAAAGCTCTAGAGCACAGAAATATGACTTGTAATTTTAAATGACCTGCTCATGTCTTCAGTTTTATTTTTGATATGTATTACACATTATGGAGTAGGTTGACAAGTATATTTTCCTTATGCTGTGGTTATTGATTTTTTTCCAGCCTTTGAAGTGAAACTCCATGCTCAAATGTATGTGGGATAATTAGTATGTTTCTCAGATGTTGTGAGGACTATTGAAAGAAAATCAAATGGAAAATAAAAGCCTTTATATACATATACACACAACTTCTGGGGGATAGGAGAAGCCACTTATAATTTTATTAACTCATAGGCATTTGAGTTTATGATTTCCTATTATTGGTCATTACATGTGGGATTAGGGCAGTTGGTCCTTTAATTATAGTATCTATTTAGAGAATTCTGGTATCTTAGAGTTTATTGTGAATTGTGGAACTTGCTTTTTCTGTCCTGAAATGAGCTCATGAAAATGCATGAATGCACTTGTCATTCGAGGTGGCAGGGGGTGTTTTTGGCAGTACAATAAGTTTTTCCCTGTAAAGAATAGCTAGGATGTAGCAGTGAAGTGTCGGAATGCATGGAGATCAGATTAAATGTATTTGAATTAGTATCTCTATGGGTTTTATATCTCAAAGTCAAAATAGTCATTCTCATCAGATAAAATTATTCTTGACTGGAGAAACTCTGATCCAGAAACAATCTATCATTTGAATCCCCTGATTGTAATATGAATGGATATTCAAGTTGTAACACACTGAGAGTTAATGCTGTATCTCAGTGGCTTATTGAATCACAGTGCCATCTAAAGTGTTCCTCCAAGAGCAAACCAGTCAGAATAAGTTTCTAGATACCTACTACCAGGGTCCCTCTCTATGGCACAATCCCCCATAGTGGAACTTGCAAATGAAATGTCTGCCCCGCTCCTCATCCAAACAGTGTTAGTTCCTGAAGTACAAAAGTCTGTGCTGTAAGGTGCTCTCATCTTGAAGGTCCTTTGAATAAAATGATGACAGTGTTATTAACAAAAATTAAAACAAAAATTCAGTGTATGTGTGCGCCACCGGTAGCTCTGACATCAGTAGGTATGTACAGCTAAGGGGCCATTTGTATTCACTTGATCTAATCCCTGTCATTACTTAAAGTTATCAGAATTTTAAACTGCCATCACTCTACCATGTTAGACATGGGGGATTATTCCTTAGGTAACGAGCAATTATCAAAGGCATCATACCAGAGAAACATGACCACTTCTAGTTTTAAAAAATAGGAATCTCCTCTATAATTGTGATGTGATATTTTTATTTAAGTGCCCCTTTAGGTCATATTTAATACTTTTTTTTTAGCATCGTTTCTCTTTTATCTCTCAAACATTATCTGTAACTCGATGGACTCTATTCAGAGTCTGCAGAGGCAATGTTTCCAATATACATAGCCCGAAGTCCCGCATTTTTCTTGTTGTTGATTTATGTTATTTGACTGTTTCCTGACCTTTTTTATTCCCCTTAGGTTTCAAAATATTATATGTAGTGTTATTTGACTGAGCTTCATAGACCACTTTATTAATAAGTGTCCCACCATAGATTCTTAGGTGATAACAGGTAAAATCATAAGTAACTCAATTACATTGAATATGAACTCAGTGACAGTCTGGGATACAGTAAATGCATATTGATATAAGTACTTGTTTTAAATAATAGATTTCCAAAACTTGTTAGTTATTAATTAATGTTTCTTTGGCATAATAGAAATAGCAAGGCTTTTGAATCACATGGAACCAAGTTAAAATATTAGCTTCCCTTTATTCTAGGTGTGTGTTCTTGAACAGCTTATCTGAAATATTTGACCTTCAGTCATCTCCTCCATGAAGGAATGATGATAGTATCTATATCTAAGGTTGGAATAAGAATTGGAGATAATACATATGAAGTACCTGGCACATAGTGAGGATCAATACATGCTGATTGTTATTTTTTAAAATCACTGCTTCCCATCGGCCTCTTAAGTACATGTTAATAATATTCTAATTGGATGATAGAACATCATATATACATATCATATTTTCTATTCCCATAATGAATGGTAAGTCTGCAGCAAAAGATTGAAAACATATTGAATAAATTTCAGTAATACATGGACCTGCAGTGCTAACCCAACTTGAATGACAAAAAAAATATTCTGACTTCACTATTTAATCATTATCAATATTTGGCTTGGTGTGCTCACAAAGTCAAGCCAAATTTGTGGGTAAAGAAAGCCTTCTTAAAAACAAAACAATAAGAAATAATACCTCTACTCATTAATTGTAATCATATGGCTCCTATTGCTTAACAAATATTTGTTAAAAACTAATAAGTAATAGAAAACACAATCTATGCCTCCATAAAGTTTATAACCACTTAGAATGATATTCAGTGAAAAAGCTGAATAACAAGTTCACAGTGTAAAATGGCAAGATAATGTGAAAAACTATATATATAATTATGTTAATAACTAGAATTGCATTGCAAGAAGATTCCTGCAAAAGGACTTCCTGCTGTGCTGTCCCCCACCCCACCTGCTTCCCTTTCTTCTCCCCTGCCCAGCTTTGCTCCCTTCTTTCTATTCTATCTTGATATGCAGATTAACTGACATCTTTGGTGGATTAATTTGCATGCCCACCCTGATTGGCTGGTAGGTGTGTCTTGGGCATAGTGAAGGTAGGGTCAATTTGCATATTACTCTTTTATTAAGTAGGATTATATATATAAAATGCACATATATAATGCCCATATATAATTATTAACAATATATAAGTAATTACATATATATATATATATATATATATATATATATATATATATCACATATGAAAGGATATGAAGAAAAGGGAGATTTGTATGCATAGTAGGTTAATCTTTGGTTGTTACTTGGAGGAAATAATTAAAATTCTTGGCAGGTAGAAAGAGAAAAGGAAAGCTATGAAAAGGCATCTTGATAAGTTGTTTCAAGGAACCAGAAAACAAATACCCATCTGGAATTTATGGGAAATATTGTTAATTTGAGAAAATTATACATGGGAAAGTATGCATGGAAGATTTTTGTTTACTAATATACATTTTATTTGATAAATGATATGTAGGAGTTTTAGTTTTTTGAGCAATAGATAGATTCTTTATTGCATCATCTATGTACCAATGTTGAGGGTGAGATGGTTAAGAAGCATTGGGAATGAGAGATGATAGGCAGGAAAGAGTGCAATAAAACTAGCCATGTGTGCTTCAAGTGAGGAATTTTTTCATGAGAATGCAGGAGTTCTGTTCTGGAGTTAGTAAAAGCTAGGCAACCTTTAGACCAAGGCAGGGATGCATGCTTGGGTACATGCATGCATACATGTGTTGATTTGGGAGGGTACCAGTGAGAGAGGTAAGTACTAATAGCCTCCACTTACAAGGTTTGTAAAACAAGCAGAATCCTTCAGGGGTGTGTAAGGGAAAGCTAGGCTTCAGTTAGAGTAAGGGGTTAGGGTTAGGAAAGGATTTCATTTATAGTAGAATGGATGTTAGAGAAGCATTCACCAGTGGGAAAACCCATGGTGGTAAAGTTAGGTGAGCTGAAAAGTGATGATTGATAACTGAGTGAGAGTAAGAATTGATCAGAGGAACTTGGATTTTGAATCTTGTTGAGAATTCTGGAATTTAAGTATATACATTAGGTTTAGTAGCATCAAGGTTCCCAACTATGACAAAGAGTTATTTTAGTGCCAGACAGAACTGGTTAAAGGCTCCAGTTTGTGACAGTCCCTGGTCTATTCATTTATAATCTCAACTAGAGGCCTGGTGCACAAAATGTGTGCACGGGGGTCTGTGTCCCTCAGCCCAGCTGGCACCCTCTCCAATCTGGGGACCCCTCAAGGAAGGACTGCTGGCTCCCAACTGCTGGCGACCCAAGCAGAGTCCCTGGTATCTGGAATTTATTTGCCTTTTATAATTGAAAAGTTGTAGCTTTGAGCAGAGGCTAGGGCAGGCCAGGGCTGGTGAAACGTTTGGTTGTCTCCATCACCAGTGGCCATAGCCATTTTTGTTGGAATTTATTTATCTTCTATAATCGAAACTTTATAGCCTTGAGTGGAGACCACAGCTGACCAGGGTGTGTGGGAAGCTTGGCTTCCTCCATTGCCAGGAAAACCCAAGCCTCCTGCTCGCTCTGTGGCTGCAGCGATCTTTGTTAGGTTAATTTGCATACTTGCCCCAGGTTGGCTGGTGGGCATGGCTTGTAGGTATAGCGAAGGTATGGTAAATTTATATATTACTCTTTTATTAGATAGGATATGGAGCAATAGTGTCTCAGAAAAAGTGCTTACTTTTGCAATCTTAAAGAACACATTCACGCCAGAAGTTGTCTTTTCTACATTAAAGCTTTAAAGTTTCTCTAGTCTTTTAAGTAGAATTGGTGCTTCCCAGGATCAGAAATATTTTTGAGTAACCTCAATTGCAAAATTGCACCTCAAATTTCAGCTCAGTGACTCAAAGTTTACCTAACGGGTTTGATATGATTAAAGTCTATAGATTTTTTTCATGCATAGGTTTATGTATGGACTTTTCTCCTGAAATATATATCACTCTGTAAGTGGAAAATGTATTGATTAGCAATAGATGGATTTCTGTTTCTAGTGTTACCGAGGTTTGACTTTGCAAAGCAGGTCATGAGGACTTGGGTGGTGACATGGCTTCCTGCAGACCCAAAAAGGCTCTGGCCCTGCAGAATCATACATTTAGAGGATAACCCTAAAGATAGCACTTTGAAACCCCAACTAATTTCCCTTTGTCTCTGAACATGGGAATCTGCATTAATTTGCATGACTCTATGGGTCTCACTATTCATTAATAAAATAAATTCAGTCCTTGTCACATCAGACAAATCATCGTTTCATTGTTTCTCAGCCGGGATGTTGAATGGCATGTGGAGAAATACCTCTCATCTTGAACTATCATGAGAAGGGAGTTTCAGGCCCCCGCCATAGCTTCCAGAAAGTATGTCCTGTACTTCTAAAGCTGGGCTGGATGCTAGAGGTCAGTAGCTTGCCCTCTAATCTAAAGCAGGAGTCCCCTAGTCAGCACCCCCAGGAGTGAGCCAAAGGGCAGGTTTGATTTGCTCTGAGGAAAAGCACATCAAGACCTCAGAACTGCGAGGGGCTGAGCTGGGGTGCCGTTATTTGAGTGCAGGCTGAGGAATGTGTGGGCAAGGAAGTTTGATTCGCACACTGCAGAAGTTCCTGCTAAAATTTTATAATAAAACATTCCAGTTTGACTGGGTTTCTGTATAGGAGTAAGAAGCAAAAGAGAATGTTAGCCTTGCTGGAGGATTTAAGCATAACAGGTTACATTGGAAAACAAAACATAATACTGAAGAGCCTAGCGTTCCCTTTTAAGAACGTCGGAAAGTGATGAGTGAAGGCTAAAGTAAATCACTACTTGGTATGATCCTGGTAAAACAGCACCAGTCTGCCCAGTGGCAGGACTAGTTCATACAGCAGCTGATCCTCTCTGAGAATCCAGGCCCTCTATTAGGCACTGCTGAAGGTTATTTTTTTTTACAGTGTTTCCAATGTCTCTATGAGGTAGACATTCTTAGTATCCCATTTTCCAAATAAGGAAACTGAGGCTTAGCAAGGCTAATTAGCTTATTGAAAGTCATATAACCAGTGAATTCAAGGACCAGAAAACAAACTCAGGGCATCAGATAACAAATACTAGAATGTGAACTTTTAGCTAATAGAAGGAAAAACTCACACATCAGGATATTCTAACTCATAGGCCACACATATTGAAAGATTTAGGAGTAAAACTTTTTGCCATATGATCCAGCAATTCTGCTTCTGGGTATACAAACCAAAAGAATTGAAAGCAGGGGCCTGAAGAGACACTGACACACCCATGTTCACAGGATCATTATTTGTAATAGCCAAAGGATTAAAGAACCCCAGATATCCAATGCAAATGAATAGATAAAATATTGGGGTATATACATGCACTATATTATTCAACCTAAGGAGGAAGTATTGGTACATGCTATTAACATGGTTGAACCTTGAGTGAAATAGGCCAGTCCCAAAAAGACAAATCATGCCTTTTATATGCAGTACCTAGAGGAAATTCATAGAAAGTAGAAAGGTGGTTGCCCAGGGATGGAAGAGGGTAGACAGGGGTGAATGGGGTATAGAGTTTTAGTTTTGTAAGAGGAGAGTTCTTCAGACTGGTTATACAGTGCTATACTTGACACTATTGAACTATACACATAGAAATGGTAATACTGTAAATTTTTGTTATATTTTACCACAATTTAAAAAAAAAGTCATATTTACAATTTACCTTGAAATATTTGCCAAAATGTGTGTGTGCATGTTTATATTTATAGATTTGGCAAATATTGCCAAATACTAATAGTTATTTAATCTAGATAGAAAGTAAATTGGGCCAAAACCGGTTTGGCTCAGTGGTAGAGCGTCGGTCTGCGGACTGAAGGGTCCGGGGTTCGATTCCGGTCAAGGGCATGTACATTGGTTGCGGGCACATCCCCGGTGGGGGGTGTGCAGGAGGCGACTGGTCGATGTTTCTCTCTCATCAATGTTTCTAGCTCTCTATCTTTCTCCCTTCCTCTCTGTAAAATATCAATAAAATGTAAAAAAAAAAGTAAATTGGTATTTACTCTATTTTAATATTTTTATATTTAAAAACAAAATTTGGGGGAAACATCCTATATAATAAAGAGGTAATATGAAAATTGACCCTCATACCCTCACATCACAAGATGGCCACCTCCACATAGTCACAAGATGGCCTGGAAGGGAGGGCAGTTGGAGGCAACCAGGCCTGCAGGGGAGGGCAGCTGGGGGCAACCAGGCCAGCAGAGGGGGCAGTTGGGGGCAACCAGGGTGGCAGTGGGGGATGTATCCAGGGGGGACAGTGAGGGGTGACCCAGCTGGCAAGGAGGGGGCAGTTAGGGGCAACCAGGCTGGTACACAGAGGCAATGAGGGCCAATCAGGCTGGCGGGGGGGGGGGTAGTTAGGGGTGACTAGGCAGGCAGGAAGGTGAGCAATTAGGAGCCAGAGGTCCTGGATTGTGAGAGGGATATCTGACTGCTGATCCCGGATTGGAGAGGGTGCAGGCTGGGCTGAGGGTATCCCCACTCCCCCCCCCAACACACACACACAAATTTTGTGCATCAGGCCTTTAGTATAGTTATAATAGACAAAAATGTTTTCATGCTTTCTTAATATTTAAAGCATTAATCAAATACCCTTCAAGATACAGCTTAAATCCATCATCTTCCCAGACATTTTCTGACTATTCCAATTTCGACTGACTTACCTTTTTTATATAAATACAGTACTTAGAGCACATGCTAGTTATATCCACCTGTTTATTATGTACATTTGTTCTAATTATCTGTTGCTCTGTAGTGGAGTAGCCCGGAATAAGTGGCTTCAAATACTCCTGATTTAATTTTGCTCATTCTGTGGATTGCTGGCGAGGTTTTTCTGCTGGCCTTTCCTAGGCTGTTTGTGTGGCAGCTTTCACCTGCCACATGGGCAGGGGTTGGCAGAATGCATAGGTTTTCCCACATGTTGCTTTTCTACATGGCTAGTTTGGGCTGCTTCAAACAATGGAGGTTTCCGGTGGTGAGATTTCAGACACAGCAGCTGGCTTTCACTAGAGCAGAAGTGGCCATTACCTGGCCACTTAAAGGGTAGGTATCACCTCTGTCACTCAGTAATGGCTGGAGCTAATCACAAGGCCTGCCTAGACCCAAGAGAAGGTGACACAGACTCCACCCACTTCACCTTCTTTGCTGCTATCCACCTCTTGATGGGAAACTCAGCAAATAATTTACAGGCACATTTAATCCAGATTGAAGCGCTGTGCAGTCTGTCAAATCCTGTAACAGGATTGTTATGTATTGATGAGTAAGAGGCAGTCCTTGCTCTTTCATAGGACAATTGGGTCCTACGAAAAAAGAGAAGGCAACGGGCATGTATTAAGTAACCACAAGACATAGTGCTAATTACTCCTCTTTAACACAAGTCCTAGGGTAGAGTTATTGTTTCTGTTAAATAGGTTACATAGCTGATGCTTCATGAGGTTAAGAACCTACTGACTTAAAGTGTACCAAGTGGAGAAATTCAACTCAAGTCTGCTTTCCTCTTTCCACTCTACATGATGCTTCACATGGAAAATCAAATAGCCTCATCAATTTCTAAGATCCATATCGATCAGATGGAATAGAGTGGGAATACATTATAATACAAACCCCTGCCCCTCAGTCTCTCCATGTCCCTCCTACTCCATTACTGCGCCGCTGTACCTAAGAACCTCAGGGATGCCATTCAGTGTTTCCTCTCCATGCCTTCACCACCCTCATTCTCAGATGCTTTTCATCTTCTGGGGTCCAGCTGTGTCACCCCTTTGTTGAATGTATCTTTCCTAGGCCTCTGTTCCTGGGCACCATCAGCACACTTTGCAAAATCTTCTAACACAGTCCTTTCCAACATGGGCCAAGTTTGCCCAGAAATCATTAAGCAGTGTCTAAAGATATTTAGGGTGCTTACAACTTGGAGGGAGAGGGGTGCCACGAAAATCTAATGAGTAGATATTAGGATCTTGCTAAGCATTGTATAATGCATAGGACAGCTCCTAACAACCACAACCCCCCCCCCCCCGTGCCACACATACACACACACACACACACACACACACACACACACACACACACAAATGATCTGGCCCAAAATGGTACACATGTTGAGAAACATGTGCCAAGGTCATGAAACTTCGCAGAGCCTTTATCACATTGACTTGTTAGTTGTTTACATGTGTGCTTCTCATAATAAATTAGGAGCTTTTCGTGAACATGTTTTATTTTTCATTTTATATCACCATTGCATGGCGCATTGCAAGGATTCAGTAAATGTGTTCTGGCCATGAATTGAAGCCAATACCTTACGGAAAGTATAACCTAAGTGCAATGGGATTGAGGGAAAGAGAGATTCCTTCCCTCTATGACTGGCCAACAGGAAAGATTCTGAGGGGGGGGTAGGGTTGGAGAAGCCATGGAAGGAAGGGTAGGATGTTGAGTGGCTGAAGAGAACATTAGGGCAAGGGAACAGTGGGGACAGAATTTGGGGAGAAAGAAGAGCACCATGTGCCTAGGTAGGAGGTTGTTCAGTGAGGCTGGAGCATGGTGTGTGTTAGGCTGGAGCATGGTGTGTGTAAGGGCTGGGAATTTTGACTTTGAATGACTGCCTCTCAAGGCACATTTTTTTGTAATCAGTAAGGAAACTTTAGAAAGCTTTTGATTGTGAGATGGATCAGGTTGTCCTTAGGAAGACGACAATGGTAACAGGATTTTAGAAACTGGTAACAGGATTTTAGAGACAAAAGATACAGACTACTTGGGCAATCATTGCTCTAGTTCAGGTCAGAGATTTCCTCAGAGATTATGCCATTAGAGGCCCAAGGAGAATGTGGACACGAGATGTGATTTCATTCCCCAAGTAGATGGCAAGCTGGATGAGAACAGTAACAGTGACTTCTCCATCTGTGTCACCCACAGCACTTCACATGGCAGAGGGAAGCGCGTAGAATACATGTTCAATACATGAGTGAGGCAGATATAATCAAGTGAGACTAATTTCCACATATAATTTGAGAAGATAATCTTATTCTTTTTGGAGAAAAAAACATATATTCTAGTTGATTGATGATATTTTGCAATTGGTTGACCGGTGGTGAGATAGACCATATTTTGGAGGATTGAATCATGAAGGGCTAGAATGACCTCTAGCTTCTCCCACTGGTGGGTCCATGCTGAATGCTTTCCTCATCAGCTCCAAGTGAGGTGAAGCACCCATGAAGATGTGTTTCTTTAGCCTTCCTATATTTATTTTGTTATCAGGGTTTTGCACACTTCCCCTAAGGTGGAAGAGGTAATTAAGTTTTAGTATAAAAGACTTCCTAGGAGACATCAGGCTTCACAGGGGAATAAAAGTAAATCATAGATAGCAAGAAATATCAACCGACGATTAGAGCCTGTCCTGTTAATTAGTTCAAATAACTTCAAGGCAAGGTTGTGGAGACTGGTAGATACTCTAGAGTTGACCAATATAGGATGGGATGTAAATAGGATGCAGTTCATCCTCAAGAGGTGGTGTGATCTGGGCAGAGTGTTCTGGGCTTTTTGGGTTTTCAGTAAGTCCTGGGTTAACCTAGGGCAGGTATACCTTTATTTATAGTCTCTCATCTCATTATGAACACCAGTAGAACAAATGTGGTACGGACGCTCTGCTTGTGGAAGTTTGAGGATTAATATAATTCATGTCCATAGGAAAAATTACACAGCAGAAACGGAGTATTGGGTTTGACTCAAGCTTTGTCAACTTCTAGCTGGGTGACCTTGAGCAGACTTGTCAATTCTCTATTTTAGTCTCTCAGCTATAAAGTGAAGATAATGATTGTTCCTACTTCTATGTGTAGGTGATGTAAAGCTCTTAAAAGAGAGCCAAGCACAAATGAAAAATAATGTTTAATATAAACTGTAATTGTAAAATTAAATTTTAAAAAGACAGTCAAGCACAAAGTAGATGCTCAACAAATGTAAGTCCCTGGTATTGAAAACAATTGCTATTACTATTTTATGTCTTTAGATTGGTATATATGAATCTGTACATATATAATACTATGCAATGACTTGTATGTCCTAAGAAAAAACTAAACCCAAGATTGTTACTAGTCTTACAAAATTTATATTATGGCTGAAACTGGTTTGGCTCAGTGGATAGAGCGTCGGCCTATGGACTGAAAGGTCCCAGGTTCGATTCCAGTCAAAGGCATGTGCTTTGGTTGTGGGCACATCCCCAGTGGGGGTGTGTGTGAGAGGCAGCTGATTGATGATTCTCTCTCATCGATGTTTCTAATTCTCTATCCCTCTCTCTTCCTCTTTGTAACAAATCAATAAAATATGTTTTAAAAAATTATATTATGTAAAATAGGTAGGATTTAGGCAAGTGGGAGGAAGTAGGCATTCCATAGGTGGCTGACAAACCTACACAAGTGGAAAGAGCTAGTTAGGTTTTCTGAAAGAGAAAAGAGCCTGGCTTTTCCAGAGATGGGGTTGCTTTGCAGAACAGTGGAAAACATGAACCCTTGTGCACTAGGACTTTATACTCCCCTATCGGCTCTCTACTATAGTCATGTTCATGGTAGTCACTTAGGTAAAGGTGCATTGATTAGCCCTCACCAGTCTGGCTCAATGGAAAGAGCGTGGGCTTGTGAGGTCAGGGTCCCAGGTTCGATTCCTGTTAAGGGGTTATACCTTGGTTGTGGGCACATCCCCAGTAGGGAGTGTGCAGGAGGGAGCTGGTCTATGTTTCTCTCTCATCGATGCTTCTAACTCTATCCCTCCCCCTTCCTCTCTGTAAAAAATCAATAAAATATATTTGTTGTTGTTTTTTTAAAGTACTTTGATTAAACTATACCAAGAATGATGGAAATTACTGGTAGTCATAAAAATCAAGATGTTTTTAGTGAACTATAAAGCCATCATGGTTTGATGCTCTGAAATGCTTTTCATTCCTATTCCTTCATCATTGCCCTTCTAATTAAATGCATCTGTCCATCATGGTTTCATCGTATGGAAGCACAAAGATTGGCTTTAATTCTTACTTTATATACTGCCTGCCAACTTATATGCTTGATATTCAGATCTGCTTTTTGCATTCTGAAGGAACAGTTATGTTCTTATTACTGTGTTATATAACTGTGTGTTGGTATATATGTATGTATATGCCCATTTCATATACATATACTAATATATATATATATATATATATATATATATATATGTGTGTGTGTGTGTGTGTGTGTGTGTGTGTGTATCACACACATATGTAAAAGTGAAAGGTTTTTGAAATAGAATTTCAAAGAAGGCTGTCACTGTGAAAACTGTTTTGCTCAGTGGATAGAGTGTTGATCTGCGGACTGAAAGGTCCCAGGTTCAATTCCAGTCAAGGGCATGTACATTGGTTGAAGGTACATCACTGGTAGGAGGTGTGCAATGTACAGTGGTTGAGGGTACATCCCCGGTAGGGGGTGTGCAGGAGGCAGCCGGCCGAAGTTTCTCTCTCATTGATGTTTCTAGCTTTCTATCCCTTTCTCTTTGTCTCTGTAAAAAATCATATATATATATATATATATATATATATATATATATATATATGATGCTGCCACTGAGATCCTTTTTGCTAAACATCTAACTATTTTATTCCCATTCACATTGGTCTGTGCTCTGTATCTGTGTTTATCTAATCCCAAGATAAATGTTCCTATGAGCTATTAACACTTGATAGGTAAAATTCTGATCGGTGAAAGAGAAGACATAAAGCTGGATAGAGCCAAAGAAATGAGTTGGTAATGGTGAAATTTCAAGTTTTTCAGGAGGTATTTTGGGGCAATACACCCTATACCTTGGAAGGCATTCTATTCTGATTGGGGTAACATAGGTATTTTCTACCTATTTGTTTATCTTACCCATTTGATTAAATTCATAAAAGATTTCTCTGACTTAACCTTAAACTAAAAGATCTACCTACAAACTGAAGTGTTTATTACTTTCTTTGAAAATTGCTATCATTTCTCTCAATTAAAACTTACCTCCACGTAGACAGGGGCCTTGTCTGAAACATCATTGTGCCTGGTTTACAATAGCAATTGGCTCATGTAGGTGCTTAATAATTATTTGTTGATGGAATGTTTTCATAATGCATGAGGCTCTCCAAGGCTGTTCACCCAAAGGTCCCTCATGGATCTGTCTTTTTTTAAAATATCTTTTTACTGATTTCGGAGAGGAAGGAAGAGGGAGAGAGAGAGATAGAAACATCAATGATGAGAAAGAGAATCATTGATTAGCTGCCTCCTACATGCTCCACACTGGGGATCAAGTTCGCAACTCTGGCATGTGCCCTTGACTAGAATCGAAGTAGGGACCCTTCAGTCCACAGGCCAAGGCTCTACCCACAGAGTCAAACCGGCTAGGGTTGGGTCTATCTTTTTTAAACCAATGGACTTTAAACTAATGTCTCATTTATCTACATATTCCATCCACACCCCTTGCACCGCCTCTCCCAACCTTATAGAGTATTCATTAATATTTGTGGAGAAAGGAGGAAACAAATCACTTCATAGTGAAATTTATATTTTTATTTATAATGGGTATCTTGATACTCTGAGAAAAATTGTTTATTGATAAATATTAATAATATAAAATAAGTAGCAGAGGAAAATTTTTGCTCAAATAGATCAATCCCAAACAACTTTTTTACCTTTCCTCTCTCAGGCACTGGAAATAGGGCCTTATTCAATAAATAGTTGATAATTGATGAATGCATGCAAGATAGTAACACTTTGGTAAGTTTTGCTCCTTGCATCAATATATGAAGAATTATGTAAATATGGACACTTAGAATCAGTGTAAAGGGATCTGGGGGTTATGGGAGGAACTGCACTGAGGATGTGAACATCACTTGCTGTATCATTCCTCATGATGATTTCAAAAGCATAGGGACAACTATAGTGAGAAAAGTTTATTGCTGCAAATACTGAATAGGCCCTGGCTGGGTGGGTCAGGTACTCAGAGCGTCATCCTCATACACAAAGGTTGTGGGTTTAATTCTAGGTCATGAAAAAAAATTAAAACAATATTATATACATTTGGGGGACAAAGGACTTACACGATTATTTAGTATAAAAACAAGAATGTTCTGGCTTAATAAATACGTCTAGGTTACATTTTTCAGTTGTATCTTCTCTTCTCAAGGCAGGCGGGTAGCAAGTTGTCTCCTTTCTATGTAAACCCAGCATCCAATCGTGATTTCATATTCCCACTCTGTTTTTGTAATTAAAACATCATTTATACGGAGAATAATTAAGACAACTGTACATTTGATTTTAAAATCAGTTTTGAGTATTGCGCCTTGTCAAGCTACAAGAATGGTTCCTGCAGCTTTCACAGCGCAGCATTAAGGAGCAGACAGTGACCGCAGGCACCTGAGCGGAAGGCTTGACAGTTTGATAAATTAGGAATGACACTTGCCAAAATGGCTGTCCTTCCTGCAGTCCGCCAGTGGAGCATTTGCACACTGTTAATTGAATTGGCAATTTGTGTAACAGCGCCTGCCCCTGAGCTTTTGTAACGCCGGATCTGCCATTTAACTCTGATAATCCAGGGCTTGGGAATAAGGAAGAAAAGCTTCACATGATATTACTGCAGATTTAAAATGACAGTCAGGGACCTTGTTGCCAATTTCCCATTAAATGAGAAATAATTAACAATAGCAATAACAAAGTCTTATAAAGCTGGAAAGTTAAATTGACTTTTCAGCACTAGTATTCTACAAAATTGCTTCTAGTGTGGTTATCGGATTGCCCTTTCAAGATTATGCACCCTAAATAGTGTCATATGAGGAAGCAAACATGGGAGGCTCTGCCAGCTAACCTGTTTTATTACTGTGAAAATCTTCTGATTATCTACAGGGATTGTATTGTCATTACGAATGTGTTTAATGCTATAAGATTTCATAGAGATAGAGAGGCCTTAATGAAATAAGAGATTCTTATTTCCTTACTTTTGCTAGTAATTTAATTAGAGCTGCAACACAATCTTGAGCTACAGCTAAGTAATGTCAATTGTAAGTTTTTACAGAGTAGCATGCATGCTTTTTGTGGGGTCCTCCCTTTGATGCCTTCCAGACTTTTGAGAACTCCCGAAAAACGTGTGTGTGTGTGTGTGTGTGTGTGTGTGCGCGCGCGCGCGCGCGCGCGCGCGCGCGCACGCGCGTGTGCACACGCACGTACATTCTGCTATCATATTTGGAATAGTGTTTTAGACCAATACAGACTTCTGGATCAAGATTCTTTAAAAATTTCAAAAAAGTCAAGTTTCCACTGTTCTCAAAGCCACAGATGTCACATTTCATCACTGTTTCTTATTTAGTTCTGAAAGTCAACACCTTTGGGTCGTGGCATTGAGTATATTATGCAACATGGACTAGGTGGTATTTACCTAGTACCCTTGTAAGGTCTGAGGAGCCAATTTTATGGCAAAAGATTACCTTTTACAAATATTTTAAAGTTATTGTTTTTATAAACTCCCACTTTGCAAGTGTAGTCATACTGGTGTCCTTCAAAGTGTTTTGTCCAGAAGGGAGAACAGAGTTTCCTTAGTATTCAGGTGAGTCAAGAATAGGATGAAGGCTTCCATGTTCACTGTGGTTAGAAAATAAGATGGTCTTTGCTCCGTTTTTCAGAATTTGATTTTTTGGACCAGAAAGTGCATTTCATTAATATGATGACAGGATATACGAATGGGAATCCCCAGATAGAATAAGAAATGAGGGTTGTCACGCTGGAGAGAGATGTGGACATTTCTATGTAGAGGTTATACCTGAAGCTGGGGCTACGGTGACTGTGAAGGGCAAACAGAGGGACACAGTGTTAGAAGCATTAACACGGCTTAGGAGGGAAGTGGGAGTCAGCGAAGCAAACAGCAAATGCAGAAGAGAATGGAGGAGGGGATAGGAGGTAGGACAAGGGGGAACACTAAAGACGAAAGACACTGTGTGTGGACTCAGAACACCTTGGCTCTGTAGATTGGGCAAGTCAGGAAATCTTTTCGGGACTTCCATCTCTTCTTTGAGATGGGATAAATATATGCCTAGAATTATCTCTGGAGGGTTTTTTTTCTTTTTTTTGAGGGGGGGTGTGAAAATTAAATGAAGTATTATTGTGAAAATAGTTGCAAGTCATAAAACACTATATGAACATGTAAGCTGTTAATATAAGTAGCACTATAGTAAGAGCATAATTTAGCAAGGAGTTGTCCACATCTCAAAATCCATAAGGCTGTGAAAGACAGTGAAGAGGGAGATGCACAGGAAATAAAGAGAAGAGTGCTCTTCGTGCCCATGTGTTGTTTGTAGTCAGTTCAGTGGCTAGGACAGACAACAAGCTCTAGAGCATTACGAGAGACACTTTGTGAAGGAATTGGGGAAGCAGGTGTGCATGTCAAGGTGGTGGTGGACACTGCCCGCATCCAGGAGAATGGTGCTGAGTGTGCACAGACTGATGGGAGTTACAGAACAGGAGAGGCGCTGGGCATGAACACTGCTGCGTTTCCACCATTTGAGATATCTCGGAAATTGAGAACATGCCTTGTAATTGATGTGTGTATTTAGTATGATAGTTTTTGTTTTGTTTTTTTTCTCTCTAGAAGAGCTGATTGTAAATGAATGACATATTAAAAAACTGATAGTGCTTTAGGACTGTTGCAATTGGCAAAATGTTAATATGGATATAGCTTGCAAATGGCTAAGTTTTGCAAAGTTCATTGCCAAAATATATAAAAACCTCTTGCACCTTCCTCATTCAATGGTAGGATATTATATTAATTGTCATTTATTGAATGCATATCATATTGAATGTTTACAATGTACTGAATACTGTGGTAATAATTATATGTACACTAGAGACCCAGTGCATTAAATTCATGCATGGGAGGTTCCACTCAGCCCAGCTTGCACCCTCTCTGAACCCAGGACCCCTCTGGGGATATCTAGACCAGCAGTCAGACATCCGTCTCACAATCCTGGACTGCTGGCTCCTAATCGCTTTCACTCAATCCTAAACCAGGCCCCTAACTGCCCCTTTAACCGTGGACCTGATCCCTCCTCACTGCCTCTGTGTGCTTCCCTTGTTGCTCCTAACTGAACCCTTCTGCCAGCCAGGTCACCCCCAACTGCCCCCTCCCTGCTGGCCTATTCAACCCTAACTATCCCCCCCACCAGCCTGGTTGCCCCAGCAGCCCCCACTGCTGGCCTGGTCACCCCCAACTTTCCCTCCCGCCAGCCTGGTTGCCCCTCATGGCCCTCCTGCCGGCCTGGTCACCTCACACAGCCTGCTTGTTTAGTCATTTGGTTGTCCCTTGGGCCAGCCCTGGGTGGCTGGGCAACCACCATCCGAGGCTTGCCTGCACCTCAGGCCAGCACTGGGCAGCTGGGGGACTGAGGGGACTGGGGGACTCTGAAGGCAGGGGCATGGAGAAGCCAGACCTGCCTGGCAGGTGGATCCAGCCATGTTGCACGCCTGCCACCCCAACATATTTGAGGGTGTGGCAGTCAATTAGCATATTCCCTCCTTATTGGCTGTGGGTGCCATCATCTTTTGTGAGGGTGTGATGGTCAATTAGCATATCACCTCTTTATTTGATAGGATAATGTCATTTAATTCTTAACACTAAGGAGGTCATGACTATTTTTAGCCCTCACAATATGTATGAATAGACTGAGGTTTAGAGATCACGTTACTTAAATTCCTGGCTGAATACAAAGCCTGCGGCTGGGTTAGATGCAGAGGAGAAAGCAGAGAAGCACAGGAGGGTTCTGTCCCTCTAGATGGCAGCCCAGGAGAGCTGACACAGGTTATTAAGAAACATCCCTGCATGGAAAGACACAGAGTACTCTAAATGCCTCCAAAGAGGCAAGAGCGGTCTAGAGGGATGTGGAGGAAAGTGACTTCATCTCTAACAAGAAGTAGGGGATGTTTCTTCGCAGACAGGAGTGGGGCAAGTAGAGGTGAGGCAGTGGTTTCACAGATGGAGGAACCAGGGAAGGAAATATTTGGAGGCATCAATGTGTGAAGGAAAGTCAAGTTACCAGGTTTGATTGGGAGGAGCATGAATGAATAGGAATAGTGAGAAACCAAGGCAAAGTAATCGCTGCATTTCAAGAAGCTAATACCCAGAGTTTGGTTGATATAATTGCAAGTTCACTAGTAATCGTTTTTTTTTGTTTTTGATTTTTTTTCCCTGCCAGTTATTTTGGTTTTATGTTTCTGGGCACTTGGTAAAACCATCTCTGAAATTATAGATTTCTAATTTGGTTTTGATTATTTCCTGTTTTCAAAATGTTCTACAACTCTTTGGGCCTTAGGGAAAAATCATGACAGATATTATTTTAAATGTCAATGGACATACATAAAAAAGTTTATTTTACATGTTCAGTGGAAAGAAATACCCGGATTTTTTAAAAAAAATCCTCACCCATGAATATGTTTTATTGAGAGAGAGAGAGAGAGAGAGAGAGAGAGAGAGAGAGAGAGACTTTGATCAGTTGCCTCCCATATTACCCTGATCTGGGATGGAAACCACAGCTTAGGTATGTGTCCTGACCAGGAATGGAACCTGCAACCTTGTTGGTGTATGGGATGACCCTCCACCAGCTGAGCTGCCTATTTTAATGTTGACACTGAGCCTCCCGTCATCCTGGAAAAACCTTGGGTTAAATGACCTCATCAGGGATCTGGGGGATTCTGGGCACCAATTTCATGTCTAAAACTCCTTTTGTGAGTGTAGTCATTGCTGCTTCTTCTTTTTAAATCTTGGATACTATGTATATCTTTCCTGATTTTTTTCTACATTTTCTTTTATAGATTTTGTATACAGTTCTGCTTATTATCATTTGTTGATCTTATTCTTTAAAAATACAGTTAATTTCTTACTCTTTCATACTATTTTTTCTCTCTATGTCATTTACTTATGTTTATATGAGAAAAGTGAATTTGTTTTCTTACTCTGGTTTTCTCAGTTGTGCTTTTTCTTCAGATCAAAATTTATGACTTTATTTTGTAACTTTTGAGCTTCCTGAAATCTGTATTTAAGGTATACGTTTCTCTCGAAGACCTGCTTTAGCTTTGCTCCACAGATTTTGACATGAAGGGTTTCTCACATTATTCACTCAAAATCTTTTGGAAAACATTTTCTGATTTTTATTCAAAGTATTTTTTTCTAATATGTTATTTATTTCTCAAACATGTAAGAAGTTTTCCACTACCTTTTGGGCATTATTTTTACTGTATGTTAGAACATCCCTTACCTCTCAGGCAAATGGTGCTTTCAAAATTCCATCAGTTGACAGCTATTTGCGTTAAGGATTGGATGGACACCTTCTACAGATACTGCTGAGCAGGTGCCAGGTGACAAGCCCTGGTCATTAAGCTTTTCTTCCAGAGCAGGATGGAGGGAGCAGATAGTAAAGAAGCAAGTGCATGGGCAACATGAGAGGACAGTGTCAGTGCTGGAAGAAATGAATCAGGGCGTGTGTCAGAGGTGACCAGTGGGGGCAGGTTGGCTGCTGTTGATTGAGTGGGTGAGGAAGGATACCTAAATTGACGTTTGGACAGAGACTTGGATGACTAGAAAATCTAACCATAAGTGTGCAGGCAAAGAAATCCAGGGCAAGCAAGGAACACAAATTACTTCTCAGGTGGGAAGTAATTCCATATCTTCCAGGAACAGATATATATTTAAAGAGAGAGACAGTGGGGCTTGGATGTAGGGAATAATATTAATCCTTTTGCTTCCATTTTTATTTTTTAATGTATTGGGGTTATATTGGTTAATACAATTATATAGGTTGCAGGTGTACAATTCTATGATACAACATCTATATATTATATTGTGTGTTTACCACCCTAATTCAAGTTTCCTTCCATCAGTATTTCTCCTCCCTTTAGCCTTTTCTACCTCACCCACATCCCATTCCCTCTGATAATAGCCATACTGCTGTCTGTGTCTGTGAGTTTGTTTGTTTGTTTGTTTGTTTAATCCATTCATCTTTTTCATCCAGCCCCCCCCCCATCACTCCTCCCCTCTGAGAGCTATCAGCCTGTTCTCAGTATCTATGAGTCTGTTTTTGTTTTGGTTGATAATTTATTTTGTTCATTAGATTTTACATATGAGTGAAATTATATGGTACTTGTCTTTCTCTGACTGCCTTATTTCACTTACCATAATGCTCTCCAGGTCCATCTAGTTAAGTGTTGTTTCCCACTTTGTTTTGAATATTAATATGAGAGTGAGTGTGTGTGTGTGTGTGTGTGTGTGTGTGTGTGTGTGTGTATACAATACTTAAAAGGATGCCTAGAACATATTAAGTTTCATATCAGAGAGTGTTATTGTTAATGACAGCAATCTTTTAGCATTTATTAATACTTTATCACATATAAGGCAATATAAATGTTCAATTGAATAAATACAGCATGGATAGACTAACCTCACTTGTACCCCTTTAAATTAGTTGGTTCTCAAAAACATTTGTGTTTTTAAAATTAACAGTCTCCTTATTCATTTTTGTATACGTCCTGTGTGGCCCTGGGTGAGTCCCTCTTACAGAGCTGTTGTAAGGAGTAAATGAGGTAATGTGTGGTGGCGGGCGTGATGATATGCCTCAATGGTAGCTATTTTAATGATCTAATTACAGTTCAATACATCCTGTTTAGGTTTGTAATACTTTCAGTTTGTGGTTTAATTACTTGGAGGGACAATTCTATTCACTGTATACTAAATATATGACAGTATAAAATAAGGCGATAGACCACTTCTCTGTCTTCCCAGATGCACTTTATGCTTATTAGACATCTCCTATTCTATAGCCTTTCTCAGAAGCAGCCAAATAAATTGATAGTCACTTAACATGCAGTTTGGAGGGTCAGGGAATAGAATTTTATGGAAAAAGTTATTCAAAATTCTGTCTTCCCTGGATTTATTTGTTTGTGAGGACACAGAAAGACTCGCAATTTATAATTTCTATTGAGCAATGTCCTAGTGTAAAGGGATAGTTTACTTATTTATGAAGAATAATTAATTATTTGTTGGCATGAAGGAAGAAAGCATTCTAATGAAGCCATACATTTTAAAGCTTGAGGTGGAGGAAACAAAAGTTGCCAAAATATAGACTATTTACATCTAGATGATTTACTTTGAAGGAGATAAAACATTCCTCAAACTGGTATAGTACTAAGAGCAGCAGTGAGTTGCAATTTATAATAATATTTTATATACTGCATCATAACTCTTGAAATTGAAGCTTCTAAATCAGGAATCATCATATCAGAGTAAGATCTCATCAGTATCCAGGCATTTTTGAGACTATAAAGTTGTTCATAATTTATACACAGGATTATAGTACATGTATAAGAAAACTTCAGCTATCTGGAACCTAAAGGAAATTATTTTGGATAAAAGAGGGCCTATTCTTTAGTCACCAGACTTTTTCTTTTTAATGTAAATCATTTTGGAGGAATTGTGTGTGTGTGTGTGTGTGTGTGGAAGGTAATCAAGCCTTT
This sequence comes from Vespertilio murinus, assembly GCA_963924515.1. NCBI lineage: Eukaryota > Metazoa > Chordata > Mammalia > Chiroptera > Vespertilionidae > Vespertilio > Vespertilio murinus. Next base: position 136,780,037 of record OZ004704.1, on the reverse strand, counting down.
TCTTCATGACTTAGGAGCATCATTATGTATGCATTTCATTACTATGAAAATAATATGGTATGATGTCCTTAGGGACCATTGAACTATGAAAACTGTTTTGACTGGATACTAAATTGGCCAAAATTATAGTGTATTTTGTGGATTTTTCCCCTGTTATTCATCCCCTCCCCTTTTTTTCTCTTGTTTTCTTATTGTCAGCTATAACTTCTCTCTGTTATTAGCATTTCTGGATATCCTTTTTAATTTCCTAATTCAAATATGCTTTTAGCTCTGATGGATTTATATACAGACTCAGTGAGAACAGAACCTGATAGAGTACAAAAGGGCTCTTCCTGGAATAAAGTACCTGGACTTTGTGATATCTCTTTGGGCTCTTCAAAGACATTTTTCATTTTTCTTCATCTCATTTGCATTTTAGATTAGTTAAATATCTCCACATAAAGCATAGAGACACTTTCTGACATAAACTGCCATGTATTTGTGAATGTATGTATATGTGCATGTATGTGCATGTGCATGCAAGAACAACATACATAGTTCTCCAGCCCCGAAATAAATTTATGGCCAATTCTCTGACCTATAGTGATGCGGCCCCCAAGAGAAATGCTCTTCCCTGTAATACTTTTATAGACCTGGGATAAAAACCTGCCACTTCTCTAATTTCCTTTTTACAGCTGAAAATGTTTTAGCCTATGTTTTGCTCACTGAATATCTAAATGAAATTTTTGATGGTTCTACATAAAAACTTTGAAGGAGCAAGCCTTCCCTACAATTTTAAGTGGAGCTTTTAGAGACTCCAAATTTTAAACATACATAAATTATTATAGTTGTAAACTTCCAAAACTGATTTGATTTATTTCTCTAACTAAATTTCTTAGTGTGGTTCAGCTGTTGGCTTGACCTCTTGACTAAAATAAGTTTACCAGCATTTCATCGAAATGATTCTTATCTTTACAAGGATGAATATGGCCATATTTCTCAAAAATTCAGATTAAAGATGTAGATTTCTGGGGTTTATGGAGACTATTTTTCTTTTCAAACATTTGATCAGTATCACAGAATGTGGCTAGACACCTTGGGAAGCCATTAAATAGAAATGCATCATGGTTTTTAGGGGAAGAAAGGCAAACACAGAGGAGAGGTTGTTAGATGATTCACCCATGTCCCCTGCTGACCATGTGGGGCCAAAGAAGCTGATTTTTATGTTTTAAAATTAATCCAACATAGATTAACCATGTCACATTCCCTTAACCATAGGCGTATGAATCTCAGGGTGGACAGCTGTTTGGATGTCCCACACTGGGACCGCTGCCCTCAACAAACACTTCTGATTCTCCTACATGGTCACTTGGCAGCATCTATGGGCACCCATATGGCTTAATGGCACCGTGCCTGTTTACAAGTCAGTCAAATTGTTTCACTAGGACCCAGGTGACAAACTAACTGCCTACTGACCTGTGCATCTTCTTTCTCAGAAAAGAAAAAGAAAAAGGAAAGAGCTTACCTTGGAAATGACCTCAAGTTTATGGCACCATATTTATTGGCATTTCTTTGTTTTCTGTACCATTTGGACTCTTACCCTGTCTGTAAAGATAACCAAGGAAAGAAGAAAAATGATATATTCTGCAATGACTAAGCAGATAGTACAGAAATAGCAAAATACAAATTTGGACTCTCACCTCTGGCCTCAGTATGCACACACTTCCCAGACATCTGGAGTCCTGCTCAGAGATGGGATGGAGCACTGGTGTGCATATGACACTGAGACTCGCCATACACACAACTTTCCAACTGATTTCACTATTGAAGTAGGAGCAACACTTTTCATGTAATGAGATGATACAGAAAAAGTGCCGGGAGCTCCTTGAAATAGATTTATGGATTCATGTGACTATCTATGCTTTGATGAAGGAAACTGGGCACTAGCCCTGGAATTAAAAAATGGTGCTTAATGTGTTCATCGTTCTTTTCTTCTTTCTAAATAGCTATTTTGTGTAGCCTGTTTGAGTTTATGAAACACCTTTACCTATGTTGTCTTACTTATTCCTCATGTAAAGTTTACAAAGGTCAGTGAGGTATTATTATTATTAATTTTATTTTACAACTAGAGGCCCAGTGCATGAATTCATGCACAGGTGCGGTCCCTTAGCCTGGCCAGCATTCAGCTAGAGGGACTGTGGGATGTTGGCTGGCAGCAAGAGATTGGCTCTAAGAGCACCATAACCACCAGGGGCAGCTCCTGTGTTGAGCATCTGCCCCCTGGTGGTCAGTTGGCTGGCTGTGTGGTCATCTGGTCACAGTCAGTTAAGCATATATATATATATATATATATATATATATATATATATATATATGAAAACTGGGGCTAAGCATATTATTGTGCTTTGTTCCAACAAGTTTAAATGACAGAGCCAAGGCACAAACCCAGACATATCTTTCTGGGATTCCATTGCATTTAGCATAGAAGTGTTAGTGTAGGCAGCTGAATAAAGGAAGAAATCAAAGGGAATTAGGCACTGAGCCTGTTTGCTTCAGTAGGAAGCTACAGCTTCATCCACTCTGGGGAATCCTAGTATTACCCTGACAAGGATTAGCAAACTCCCTTCCCAGCTAAAGTCAGATTGGGCTTGAGCAGGGGGATGTAATCCCATGTGCAATAGAAGCCAAAATGGTGCAGGAGAAGGTGCTTGACCATAAAGGCCTGTCAGTCTAGCCTAGGAAGACAAACAAGGGATAGGTCAGGGGTGGACCCATCAGAAGCCCAGGAAAGCTTGGGAAGTTGATTGTTATTTTAATAAAGTTCCTGGTTCTTCCCATGCCTGCGGTAATGAAATCCCAGTGGACAAAGAAGAGCTCCCTCCCTCCCTCAGGAACACGTGAGCACATGCAGGTCTAGGGGACAACTGGACCCAGAGCAAACCGCTTGGCTCCAAAGGAATTAGCTTTAAAATGAAATAGAAACACTGGATGCTGGCCTTTGTTTTTGCCTTGCTGAAGACATGGTTGGACTTTGGCCATGGCAGGGTGGATGGAGATTAGGCATTGGAAACCCAGAGATCTATTTCCACTGGAATAAGTCTTGCCATGCCACAGTCTCCCATGCATGGGTCCTTGGATTGCGTTCCTAATGATCTCTTTGTAGAACACGATTTACACTGGCCATCGAAGAATCCTTGAGAGTGTGCTCCTCGGGATGGATTCAGTTTTATTTCATTAAGTGAAGCCTCTAAATACTTAGGAGATTGATTAGAAAATATATATTAACATACTCATTAAATGAGACTTTAATAGAAAATATTCCTAAGAGCTGCCAATGTAATTTATTGCTTTTATTTCCTTCTTGGACTTGCTCCTTGAGTAATGTTTTGGGTCAGTTTCTTGGCAACAGCTTTGATTCCGTTATTTCCTTTTGTTAGAAGGTCAACGAATTTTCATTTGCCTAAAAGGAAGAAAATTTGTCAGGATTCCAGAAACCCATATTACTCTAGATATGACATAACCCTTTAAATCTGCATCACTTCTAATTAATACCAATTTATGATCACTGGCATGACTCTAAGTTGATTTTATTGAAGCAATTGAAAATAATTTTTAAAAGTTATAGGGAAAGGAGTTATGAACGCAACATGGCCTAATTTTAGTATTGCTATTTATCTTCCTCTTTTAGATTGAAAACTATTAAATCAGAAGTATAATGTAAATGGGAGAGAAGACTTTTGTAGCCAGTCAGATGATCATATAAATTCTTAATGTTGACTATAGATGAGAAAGGGTTAAAAAGTTAGATTGTCATTGAGTCAATGTTTGACATCAGAATATCTGGAAATATTTGGAAAGGGTGTATGCTCGAATCACTGAGTCTTATTAAAGTACAGATACCCCAGTGTTTCATTCCTATGTATAAGGGTGTCATATTATGACAAAGCTCTTTTTCACTTTTAAGAGCTTGTCTAAAGTGGATTTTACATACCACACCATTCACATACTGTAAGTGTAAAGTTGGATGATTTTTGGCAAATTTCAAGTTTTGTCTCCATCACAACAATTCAGTTTTAAAAGATTTCCATCATCACAAAAAGTTCCCTTGTGCCCACTTATAGTCAATCCCTGCTCCCAGCCCCAACACCAGGCGGACATCAATCTACTTTTTTTTCTGCTATAGTTCTGCCTTTTCTAAGGATTTCATGTAAGTGTAATAATAAAATATGTACTCTTTTGTGCCTGGCTATTTTCACATAGTATAATGTTCTTAAATCTATTTCCAGTTGTATGTGTCTATAATTGTGTGTGTGTGTGTGGGGGGGTGTTTGTTTTTATCAAGTAATAGCTTATTCCATGACTATAACATGTATTATTTATTTAGTTACCAGTTGGTAGACATTCAGGTTGTTTTTAATTTTGGCTATTTTGAATAATGCTGCTTTGAACATTCATCTATACATCTTTGTGTGGAAATATATTTCCCATAAATAGATACATAGTAGTGGAATTTTCTGAGTTATATGGTAAATACAATGCTTAGTTTTTAAAGAAAATACAATTTTTTTTCTACAAAGTGATTAGATATGACCATTTAACATTCATACCAAAAAATGTTGTTGGTATTTATTACATTTTTGTTGGTATTTATTACAGCTAGTTTAAATTTTTTTATTATATATTTAGTATTTCATGATTTCGATTTTTATATTTCTGGATAGTAAGTCCTCAGTTAACATTGTCAATAGATTCTTGGAACTGCTGTAAATTGATTTATAATAAAACCAATTTTACCATAGGCTAATTGACATAAACAAGAGGTAAGTTCCAATGGCATCTCATCACCCTTACATTGAAATGACACAACTTGAGGACCTACTGTATTAGTTTTATATTGCTGTATAAGAAATTATCACATGTATACCAACTTAATCTATATTTTTATCCACAGTTTCTGTGGGTCAGGATTTTGAATGCACGTTGACTGTTGAGGGTCTCACTGGATGAAATCAGAGTTGGATGAGGCCATGATCTCCTCTGAAGCTTGAAGTTGTCTTCTAAACTAAATGGTTTCTGGAAGGCTTCAATTCCTTGAGGTTGCAGGACTGAAGTCTCCATGTCCTTACCATCAGCTGGGGGTAATTCTTAGTTTCTAGAAAACACCCTGAAGGGGTCCTTGTCATGTGATGCCCTCCAGAAGCAGTTTACAACATGGTTGTTTGCTTTTCAAGGCAAGAGAATAATCCCTCTCTCTTTCATAGAAGCCCTTTTGAAAGGGCTGAGCTGAGTAGGTCAAGCCCACCCAGTATAATTTCCTTTTTTATTAACTCAAACACAACCGATTAAGGACCTTACTCACATCTACAAATTCCCTTAACTTTTACCATATTAATCATGGAAATGATATCCCATCATCTTCACAAATATTGTCCATACTCAAAAGGAGGGGTTATATAGCATATACACACCAGGAACAGGGATTTTGAGAGCTATCTTAGAATTCTGCCTACTATGTCCTTAATTACTGATGACATTGAGCATTTTTTCAAGTATATGTTAGCAATTTTTATATCTTCACTATAGGTTTGGTGTACGAAATTCATGCATGGGTGCTGTCCCTAGGCCCGGTCGGCAATCAAAGCACTAGCATCTGTTGTGTAAGGGCGGGTCTCAGATCATCTGTGGTCCCTGGGCAGCACCTAGCCCCCAGGCTCCTGCGTGCCCCCCTCCACCTAAGCCTTGGTGCCTGAGTTCCCATGTGGATATGCAATGAGCATGGCTGGATGCCACAGGTCAGGGCACAGTGTGGGCTTCTGGGTCACCCAGTGGTGCTTCACAGAAGCCGGGCAGGCAGCGTGTCCTCTCCTAGCCATTCTTGCAGACTGGCTCCTGCACAACCCATGGGGAGTCTGACTGGCCCCTGTAGTCCTGGGGGCTGTGGCCTGGATCACTAGGAAGAGGCTGAGCGAGTGTGGGGCAGGCTTCTCAAGGGCACCCAGCACCTGAGCACAGGGTCTTACCCAGCACATGTGTCCAGTGGGAGAGAAACAGGGGGAGTGAGAGTGAACTTGGCAGACACTCTGCATATTCACTGCACCTCTATCCCAGTCACCTCTGCCCCCAGGTAGCCTGTGAGAGGTCGCAGCCCCCCACCCCCAACCCGCCCTGACTCCTTGTGAGGTTGGTCACCACCACCCAACCATAGTTCCCTAGTTCCTCATTCCAGCCCTGGGCCCAGCCCTGATTAGGTAATCAGGACCTGCAGGCTCCTGGTCACCTTCTAAGGGGTGATCAGGCCTCTACTCTCATCCTCCTTAGCCTGGCGCCATCCACTCACCTGCTCTACCATCCAGCTGTGGTCTCGCTCTTGTCAAGACCCATTGGGGTGGCACTGCTGCCTGCTGCCAGCATTTCATCACAGACTCCCACCATGTTCTGTGCTACCCCCTGGTGGTCAGTACACATCATAGCAAGTGGCCAAACTCCCAGTAGAGGGGACAATTTGCATATGAGGTTTTTATTATACAGGAATGGTAAAGTCCTATTTAAATATTCAGCCCATTTTTAATTAGGTTGTTTCTTCACTTTTATTGAATTACTAGAAGCCCAGTGCATGAAATTTGGGCATGGAGTGTGTGGGGGAGTCTTCTCAGCCCAGCCTGCACCCTCTCCAATCTGGGACATCCCTCTCCAATCTGAGACTGCTGGCTTCTAACTGTTTACCTGCTTACTTGCCTGCCTGATCGCCCCTAACTGACCCCCTGCCTGTCCTGTCACCCCCAACATGCCCCTGCTGGCCTAGTTGCCCCTAACTCTAAACCCTTGCTGGCCTAGTTGCCCCTAACTGGCCCCCACCCACTGGCCTAGTTGCCCTTTTATGCCCACCTGCTGGCCTGGTCACCCCCAAATGCCCCCTTCCAGCCTGGTTGCCCCGTACAGCCTGCTGTTCAGTCGTATGTCTGCTTGTTTTGGTCATAACAGCCCCTGGCTTTTTATATATTAGGATAAAAGATTATATATTCTAGATACAAGTCCTTTATTAGATATATGATTTGCAAATATTTTCTTCCAGTCTGTGGCTTCTTGTCTTTTTATTTTCTTAACAGAATCTTTTGAACAAGGGATTTTAATTTTGATGAAGTCCAATTTGTCATATTTTTAGTGGATCATATTTGAGAGTCAAATCTGACAAATCTTTGCCTAATTTGAAGTCAAAAGATTTTCTCTTATGTTTTATTCTAGATTTTTATAGTTTTCCTCTTAACTTTAAGGTGCATGATCCATTTGAATTAATTTTTGTAATAGAATGTGAAGTCATACATTTATTTGTATAGGCATATGTATACAGGCAGTCCTCGGGTTACGTCAGACTCGACGTACATCATTTCGTGGCTATGTTATCATCTTCCATTTATTAAAAAAAAAAAAGTTCCTGCTGAAATCCTCAGTGGATAGAGGGTCAGTCTTCAGACTGAAAGGTCGGGTTTGATTCTGGTCAAGGGCATGTACCTTGGTTGCAGGCACACCCCCAGTAGGGGGTATACAAGAGGCAGCTAATCGATGATTCTCTCCCATCAATGTTTCTATCTTTCTATTCCTCTCTCTTCCTCTATGTAAAATAAATAAATAAATAAATAAATAAATAATATATATATATAAATATTCATATATATATATATATATATATATATATTTAAAGTTCCATCATTTCAACATATGTACATATGTGCTTTATGTTTTTTATTATTTATTTACCACAATTAAAGGTCAGAATTCTTATCTTTCTTTTCTTTTATTTTTTTACTGTTTCACTTCATTATTGCTGTTGTATGTGCTCTATGTGAATGATGTAGATGCTTATGTAGGTGGGTTCTGACTTATGGTGAGAATCACATTACATCGCACTGTAGGGATGGATCTCTGATGTAACCCAATGACTTACTGTATCCAGTTGTTTCAGAAATATTTGTTGAAGAGACTATTAGTTTCATCTTGAATTGTCTTGTCACCTTTGTTGAAAATCAGTTGACCATATATGCAAGATTTTTTTTACTGGATTCTCCTGTTCCACACATGTCTTTCCTTATGCCAGTACCACATTGTTTTGGCTTCTTAAGCTTTAAAGTTTTTATTCTTTTTAAAAATTGCTTTTGCTATTCTAGTTAATTTTCATTTTTATATAAATTTTAGGATCAAATTGTTAGGTTCTCTGAAAAAAATTGATAGAAATTTCACTGAGATTAATTTGAGCTTAATTGCTATCTTAATAATATTGAGTATTTCCAAACCATGGATATTACATATCATTTTATATATTTAAATCTTCTTTAATATCTCTAAGCAATGTTTTATAGTTCCCAGTGTGCCAAAAATATTGTACTTCTTCTTCTTTTTTGTTTGTTTAATCAATGTTTTATGTTTGTACCATACACACATGCTTTTTGGTTTCCATATCTCTTACTATATATTTTTTTAATTTTATTAAGGTATTATATGTGTACATAGCTTACCATTGCCTCCTCCCCTGACCTCCCATACATGTCCTCCCTCCCCAGAGTTTTGTGTCCATTGGTTGTACTTATATGCATGTACTTTTTTTTTTATTAAAGTTATTCCTAGAAGCTTGTTCTTTTTATGACTACTATGAATAGAATTGTTTACCTACATTAAATTTCAAATATTTATTAATATATCAAAATGTAATTAATTTTTATATATTGATCTTTTATCCTGAAACCTTGCTTAACATGTGTTTTATTTCTTAAGTTATTTTATAAACTAGTAGCCCTGCACACGAATCCATGTGCCAGTAGCACCATCCTGTAACTCCCTTGCCCTCTCCCCCCACTTCATAACTTGCTGCCCTGACCCCTTCTGTAACTCTCTGCTGCCTGCTTGTAGCTCGCTGCCCCACCCTCATGCTGATCTGTGATCTGGTTGTTACACTTCATGGTGTAATGACCATTTCCATATTACATCTTTATTATATAGGACTCCTTGGGATATTTAACATATAGATTACTTTATCTATGAATAAAGGCACTTCTAATTATTCCTTTCTAATCCCAATGGTTTTAATGTCTTTCTCTTGCCTTATTGCAATGGTTAGAACCTCCATTCCAATGTTGAAGAGTCCTGTGAAGAGCAAACTTGAAAACTTTTGGTGTAGCTTCAGGATAATGCTTGAGTCACATCTGCTCTGTATATCTGTTTCTTAAATGTAAATGCCCCTTTAGAATAATAATTCTAAAAATATATTTAGACTAAGACTTAGCTTCTCCTTGATTTCTTCCAAAGAATTGTAATTAATTAAGGTTTTGCCTATACAATTAAATATGCACAGTCCAGGGGGATAGTGAAGAGTTCCTGATCTAGTCTTTGCCTAGATCCCAGTGATTCCCAATTCATGGAGAGAGATCTTCATTATCTTTTGCTTATGATGTTACTTACTCTTTTAGGCATCTTTTGGTATGTTATCTATAATATCTTATACTCTAATATAGCATTTTTTTCCAAATATTCCCCCCCAAGGTAAAAAAAAGAGAGAGAGAGAGAGGAAAGTAGAAGGCATATTGGCTTGAAAGACAGAAGACCTAATTGCTAGCTAACTATTTGAGTTTTGGCAAATCTCTTAACTTTTCTGAACTCCTCTCCCCCCACCCCCATCTGTGTAGTAAGATGATTGAGTCTTATGTTATAAGCTCACTAGTCAGTTCTCTTCTGTGTTTTGATATATTATGGTTTGAGGGCACATACTTTGTACAGCTAAACAAGCAAAATAAAATTAATCTTTAAAACATGTTTTTAATTTAAATTTGTCTTTTAGTCACATAATAGAAATTGAAAAGGCTCCTACTTATAATACCATCAGAGAAGAACACATATGTAAAACAAAATTTCTTCTCAAACAACATAGTCTCAAAAAGGCAAAACTTAGGCTTTCTGAGAAATTGCATATTCTGAAGCTCATATATCTTTGTTCATTTCTATTAAAACACAATGTAAACTAATACCATTGTGAGCATCTTCAAGAAAGTCACCAAAATTATTTTACTTACTGGGATTTTGTTGCATCAGTAATAACAGAATTTTATTTTAATTGTATAGTGTTTGGCCTAAAATAAATTAACCCTATCATTAAACAGGGGATAATATGTGCCATAAAGTTTTATGCTAGTCCATCATTTATTCATTATTCTTATACTAAATATATTATGAAGATAATGATTAACCTGAATATTGCACATGGTTGCATTGTAACCCTGATTCAAATTGACCTTTCAGCTGAAGATAAGGTGCTATTCACTTAAGGCCACAGTTATTAGTCCTTAAAGTATCAAGGGTGATTTTTTTCCCGTGGGGCTGGGGTGCAGTGGTGCAAAGCAAAGTATAGCAGCATCAGCTTCTAGTGTTTAGCAGTAGCTCAGCTCTTTCAAAGCCTCTTTTTTTTTTCCAAGAGATGCTAAAAGGGTGCTCAAAAAAGATGAAAGCTACATGATTAAAATGAAGCATGCTATAATGTGTAACTAGCAGTTTATGCTACACAGTCTATATAGTCTGGTCTAATCATCTTGTATTGTGTCTGACTACTTTACTGCGGTTGAAAGTTTCTTGGCCAGAAAAGACCTTGTGAAATTAGTTCTTATTAGAAAAAGTATGGACGGTTGCAAAATTTGGAGACAGTCTGATTTTTAGACCTGTCAAATGATTTAACTAAATGATCAGCAGGCCTTTAGTCTCATTTGGGGTGGGGGGGGGAAGGGAAGTGGTGTTTGTGTTTAGAAATTTTCTAACAAATAGAATTCCCATCAAGCTAACTTTAATTCTTCCCATAGATTTGCCCCTGGTTCCATGTCTGAAGAAAACCTAATGTGTGTATATGTGTGTACTTCAGAATGGAAACTTGGCATATGTCAAATGAAATGATATGATAAATATGAAATGAAATGATAAATATGAATAAAATACCTTTGGTTGTGCAAATTATGTAAGGCTATGAGACTATGGTTCAGTATATCAGGATGCAAAATTTGAATTCACAATACCTTGTGAGCCGGAGACAAAAGCCTTCACTATTTTCCTTCCATTCGATGGTTAGACAGTTTTTGTTTGTGTGTTTGTTTTTTATGTATTTTTGCTGATTTCAGAGAGGAAGGGAGAGAGAGAAAGAGATAGAAGCATCAATGATGAGAGAGAATCATTAACTGGCTGCCTCTTGCATGCCCCCTAGTGAGAACAAAGCCCACCACCCTGGCATGTGTCTGACCTCCTGGTTCATTGGTGTGTGCTCCAACCACAGAGCAACACCAGCTGAGCTGGTATCTGTTTGTTTGTTTTTGGCAGCTTTATTTATTTATTTTTTCTATTGGTGTGCATGTGGTCTCCATTTCCTAAATGAGAAAGCATGTGATTGATATATTTGTAGCTGGTCACTCAATAGAAGGAGTTTATGTTAGAATCGTGTTTCGGTGTCTATAAGCTTTCTTAAGCTTCTTTCTTCTTAGGTAGCAGTATATTTTGCTTTCATTGTGTAAAGTTAAACATTTAATAGTTTATTAACTTACCAGTTATTACGAATGTGCACTACTGCTTCAGAGTTATTTATAGGTTAAAGGATAAAACATGAATGTACCTAAATACATTGTTTCAATGAAAGTCACAGGACAATTTTCTTATGGTTTCCCAAATTTTTAATCATAATACTCACATCTTGCCTCATCAGTTCTGGAAGATTCTGCTCTGGCATACTGCTAATGGGTTAATAACTCCGGAGATGCAGTTCAGCTATGTATGATTTTTGCATCATTTATCAGAATGATGTTGAAACTGTTAGCTCAAGGGGCGTGTGAATGGAATCTAGAAATAATTACAGGAGAGAAGTGACTGTTTTAATCTTGTGATCTTCAGTAAAAATACTTCTTCTACTGAGAGTGCCACCACTATCACCTCTGACCTTAAACTAAACGAACAAATAAATACACAAATCTTCCAAAATATTTTATTTCTTGGTTCATTCTAGCTCAGTTTTTATCTGAGCTTGTGTATTTTCCTGTGCCAAACTCTACTTAAACAGGAAAAAATTTTCTTGACCTATAAATTGCAAGCATGTGTTACTTCCAATTAAACTTTATAAGCTAGTGAAAGGAAATGTAGTGGCTTGTATAATTTGACAGTTTTAAAAACAAAGTAGATCAACTTTTGAAATTAGGGAAGCCACATGTAATCTCAAAACTATACATTTAGTGGCACCTGCTGAGTATCAGGTGTTTATAACTTGGCCATAAAAATTCATTCCAGCCTAAAATCTAAGGTCTCACCACAGTAGGAATCTTAAAACAAAATTTGGCTAACTTGATTTATTTTTTTGTTCTATAAGAGGTACAGAAATAGAAGAATTAAGGTCCTGGACTTGCTTTTTATGGAAAAACCATAAAACAAACAAAGGTAGGCCATTTATCCCACTGATTGGCTAGTGTCCCTGTAAATGAGAGAGAGAGAGAGAGAGAGAGAGAGAGAGAGAGAGAGAGAGAGAGAGAGAGAAGGGACCTTGACTCTAAATGGGAATACCTGCCTCAAGCTTATTGAGGGTGATGCATGTTTAATTAGGAATATAGTGCCTATACTCTAAGCTTCTCAGGTTGGCAGGTGTTAATGGCTGTGCTGGTCTTTGTAGGTTTCTTGTCTTGGGTTCTCTTTCTTTTACTATTTGTCTTGTTGGTGTGAGGAAGATTCCAGATCGCACAGTTATGCCTTTAAAAGCTAGGTAAGACTTTTGAGGAGATGAGGAGGGTTTGTGTAAAGCAGTCATCATTAGTTTTTTCTTGGCCACTTCCGAATCATTAAAAGCAGACGGGAGGCCTCTTAAGCACAGTTTATCTTCGGGGCTCTATTTTTACTTCAGTCTAGTCTATTGGAATCTTGTCACCAGTCCATCCTTCCCCACGATGCTCTGGGAGACAAGATTTGCCTTTTTCCTTGTCCAACCTGGTCTAATGCCCAATCCCTTCATCAGTTCCAATGCCTCGCCGAATGAAAGTGGCAGGAGGAAATATGGTTCACAGATATTTGCTAAAATGTTAGCTTTAGTGTCTCTCTCAGGTGGCCTTAAAGAGATAATGGGACTAAGGGATGGCAAAGAAATTTTAATGAAGGCAAGTTTGATCCTCAGGGAGACACAGAGGAGAAAAAGAGTGTGGAGTCGGGTTTATGGATGCCTTCAGTGCTCTGAGGGGTCCTAACCTCTCAATAACCCGGGAACAGCTTCCACGTGGGATTTCTTATTGAACCACCCAGGAGCATGGGGGAACCTGGGCCAGAGGCAAGGTTGCTCATGCCTGCCAGCTCAGAGCTACAAGTGTCCTAGTGTGTCACGGGTTGTGGGAGGAGGATGGCCCTGTTTCCGGGTAACCTTTGTGTCTGTAATGGGAGCGGCGTCTCTGGTACCTGCGGACAATTATGGTGTTTCAGCAGGTTACCTGGTGTGAGGCTCCTCCGGACCAGCCTGCCCATGAGGCAACCTGCTGGCTTTGATTTCTCTGCCCGGCAGCAGGTCAGCTCTGACATCTCAGGGGTGGTTTTGCCGAGTGTGAATTTTAATGTGATAAGCACATGTGTTTTTCATGAAATGTTTGCACTCATGTATTAACATGGCTATTTTATAAAGTGGGCTGACATTTCCACTCTTCCCTCCCTGTGTTATCTTGCTTTGTTGCATGCTTTAATAGTTTTTATAAAGTTTATTGCCCCCTGCCGCTCAATATCTTCATCTGCTGTGTGTTGTCCTTTATATCCTGCTGGGGTGCAATTTAATGAATTATTTCTCAATGAGAGGGATATGATTTTTACAGCCTGCCCACAGAGATAGTGATTTTAATATAGTGTTTGATTCTGTACCTTTGCTCTTTCCCCCCTGTACTTGTCACCATTACTGCCCCCTGAGTGTCATGGGCATTGGCTGTCCAAGCTCAATGCCAAGCATGTAATGGTCTCCTTTACTGCATGTTTAATTCTTTATCTCTTCTAATCTTCTCTCTGGATCTCTATCTTCCATTCCCTTTCAGGCAGTTTGGCTTTTATGCCAACATCTGTACATTTGCTTTGCATTGAAATTCCATGAATAACATCTTTGCTGCTGGTGGTCTCTCTCTCTCGGTAATTGAATCCACACAGTCCCAGGATGTGCTGTGTGAGGTGATTTAGTAACTTTAGGTTTTTGTCAAACCAGGGCTTATTGGAAACTATAGAAATGAGTTCAGGTTTATTCTGTGGGCACTTCTCCTGCTTTCTTTTCTTCTTATTGTCCCCAGGCTTACACCACAACCCCTTTCCCCTAATCGTGTTGGATCTTAGACATTCTCATTTCTATTTCCAGAAATGCAGTTAATATTTAAGCACCCACCACTTAGACTCCATCCCACTTCTTTTATTTAGTTTTCTCCTACATGCTTTCTCTATACGCATCGTGGTCGCCTCTTTTGCTCCTCATCCCCCCACACAGCAGATTTCTCTGGGATTAGGTTTAATTTAATCAATATGGGCTTTTATGATGAGGGATACCTCAAGCTTGGAACATTCAACTAAAATTTTTTTAAAGTCCCAACACTGAATGGGACACCTCAATATTGACTTGCAAGGTTTTATCTGTAGTTTAAAAATAAAATTTACCAGATCTATCAGTTAAAATATGTATAGCTGCAAATAACAGCATATAGAACATTTTAGGCAACAATGTAATTCCATTATTTCACGTAAGAGAAGCCTGTGGGAGTGGGAGGGTAGCCCCAAGTACCTCTGTGGCTCAACAAGGCCAGCCAGGACCCAGACTCCTGCTTTTCAGTTTTCCCTCCCTTGCTGCATTGCCTTTTCTACTCCAGAGTTGTCCCATCATAGTGGGAAAATGGTGCTGCAGATCTAAGCATGGTCCTTATACAACAGCTCTCAAAGTGATGTGAAGAAGTGTGAACTATTTCCCAGAAGCTTCAGAGGGGAGTTGCCTTTATGATTTATTGGGTAGAACTGGGTCATAGTTCTATACTTAGAGCAATCACAGATATGGGATCACAGATATGGGAGAATTGGCTTAAAGCCAGTTATTATTCATTTCCTGTAAATAGGCCCATAACCTGTCTGAGACTTTGAGGAGCTTCTTTGTGATGAAGAGGGGTAGAGCAATAAATTTGGATCTTTTGGGGTGGACAACATGCATGTTTACTTAAGCAGGGATTAGAACTGTTACCTAATGTGATGGGTGTAGGGCCTGTGTGTAGCTGCCCTCATTCTCAGTGCAAGTAGTGAATGTGGGACTTACAGTGGCTGTGGTGTAATCAGCTCCCAGGGCTGCAGTCTTGATCCGAAGTCTTCACTCTTGCTCTGAATCATTCCCTTAGTGCCATGCAAATCCCAGGTATACAGTAGGAGATCAATATGTACTTGCTGAATAAAGGAACATCGGATGTATGGGAATGACATTTTGAACTCATGTCACTTGCTCATATAATAAAATGCTATGGGCTAGGGCAAAATTTAATATTTGAATCCAAGAATAAAGCAATTTTATTTGTTGGCTTATGTCTCCCTATGTCACTAAAAGGATTTAGTTATATATAATTTCATCAGTTGCTATTCATAAGTCAAAAAGCAACTCTTTTCCACTTCCCTGAACCTGCCATAAGGCAGCCAGCCCATTTCACAGTTAATGCATTTTAAAATACCAGAAGGAAAGGAGGAAGACACAGGTAACAGTCATTGGTTAGAGTCAGGTAAGACACCTGTCAGCGTCAAATGTCACCCTCCCCACCCCCTCAATATACAAGTGGAAAGGCAGGATGCCAAGTATAGTAAAGGCCAGTGGTCAGTAGAGAAAGGTGTAGAGAGGAATTGTGTGGAAGCTCAATGCACCTCTTCTTCCCTTCTCCCTGGAACAGGTGGTTGAGGATAATGTAAGTGGAAAGAGATATGACAAAAGAATAGATCCCAGAATATTAATATTTTTTCCAAAAGGAGCACAAGTAATAACTAATTTCCTCTAGAAGAAAATATACCAAACTGTAATAAATGTAAACTTTACTCAAGCCTATGGAAAGGTCTCTTCTAGACTTAACTTATATGTAGTGAATCTTGCCCTAAGAGGGATGAACCAAAGGAGAGAGGTCAGGGGGTGGATCTGGCTTCAAGGTCATAAATAGAAAATTGTCATTTGTACTGATTTTCAGATTTAATTTAAAAATTAATCCAGAATGTGAGGGTCTCAGGTGTTATGAAAGCTTTTTATTGTGATCTCAGACAAAACTTTATTATGTCATAAAGAAGTCAGTAGTCTTTAGTGGAAATTGTAGTGGGCAGGAAAATAAAGTTGATTCCACTTAAAGCTAAGAGATATACTAGGTCGAGAGACCCTTATATGTATCTTTTACTGCGGAGTGCATTTATAGCCCATGAAAGGAAGTGGATTGATATTCTCAAAGTTAACTTCCTCCTCTTGTGTTCACCAAACCTGGAGGGCTCTAGAAGTAAGCTTTTATTCCTCTGCCTGCAGCAGGAGCTGGCGTAAGCATCCCGAGGATGAATCTGCATTTCCAGAGACAAGCTGCCCTCTGTGGAGACCAAACACGTCTCCTCCCTTATACTTCACATTTCAACCAAGTACTTGATTGACACTTTTTCTTGGAATCGCATTCCATTTTTCACTAGTCACTCTCAGTTGCTAGAGATTAATTATGATGATCATCATCACATTTTCATGGAAAGACTATAATGCACATAGAATTGTCGATTCAGGGTTAAGAACATGTATTTCAGCAGTGATATTTGCCTTCAAGAAAAAGATCTTGAAGCAAAGATCACTTTTGTCTTTTAGAAGAATCTTTTAGAAAGATTTATAAACACACGTTTTCAGTTTGTACAGGTAGGGCATTTCTTCAAGGAAAAGGAACAGGGTATAAATAGAGGTTGTTCCTAGCTGAGTCCACAAAGCCTGTCTGCCCATAATGGAACCCAGTGATACAGGTCACCATCCTTTCCCGCTTCTGTGGTCCCCAGAGCAGGTTTCTGTGGTCTTGAGCCAGGAGGGAGTACTGTCATCTCACCCGGGCACCGGCATGGTGCTGGGCAACATGGTGGAATCGTTTTTAACACATTTCCATCAACAACGCTGATGCCTTCTTCACCTGCTAGCAAAGTTTCCTCAAGCCCACAAATACTTGGTTGTCTTAAGGTTATTCTACACACACCACCCTGAATCTACCATTTAGGGAAAGGGAACCTTCCTCCCTTCCTGGGGAAAAAAAGTCAGAATTATCTTCTACATCATCTTAGAGAGGAAGAAATCAAGGCTCAGCAACATCAAGCAAAGTGCCTGAAATATTGTAGTCATTACATAGCAAGAACATGATAGCAACTTGATGTGCCTGATTTTAGATCGACTCCTCTCCTATGCTCCCCGCAGGCGCTCGGAGCCAGCCCAGTGAGATGGGGCACTCACAGCATTTGTAAGTTGAGAAATGACTACATGCGGATACATTTATTTAAATCCTATGTGAACCAAGAGAACTTGTTAATTTTATTTTTCACAAAAATAATGGCATGATTTAGCAAATATTTTAAAGGGTAGACTAGAAATGGAACTCCTCATTTTGAAACCAGTGGCACAACTGACTTTTTTATTCCCAGGAAGGGGGGAAGGTTTTGTTTTGTTGTTGTTGTTCTTTTTCTTTATTTTATTTTGTTTTTATCACCATTTATCCCATCCCCTTTATCCTTTCTACCTCCTCCTACCACCACCCCCTGTCCCCTCTCCCCTTGCAATTAGCACACTATTGTCCTTGTTCAATAGTTATTTTTCTTTATTATTTTTCTTTTTTTGCTCAATCCTTCCATCCCCTCAAGAAACTTCCCACCAGAGCTGTCTGCCTGCTTTCTGAGTATGTCTTTATTTTGCCTGTTAGTTCAATTTGTTCATCAAATGACTATTTTTAATCCCTTTTAGTTCATTCAGAAATGAGGTGAGTTTTCTAAGAATATTATTACCTTTTTGAAACATTATCTAGTTTTGTCCTTTTTTTTAACCTTCTCTGTAAAACACAATGGATTTCTACTGAAAAAGTGGTTTTGTTCATGTGGTCACTCCAGTATTTCCAGTAATTTCTAGAGCCCATTGACTTTGCAAACAAAGGTCTGGAGTTTCCCCTCATGCCTGTCTCTTTAGTGACATGAGAACCTTCATTTGTCTTTTGGGCAATGGCTGTTTTCTGTTTTGGGAAGACTCGGGTTGTTTTGTTAGATCAGAGGGACTCAGTTTGGTGTCACGAAAGTGCCTCCACTTGGAGTTTGGTTTCTGCTCACTCCCATAACTTCCAGCCTGAGTTTTCCTCTGTGCTTTTCCCAGGCTCATGGGTTTCTCTGCCCCTCCATGGCTCATTAGCACCCATTGAGAAACTAAAGAAACCAGAACTAGTGTAAGAGCTTTTGGTAAAAGTGTGTTGAGGAAGAAGGTTAGAAGCATGTTTTTGTACCATGAAATTTAGGTATTGTCTAATGACTCTAGATTCTAGACTAACTGTGCCTATAATATTATGGTTAGGGAGATTTCTCTGCATTTTAATTATTGGTAGGGAATTTTTAGTTGAAAATATAATTGTAGTGTATTTCCTAGTCAACTTACATTGTTAAGTGAACAGTTTTATCCAGGAAAGAGAAGAAACAGGACCTTGGATGCAGACCAGGCTACAAAGGAGGGCTACATATACAGATATAATCAGATACTTTTCATGATAGCATTGCTTTAATTACTGATGGAAGATGCATATGTGTAATCTTCTGAGACCTAGTCGACTACATATTACACTTAACAAATTAACTAGTTTATAAATGTCCCAACAACCATGATTGTATCAGCCAGTGTAGTTTTTTGCTCATTTCAGGATGTGCCTCTTGTTCAAATTCTGTGTGGAGATTTGTCATCATTAAAGATTCTTGCAAACATCATTGTAATTGCCCCTGCCTGTTCGCCCTATTTTGGGGTGTTGGGTCTGTTTGAAAAGATGAACATGCTATCCTGATTGGATGTTCCTTTCCTTTTGGTAGCTGACAGTAAACTTACTTATGCACAAATCATTGTGTGCATTCTGGGTCACTCAATACTACATTTGGTAAAATTGAATTCACCATTCTCCTCTGTGGTGGAAATATGAGCTTATTGCATTGACCTCCTGCTCAGAGGGAGTGAGGATACTAGTGGAATGACTAGAGAATTAACTTTATATCCTTTATACCTGTGGTTGGCAAACTGCAGCTGGTAAGCCACATGCGGCTCTTTGGCTCTTTGACCCTTGAGTGTGGCTCTTCCACAAAATACCACAGCCTAGGAGAGTCTATTTTGAAGAAGTGGCATTAGAAGAACTTTAAGTTTAAAAATTTTGGCTCTCAAAAGAAATTTCAATCGTTGTACTGTTGATATTTGGCTGTTGACTAATGAGTTTGCCAATCACTGCTTTATACAGTCTCTGGGTGGAATTGTTGAAGGACAGGATATTTTTCCCTAGTGGGAGAGACATTTTCCCCTTGATTCAGAGATCTCATACTCCTGGCTCTTTGATACATCACTGGCTGTTGGAGAACATGGTGCCTGTGTCTACTGCTGATTCCTGGGTGTTAAACAGCCCTCCATTGCTTTTATTGTACCATTAATTGCACTTAATGCAGCTGTATTTCTAGTACGGTTGGCCAGGCTCTGAAAATTAAGTAGAGGGTACTTTGTTATAAAATTCACTGTAATGAGTTCTGGTGGGACAGGGTCTGTTAAGTTTGAAATTACCTCGGGCCATTTCTAAAGGACTTCTTAAAATATTTCACATCTATAAAAGTTTGTAACTGGATAAATAGCCATGGAGAGTGTTAGGCCAGGCAGAAGGGAATCCACATTTCTCCTCAGTACATCTTTGATAAAATGTGATGCTGTGAAAAGTTGAGACTTGTGCTTATTTACTCCATTTTCCTCTGCCTCAATATTCAGTAAATTTCGTAAACTCAGCTTTCGCTGTTTTGCGCCATGGTTTACATACAAGGGCCTTTTCCATGTTTGTTTGTTTGTTTGATGTTAATCCACATCATACACTGCCCTGCAATAAATGCAGTAGCCCCTTCTGGGAGTACACAGACTGGCTCAAGAGGGGCTCACACCTCTACAAACAAAAACACTGAAGAGACAGCCAGGATCTATTAGCCATTCAGTTTAATGCTACCCAGTACAACTACCTGCCAGGGACTGAAACAGATGACCGGTACCTGGCGAATGGACACTGAGGACAACGTGACTTCCCCATATTTGGGGACTTGTGTCTGAAGGCTGTAATGCTTTGTGGCTAACAAAATTTCAGATTGGCTCGTTTCCCAAGTAGCTTTACCAAAACACCCAGGTATTCGGTGCATGCTCACAGAGAAGGGCCCAGCCCAGTCCCCTTAGGACTGATGTGGAAACCCCTCTCTGGGTTGGGCCTCACTGCGCCTTAGAGGCACTGGCACAAATCAGGTACAGGATCGCCCATGGCTTTAGTGCAGCGATTTATCTGAGCTTTGTAGTTAAAGTTTGAGCATGAGGTAATTAAAGCCCTCCAAGCTTGAAATTCATGAACCTTATTCCCCCTATAATAGACTCTCTGCAACTTGCCAAGTTCCCTGTTTGGAGGGTATATATGGAGGCTTTGTCAAAAGCCTCTGGTCAAAATGTAGTTGTAAAAAAATCCAAAATTGGTCTTCTTTCCTTTTTGAGCTCTGACACATGTAAACAGGGAAGGTTGCAGCATGCTATTACTGAGGTCAGTCAGCAGTCTGTCATGCCCTTTGGAAGTATTCAGTGATCAATAGTCAGATACACATAGCCACGGCGCACAACCACCACTGCCAGATGGTCTGACAGCAAACATGAGAGGGCCAATCAGGACCAAGGAATAGAGTGGAGGAGCTGTTGGTCAGCTGGGTTTCTTCTGTTTATCCCTCCTGGCAAAAAATGGAGCTTACCTCTATTGAGTTGTTACCCATTTGTAGTAGGTGATGCTATAGGGAAGGGAACTAACCTTTAGTGAACACCTCATGTGTGTCAAACACCATGCCAGACACTTTAGATACATTATCTCATTTTATCCCTGAACAGCATGCTGAAGTGGGTAGGTGCTAGAAAACTGTCTCACACATTGGTATTTAGCCCTTGGCACAGCTCCTTGGACAATGGGCCTCACTCAACAGGTGGGGAAACCAAGACCCAGATGTCAAGTACCCTACCCTTGCTCACTAGCTGGGAAATGGCAGAGCTAAGACTAGAAATAAAAGTTTCTGTTTCTAAGAGTTATGTTTTCCCATACTAAAATACAGCTGCCTCTCCATCTAGTTAAGTGCTCCTGAATACTTATAGATTTAGATGGATGAAAATGCTTAGATCCTTGGAAGAGAAGAGCAGAGGACAGCACTAGATTTTGTTGAGGTATGGAGTATGGAAGAAGTTCTTCCTAAAATAAGCAAAGTCAGTATATGAGGCAAATGAATTTCTGGAAACAATATCTATAGCTTATTCTTATTCTCAAGTACAGTTTAAATTATGAATACACACACCAAAAAAAAAGTTGCAGAAAGGCAATAAATGAATAAAAATGAAGTTGGCCAGAAAACAACAGTAGTAGAATCCCTATCAAATTCTGCAAGCTCTGAAGTGAGCTTTCTTTAAGGGGATCAAAGGGAGAAGAGCTAAGAGGAGTTAGCTAAGCAGTGAAGGTGAGTGTGTTATGTTTTCTTCTGTGTCCTGAAGTTGAGGTCTGCTTAAAGTAATATTTTTGAAATTCCAGGGGAAATTGTCTTTCTTTCTCGCCATTTAGAAAAGTCAACCTTACTGAAGAGGCAACTGCTTTCCCTAAGAAATATTTCTTGGATTCAAGGCCTCATTCTCTTTCACCCGTAGCAGTTCTTGGCTTCTTTCTTCATTGGCTTAATAGAAGTTCATTAAATAATACAGGAAGAATATGGAAGAATACAAGGTTCCTCTTTCCCCTTTCAGTCACTCTTTCCAACAAATAAAAGGAACTTTCTTCTCTAATTACTCACTGTTCTTGCAGCTCATACCTGAGCATGTGAACAGTCTGTTGCAGTACTTTCCTATGGGCATTTGGAAGACCTTGGTTGCAAGGAAGAGGTACTGATCACTTTTGTAAGCCAAGAGTGAAGTGAATCCCAGAAGTGATTACAGATAACCCTTCTATTTATGACATTTTAAAAGCTTTTGCTATGGCAAGAAATACAAGGACAGCGAGACCGGGGACCAACTGGACAGTAGAGGAGAAAGGATGGGGGTTTCAGGAGGAGAGCCATGGCTTCATTTAGATCATTTAGTCGGCTTTCTCTATACAAATATACTTCTGATCATGGGTCATAGATCTTCATGTTTTTGGCCATCATCTAGAAGAACTTGTTCTGCAGTTGAGATTCTATTAGCCGGATCAGCTACCACACCTTGGGAGCATCATCTTTGTAAATTCAGGTCATCGTAAAATATTAAATTTAAAAAAAAAATGTGTGTTACCTATTTCTCAGCTTTACCTAAACTCTGGACAGTTCTGTATCTTCTTTTATGGGTTTTCATATTTTTATACCTCATTAGAGGCCTGATGCATAAAATTTGTGCAAGAGTAGGCCTTCCTTCCTCCCGCTGCCTGCACTGGCTTCCCTCTGGTACCCGGGACCCAGGCTTTCCTCTGGTCCCCACAGGCACTGGGACCTGGGCTTCCCTGGCAACCCTGGCTTTGCCTGGAAGGATGTCTGAAAGGACGTCTGGTCTAATTAGCACATTATGCTTTTATTATTATAGATTATTATAGATGGCTGTCGCTTGCTTTTTCTTCTCAGGGTATGAACATTCTCAAGTGAATTAAGACAATTATTTGCCCTGGCTGGTGTGGCTCAGTTGTTTGGAGCCTCATCACACTGAAAGTTCATGGGTTCAATTTTTAGTGAGGACATATACCTAGGTTGCATGTTTAATCCCCTGCCAACTAATAACTGATCAATGTTTCTCTCTCACTCTACTCCTCCCTCTCCTCGCCTCCCCTCCCCTCTCTTCCCCTCTTCTCCCCTGTCCTCCCCATCCCTCCTCTCCCCTTCCCTCCCCTCTTCTCCCCTCTCTTCTCCTCCCCTCCCTTCCTCTCCCCTTCCCTCCTCTCTCCTCTTTCTCTCTCTCTCCCCCCTCCCCCCTCCCTTCCTCCCTTCCATTTCCCCTCTAAAAAAATCAAAGAAAATATCCTGGGCTAAGGAATATAAAATTTTGTTTAATTACTCTGGGGTTTTTCCTTTTCTTCCTTGCCCAGATTTAATTCTTATTCTTCTCTCTTTCATTTCCACTTTTCTAGTAAAGGAGTTTCAAGCATGTAACTCATGGTCCTCACCTCTCATTTATTCCACAATAGACAGCAGTGCCCACCTAAGGTCTTCACTGCTCTCCCATGACATCTGACATAGTTGATGCATCTCTCCTTCAAATGTTCTGCTGTTGCCTCTTCGTGAAACTCCTGCCCCTCTGGCTGTTTAGTGTCAGGCTCTTTGCTGGCTCCCTTACTCTATAAATGCAGGTGTTCCCAAGGCAGGCCCCAGCCCTCCCCTCATGCTGCCCTCCCCACATCCTGCCCTCCTGTGGCTTCTCTACCTACCTGTGTGCTAATGACTTGTAGCCAAGCCCTCATCTCTGCCCATCCTCATCCCGGAGCCCAGGCCCATCAGGCTTCTCATCTCAGCGGGTCTCTCCTAAAGACAATTTTATATTC
This sequence comes from Vespertilio murinus, assembly GCA_963924515.1. NCBI lineage: Eukaryota > Metazoa > Chordata > Mammalia > Chiroptera > Vespertilionidae > Vespertilio > Vespertilio murinus. The sequence continues at coordinate 136,756,263 of OZ004704.1, read as the reverse complement.
CTCACCCCAGTTCAGGATCCCATCATCTCCCCAACTCTTTATTCCTTTCTAAGTGACTTCTTGCAGGGGATGGCTGAACCACCTATACAAACACCTGGAATTCATACTTGACTCTTCACTTTCCCTTAAAAGGCAGTCACAAAACTCTCAGTCCTAATACTAAATACCTTTAAAACCAAACTCCTCTCTCCAATGTAATTTGTTCACTCAGATCAACTCATCATCATTTCTTGCCTAGACTCTGCAATGGCCATGTTTTCATATTTTCTCTCTCCTCTGTGCACCACGCCCAGCTCATAACACACATGCTCATGCCCCTCCCCTGCTCAGACCTTCAAACAGATCTCAGTCACCACGTGTAAACTGAACTCCTTAGCAGTGGTTGTGAGGCCTGTTGTGACTTAGCCTGTGGATGTCCTCTGGCATGTCTTCCTTTATCTGTGGAACATGTATGTGTTGCTGGCTTGTGCAATTGTGAATGGTCTTCTCTCTGCCCCAACCACTCCCCTCACCCCCTCTAAACTCTGGCTTGTTTGCCTGGAAAATTACTACTCATTTCTAGCCCAAATACCCTCTTCTCTCTTACATCTTTAAATTTCACTAGACTAAGATGCTTCCTTTCCTGAGATCCTCCAAATAAACAATTACTTAGTACTATTAGATTTCTCTCCCCCACATCTCTAGCTTCCCTGATGATACTGGATCCTTGCTGCTTTCTGAACCTGGAAAGTTTTCCCCATCTCAGGGTCTTTATATTTTCTTTTCCCTTCGGCTGGTCATCACATCACTACTTTACTTTATTCGTATCTCTATTCAGAGACATTGTTGGAGAGAGCCTCTCAGGTTTTCCTCTTTTAAACAGAAATTCTTGTCACTTCTTTTTCTTTATGCCACTTATTATACTTAGATGTGTGTATATTATTGATGTTGTTGCTGTCCGATTCCACTGGAATGTCAGCTCCACTCAGGCATGTTTTGTTCATTCTCCTATGGCCTATCACAGTGGTCGGCAAACTCGTTAGTCAACAGCGCTAAATATCAACAGTACAACGATTGAAATTTCCTTTGAGAGCCAAAAACTGACTTCGCACATGGGCCACAAATTTTTAGTCGCACTGTACGTGCACACCCACATGTGGTATTTTGTGGAAGAGCCACACTCAAAGGGCCAAACAGCCACATGTGGCTCACAAGCCACAGTTTGCCGATCATTGGTCTATCATTAGAAGAGTTCACAGCACTTAGTGGGCCCTCAGTGATCATTTAGACGCATGACTGAGTTGTATCCCTCTTAACTAGCATAATAGTTATGGCACAGAGTAAAAACTCCGTAAAGGTTTATGAAAAGAATAAACATGGAGTATGCATTTGATCATGTTAAATTAATTCTCGTGCCTGAACCCACAAAAATGAAGAGACCAGGGGCTTCCTGGAAAAGAGAAGCAAGACAGCTGGAAGACAAATAGAAATGACTGGCTAGTGGCAAAGTCCATTCTCATCAGAATGCTGGTTCAGTTATTCAGTTCAGATTTTTGGCAAGTGGTGCAGATTCTTTTTCAGAAAATGTTGATTGATTGCACAGTTGCACCCACTTCATTTGCAAACCTTCATTATCTCTTTTCCCTTTCCTCTCTCCGTCTGCATTTAGAAGGGGAGGAGCAGTGTATAATTCCACAAAGCAATTTTTGTGAATAAACCAACTAACTGGCGGTTGCTTTCAGTCTCGCAGCCCCACATGGAATACAAGTGTGTGCTTTAGTTGTGTATTCTCTTTTAACTGACTCTCTTGCATTCATTTGAGTATTCATTTGATTTCATTCATTCATTCATTCATTCAAGGAATCATTTGTTCAGTTCCATTAAGTGCTAGCCTGGAACTGGACATACGTGGATGCTAGGCTCCTGTCTGAAGCTTGAGTTCCTAACCTGAGTTTGACCGATGGGTTTCAGATCCCCTTTTGAATGTTGTAAGTATATATATAAAGTTTTGTGTTTAAATATTTTCTTAGGAAGATTGTTTGCTTAAACAGCCATTATTCAAAGGAAGAGACATGTTAAGCACCTGATAGAGAGAGGCTTGAGCTGAACCTTGACTCTAAGTAATAGATCTTCTAAATTAGGTTTCATTTTCTCCTTGACATGTTTCAGAAGTGATGGTGGTGGCTGAGTGTGAGAGTATACAGGATAGGGCACAAGTAGATTTACAGTTGTTCATGTGGAAAACAATGCAATGATAAATAAATAGTAATACAAGAATAAACTGTGTTCCACATACTCACAACTGTAAACCTGCTTTTGTCCCATCCTATATGCCTATGCGTTCTTAATTCTAGGACTGACAATCTTGTCAGCCTATTTACTAATCTTGACTCATCAAATAGTGCTCATCTTTCCAATTTAGCTTCTCATTCTGCCTAAATCACAGCCTCTGTCTGTCCCCAGTTGGCAGATGGATCTGCTGGTATAGCAAGACCTAGCTAGCCCCACTCAGATGCCATGCTCATGAATAGGCTTTTGTTTATATGAAATCAGAAAGAAGATGGTGGTGGTAAGACCTGATTGTAGTTTACAGTGGCGCTAGCTGTGTATGTTTACCTAATTAGGTTACTCTGAGCATGCAGCATCTTAAAAGGAAGGCCAATTACTGCTGGAGAGGGCATGAGTGAATCCTTCAGAAGGAAACGCAGTGGGCAGTTGCTGGCACGTAGTGGATTGCTGGCTCTGTGCCCCACTGTGTGTGAAATGTTTGCCCTGGTTTGAGGCCCTGATTGCAGTTGGCCTGCAGGACTTGTGGTGACACCTCACTAGTAGATTTCATATCATGCTGCAGGGAAGGCAGAAGCGAGGGACAACAGAGAGCAACAACATATCCCTGATATTTTAGGAAATACATCTTAACTATTTATAATATTTAGGAAAAATAGTCCTGAAATTCCTATTAAAACTGGGATAAAGATGGTGATTTAGAAAAGTGATTTTGGCCCAGCCTCTGCTTTCCATGACAAGGAGGAGAGGGCCAATGTGTTGAGCACCCGTGGGCTAGCAGGGTGCGCTGGCGTTCATGTATCCACCAATACTTATCGCACTTCTGTGGATAAATGGGCCCTCTTTAAAGGCCAAAGTTTTAGCAGTGCACAAGTGGGGTCCTTTGGCTTATGCAGGTCTCCTGCTGGTGGAGCAGAGGCACTATGTGAACAGGTTTGGGAAGGAGAATCAGAGCAGAGCCTATGCACATGTCCTCACAACAGTTCTAGGAGAGAGACATTGACCCTTTTGATAGAATGAGAAATTAAAATCCATCGATCCTAATGAGTCTAAGACCACCCAGCTCATTGGAGATAAATGGAGGATTTAAAACTTGGTTGTTCGTACCCTAGAGCCCTAATCCTTTTTTCTGTGCACAACTGCCCCTCCCCCCATTAGTGAGCCTCCTACCATTGAACTCCCCCTGCACATAGAGGGCATGCAGTGTCTTGGGAAGGAATCAGATGTCTTGCAATAAAGAACCGGAGTCATCATAGTCTTCTTCCTACCTCTGAGGGGATGTGGCTGTCCGTTGGGTGACTGAGCTGCCTTATGCAATGCCAGGCTGGGTGCTGTGACATATCTGTGCCTTCCAGGGGCTTTGATGGAAGTGGCAGTGTTGAAGTTGCACAAGACATCAACTTGCAAAATTAGGATTTTCACACAGAGCCTACACCTCTGTCCTCCTGGGTATAGCCAGTAACTGTTAAGCTGTGGCATCAGGCACCAAGACAATGCCATGTTCATGGAGGAAGCCAGCCTTGCAAGCATTGGTAGGAGTGTGGCAGTTAATTGATATTGCAGCCTAAGGAAAAGTAGGGTGGAGTGGGCATAATGATGAAGCATGGACCTTGCAATTGCATCGGTGTTAATGTGCACCTGACCTTACCTTCCTGTGCCCAGTGGATTCCAGGGTCATGACCACCGTGGTTCACTGTCAATGTGACCTCACTCCCCATCCCGCAGTTGTAGCAGTACAGCTCTTCTGAGGTCTTTCCTGCCTCCACGGCCTTGCCCTCATCCTGCATGGAGGGTTTAGGGTTGAACATACATTACATTTCTTCACCTGCTGTGTGTCCCGGTCTCCCCACTGGACACTGATCTCTGGAGAGTGGGCATGGTGCCTTTTCATTGTCTTTTCCTCTGACACAGTGACCATCACAGCATAGAGACTCAGAAGATATTTTCATGGATATGTTTAGCTTTCTCCTATAAACATAAAAAAGCATCTAGAAACGAAGTGGGAGCCTGGCTTCCCTCTGCAGTACCTAGAGCAATGAGGTTAATATATTTCACTTTCTGTGTTCACTACATTTTGGGTGAATAAATGGAATAGCGTGGTCTGAGACGGTTGAGCTTTGGAAGCTTATCGGAGTGACTTTTCAAGCAGAGCATTGCATCCTGTGGGCCAACACCCGACTGCTTCATAAAACTGTTCATGTTGACTGTTCTTTCAGCAGAAAGAAAATTAATGAATGCATGTATGTGACCCCAAAGCAGGTGGGGGAGGGTGGGGAAGAAAGAAAGAGGAAGTGCATATTGCTGAATACATGAATGGGTGAACAGGAGAAAGAAGAGAGAGGGGGTAATATCTCTCTCTCCCACATAAACATAAGCTGCTTCCTGCACATCCAGCGTTCTCGGCTCCCTTGCGCCATCAGTGGCCCAGAAAAGCCCAGAGGATGGATGGAGCATTAGGCTGGAAGTAATAAGGTTGTGCCTGACGTGCTTCAGTATTTGCAGCAGATGTTACAAATGTCATAACATGAAGCTTTGGGATCACACTTGGAGGAAAAATTCAAGATAACAGATGTGGACCTCTTCCTTTTACCAGGGAGTCCTGAGTGACAGGGCAGTGATCCAATGACAGTCCCCACCCCCTTCCCACGGGGCGGAATCATGGCGCTAACAGTCTGCGTGCTGTGGGGTCAGAGGGCTGATAGCCGCCTGGCAGCACTCAAGAAAAGGCTTTTAAGACAGTTTACAGAATGAAAGTATAATAATCCTTTCTTTTTTTTTTTGCCCTTACTGAGGGAGCACAGCAAATCTAACCCCCATTAAAAATTTAAACTTTGCAAAACATTTTCAGCATATTAATGCAGAGGTCATTTCTATCAATCAAAGGATAAGTATTAAACTTTGCGAAATTAGTGCCGCATTCAAATCCCAAATTTGATGTGTTCTCTCTATTTTCCTCTTTGAGAGCTATGGTCAAAGAGCACCCGGTGTCTTTTTATGAAGTAAGCACATCATTCGTGAGAATAGGCAGTATTCCTTCCTGACAGACACAGAGGAGATAGAGAGGAGGTGGGCATTGGAAGAGAAGAACTTTTAATAAGAACAACAACAGCAAATGAAGAAGAGGCTCACACCGTAGCCAGCACGCTGCATGGAGAGGGCAGGGCATCCTCCGACATAAGACGCAGGTTCAGGCTGCTGCGTGGCTCCCTGGCCTGCTCAACTTTCTAACACTGGCCGGCCTCACTCGGCGGACATTCTCAGTCATCTGTGCTTGAGTCCCCAGCAGAGTGCCTGCCTCATTGTGTGACTCCATACAATTGTTTGGCCCACTAGGCCTGAAGCCAGAATGAATTAGTTTATGTCTTTCTTGCTGAGTTCATGTCAGATAACAATCAAGACTGCCAGTCAAAGATTCTCCTCTTCTAGATGTAGATTCTTCATTCTATAGACACTTTATAACTGCCGCACTCATACATTGCATCTCCCAGACTGAGGGGATGCAATCCATCATACACATAACTCTGCTGGAATAAAAAAACGGGTTCATCAAGATCAATTTGTGTTTTCTTACCTTTCATTTACTACTTGTGTTAAGAAAAAGAGGACATCCTCAATTCATTCACTGTATAGAATGAATTAAATAGTTAATCTAAATCTTGTATACTAAGGCAATCCATGAAGCCAAGAAACACATTGACAAAAGAATCAGGATTCTTGTTGGACTTCAGTCCTTCAGTCCTTCCAATTGTCCTCTTTTATATACTTTGTATTTTGAAATGATTAAGAAAGTGAAATTGTGCTGATTAATACCTCCTTCAGATTTTAACACTTACTTTGAAGTATCCGGAAAGTAAGCATGTCCTAGTCTGTAGTCCAGTCCTCTGGCTGCTCTCCTCCCAATGCCTCTTCAGATCTCTGAAGAACCTCCCCCCACCCGCTCCGAGGTCCCCTCCCCAGCCTTCACCCGGGCTCTGCATTGTGCCTGCATTTGTCTGAGGCTCCCATCCTCAGAGCTGTCGACTATCAGAGCTTCATGGTTCCCTCTGGTTCTGTCTCTCCAAACAGCAGCTCAGCCTGTTGCCTTAGGATTGTCGGGAAGTTTGGGTTCTGACATGAAGAAGGTGTTAATCATCTTAGATGAAGCCCATCTAAGGAAAGTATTATAGTTTCTATAGGAATGACCAGATTATAGTTTCTATAGGAACGACCAGATTGTCCTAGGAATGATCTCTTCCTCTTTGCCCAGCTACGGATGAAGGAATATCTGCTTCGGTAGCTAAAAACTCTTTTTCTTCTATAGCAAATGAGTCTTTGAGATGGAAACTTTGTTCTAAAAAGAAATCCCTGTAATTTGTTGCCCATGATGTACACACATACATTGTCAAGACGATTACAGACACCTCTCGTTTTCATGTAGGAAATTATAAAAAGTTTTCAGAAGCCGGGGAGCCATGCAGCAGACGGGGCCTGTGCCCGCAGCCTGAACCCGTGTCTGGGGTAGGAGGATGCCCTGCCCTCTCCATTCAGCCTGCTGGCTACAGTGTGAGCTGCTTCTTCATGTGTTGTTGTTGTTCTTATTAAAAGTCCTTCTCTCTCCATCTCCTCCGTGTCTGTCAGGAAGGAACACTGCCCGTTCTCATGAAGGACGTGCTTACTTCATCGATATGAGTTAGTTCTTCAGAAGCTGAGCGCTTGATAAACATGCCCTTGACTAACCAGGTCTATTGAATGTGGTGTGTCTTCCTCTTACTTCTTACTGGTCGCAGCCATAGGAGAAAGGCAGACATGGTTTCTTTTCCCCAAATTCAGCAATTCATTTGTGAGTATTAAGACTTTCACAGCCATACCATCCCTAATGCTTTTCCCTAATGTATTCAATCCATACTTAGATTGTGGGAGAAATTTAAATGTGTGTTGCATCGAAGAATTTTTGAACCAGCAAAAGACTTCTGAGAGTTTCAATTATTTTATTGGATTAAATACATCTTTCTGTCTAAATTGGTAATATTCTGTATCAGAGGGTTCTGAAATACGAATTATGAAGGTGTATTTTTTTTAAATCTACTAAATATATAATTTAAAGTAAACCTGAATTGTACTACTGCTGAACACGGGAGGTTTTTCCTTTTTGTATTCATTGGTCTCCAGGGATTCAAATGCTTGATGAACAATGCTTGTCCCTACTTTTCTTCTCTGGTCATCAGTCACCCTCCATTTTAAATGGTAAAACCTAATCCTGTCTAGAGTACATTGAAAAGGCAATTATTTGTTTTCATATATGTATGTGCTGACTGAGGGGAGACCACAGGTCGTGCTGGCAGCAGCAGTCGCAGTGGCAGCGCTGCTGTGGCGGGCAAGCTGGTACCTGGCACTTGTCTTCAGCGTCTCATCTCCTTCCCAGCCTATGGGGTCTGCGGGGTCTGCGGGGGCACAAACAGAGACGGTTAGGGTTGAAAAGATGCAAAGGAGACTGGGAGCACCAAGCAGGGCTGTGAGGACAAGTTTCAGAATGAAGATTGGGTCCCATGGTAAATGAAAGAAATGAAAACATCACTTTTATTTTATATGGAAACCCCTCCCCCCAGATACACACACACACAAATACATACATACATGCATACACACACACACATACATACATACTTCATAAACTTTTAAAGTTCCTGGGGAACCTCTCCACCCCAAGCTTCCTTTGCCCATCGGTGTGGTAGGCTAATTGAAATACCTTTTTTTTCTTCGGAAAACACTAATTAAGCATTCTGTTCTCCACTCCTTCCCAGCCCCTGACTTCGCTTAGCCCAATGCCAAAACCCAGGGAGTGGTGGCTGCCGTGCCATTCAGCACGCTCCCTTCCCATAAGCTTCCTGTGGGAACAGAGCCTCTCCCCAGCTGACAGACCCAGAGAGCGGCCCCCCTGGCTTAAGCCTGCCTCTTCACTAGTGGATATACTAGGAATACTACCTGCAGACCTTTACGGCTACCTTTGCCTGTGCCCACATATTGTTCCCCATGGAGGGGGACTGGACGATTAAAAAAAAAGTCTCTAAAACTCTAAACAGCCCTCCCTATCTGCTAATGGCTACTTTTCCTAATAAAATAATCCCTGGGAAATCCTCACAACGTCATGCTCGGCTTCACTTTCAAATATCTTCTTCCAGCGGCCCCTTCAATGACAAGCGCCTTTCTCTCTCCCTGCCCTTGGAGAGCTGTGTTGGCCAGGAGCTAGGGCAGCTCCGCCCTCTGGGAAGGGGGGTGGGGAGGGGTCTGAAGGAAAAGGGCAGCACGAGGAGACTCAAGTCAAGCAGGGCTCCTGACTTCTCCCCCTTTCATTACTTATGTGTGTCCACTGAGCTGTCCTGCTTCTGTTTTGTAATGGGTTCTTCCTTGGCAAGCTGACCTTTTGGCTGAATAGGTCAAACTCCCACTGAGCGCTAATCCTCAGCCTTCCTGGCTTTTGTGCCTCCCCAAGGGTGACAGCACTGGTTAGGAATATGACTGGGGTGCGGGGTCTGTTTCCCAAAAGGGGGGTTATCTTTCACGGGCTGCATTAATTCCCAAAGAATGCCTCACAAGGTTTGCAGAAGAGTCCAGTCCTAACTACGCAGAAGAGCCTAGATCAGAACATTTGGGCCACAATTCTTGAGGGACAAAACTGACTTCTCACATGCATGTGTAGGTGTGGTTTCTCTCCATGGCTTCCACTTTTTCTGTCATTTGAGATTTCTGAGATAACTGCGATTCTGTAGTTGATTTTTAAGAATCTTTTCTTTTATATATCTCTTCTATTTAAAATATCCCAAGCCTTTAGGTGTTTTCTTGAATTAACATGAAATAATAAGGCTGTGTTATTTGTCCATAATGATATGCTAGGCCCAGGTTTCTTGTAAATTGCTTAAAATTTTCTTTTGGACTCATTTTGTTTGTTTATTTTATAATAAATAACAGTAACTGGCAATTTTAAATATCAACTAGGTCCTCACTAAGTGCTGAATTGAGTTTCAAGTTGAATTACTATATTACTATGGTATGTTTTTTGTTATTTTTTTGTTTTTCTTTTAACAGTTTGTATAAGCTATTCAACTTCTGACACTCTCACATTTCCCTACCAGGAGGTAGAGACATAATCTTCACAGACAAGCAGTTGCATATTCCATTTACTCAGCAATGCCCTGTGTATGTCCTTTTTGGTTAATTTAGTTAGTGTTCTTTAAATTTCAAAAAGTAGTATTTTTTAATTGGACAAACAAATAAATGAACTGTATCATTCGGTCAGATGAGACAGTAATAGTAAATATGCACTCAGCAGTAACAAAGGTGCATTCTGTTTGGACTAGCAAATGGTTTCAGTAGCTGCGGACTTCCCAAATCCAAGGACCTGAGAGAGTTTCATAGGCAATAGATGACTTCTCTGAGGATGATGGGCCTACTGAGGACAGTGCCTCTCTAGCTTTGTTGCTTCATTGATGGTACTAGAAAACCACAATGATATTAACTTGGGGAAACAAAAATACCTTTATTTCCACCCTTTCTGAGTTATCAGGTTATTGTTTTGATCTCAAAAAGCCAAATGCGATAGGATAAAAAGAACAAGATAAGAAGTGCATTTTTAATGTCTGTTCAGTTCCCAATAACGCTGGAGTCAGACCTGGTCTTCCAGCAGGGACATAATGGGCTCCTGTTTAACATATTTATGTTGGTTGTAAAATTAGGAACTGTCATTACAGCCCCACATCACCTGCATAAGTGCAAAACATATAAATCATGAGAGATTCCAGTGCCATAAAAATGCCGTTGACTAGAATAGCATGAAACCATTTATAAGATACCTGTGCATCAAGCCGGCGTGTACTGGGATGCACACTCACATTTTGAGAGGATTTGAAAGACAAAGAGAAGTAACTATGCAGGAAGGACTCATGGATAGAAAACCTGATGAAGACATTGGGGATCCCCAGGTTGACTGCATTTTCTTAAATAAAACCCCTAAATATTTATGTGTTTGCAGCATTGACTTAAGGAGCAGCCCGAGTCCTAAGTGGGGAAAAGGAAGGAAAAGAAAGGCCATTAGTGGGGGGGGGGGGGTGCATAACCCGCAGCACCACTGAAGTCAGCTGTGCTTCCGGAGTGAGCGCAGCTGCCCTCTGTCACTACTGGGACATGTCCCTTGGGCTTCTACACACTCCTTACCCTGTGATGTGTTAGCATCTTCATAGGTTGTGACTATTGCTCTCCTGGCTGCCTCTTAAGCCAGTTCTTTGTAGAAAAGTCTGTCTCAAAAAGCAGCCCATTTTCGTTTGTGAGGTGCAATGATTTATTTTTAATTTTGTAATTGGAGGTCCTGAAATGCCCCTAAATTATGAACTATTAATATGGAGCTTTTGGGATCCCAATTACTGCCTCAAAAACAGAGTGGACACTTTTGAAGTTTTTCAACTCCCCCCTCTCTCTCTCTGGTATTCCCTCCCCCCAGAATCTTTAAAAAAAGAAAAGGCTGCAGATTTTATTCATGTGGGATCATTCACACCAAGCTACCATAATGTGCAATTAACACTCTAGAAACTGAAAACAGTATTCAGCAAGACAGCTGCATTATCAAAGATGCCAAAGGAGTTTTGAAGGGAGTAATGTGCGTGTTAGAATAGGAAATTAATCAGACACACACACACACACACACACACACACACACACGCACGCACACAGAAGTAATATATTAAGTATATCTGAATATTTAAATTTTTAAAATCTTGTGTCTGTGTCTATACTAATAAAAATTAACCTTAGGTAAGGAACCTGATTTTTTTTTTAAAGATTATTAGTTGTGTGTTTTCCTGAAGCAAATGAGGAAGTAGAAATAGAGATCGCTAAGATCCCTGCCAGCTGGAATATTCTCAGATAATAATCACTCTTCAATTATATTTTATAAAATTTTCCATTGAAACAAAATGCCTCTTTTACTTCTTCTTGCCAGTACTACTGATACTTAATACTCATGCAGTTTTCAAAGTGTCTTTCAGACACTGACTCACACTTGCAGGGGTAAACCGCCTACTTTTGCACAGCACGATAATCACAAGTACATTTATATTATAATCCCTACTAAGCCATGGATGCAACCGACTGACTTACTAACTGAGATGAAGCACAATTATCCCAGGAGCATTTTGCTGAACATTTTTTGTAACTAGCTGAAAGTGGGTTTTGGAAGAAAGTGGCTGGGGGGGGGGGCATTGTATTTTCAATTTATAGTGTCTATGTTTGAGGGAGCAGAGGTTTGTAGAAACATTTTCAAGAAAAGAGAGAAGCCGTGGGGAATTTACTTGTCGGAAATAAGGAAAAGATCAGGATTTTTTTTCATGAATTACTGTAAACCACAAAGACTTTTATGTTTGAAAACTTACAAAAGGATCCCCAGAACAGACTTAAAAGCAAATTGTGAGCCTATACAAAAAAATTGTGTGCCCATACAAAAAATTATGTACAGAGAAAACCCTCAATTGTGGATCCCACAAATATCTGGCAGCAAGCTCACTTTTATTAAGGATAGGGGGCTCCTTGAGTGCAGGGGCCTGTGGGAAACCCATGTGGGGCGCGCCCGGAAGAGCAGGACTGACCTTGTGAGTGGAGAACAGGAGTGTTCCCAGGAGAGCACAGTTCCCGAGCTGGTGAGGCACCGGCTGAGCGCGAGGCACTGTGCTTCTCCAAGATCCTGCAGGAATCGTTACAGGCGAATGTTCAGTAAACAGAAAAATCCAGCCACCCCGAGACACTTCACACTAGTGTAAACAGTCATTAATGAGAGTCTCTTCGCCAACATGTTGTGCTTATTAAATTATGATAAAGTTGTTGCATTAGAACGTTAAAAAAACTGCTTTTTTTTCTAGCCTAGAGAATATGAAAAGTTTAGGTTTTCCGTTTTATGGGGCAAAAGGCAGTATGTGTGGACTTTAAAAATACCTAAATTTTAAGAAGAAAAAAAAAAGCACTCATTTATCTTAATGGAATGTGAGCATTCATGTTTTTGCTTCAATATAAGGAAAGCCATCCAAGATAATTTCTTTTTTTAAAGTCTGGGTGTGGTTTGTTGTTATCTGACTTGGAAATTCAACCTAGGTTCTGCTTATGCTCAGGCAACTCGGGGCCAAGTTAACGCTGGGCTGTGTTTCTTTGAGCAGTCATTGTTATGGGAACTAGTGATGTAATTAAAGAAAATGAAGTTGAAGGTATGAATCTGAGCTCAAACTTAATTATTCTCTTTCTTTTCTCCCTTTCTGTTTCTTTTTCATTTTTCCCCCTTTTCTTTTTTCTTTTTTTTCCCTTTCCTTTTTTTTTTTTTCTAAGTTATAGGTGCACAACGAAGGAGGAGCCCCAGTGCACTGGCCATTGATGTATTTGAAGCCCATTTGGGAAGTCACATTTTGCAGGTACCTCTAAGAGCAAAAGAAGTTTGCTTATCTCTTACTAAGAAAATTCCATGGGTTTAGTCTTCTATTAAATTTTTAAAAATTTTCAACTATTGTATGTGGCTGGATGTTGGAATTCCGAAATTCTTATGAGTCCTTTTTTCTTTTCTTTTTAGAAAGCCATCCTTTGAGAGAATATTAATGAGAGAGGGAGGGCAAGTATTATTTGTAGTAATTGAGATGAATTGCGCTATTCGGTTGATGCTCAATATATAGTAGCTGGCTGTTCCCAGAATGATAGTGTGTGTGCTGCATTTGTAAGTGGACATATGTGTGTGTCTTTGGAGCTATATATTGTCTTAGGCAGAGCAAACTTTTGTGAAAGCAATGTGACATTTGTGTGTGTTGCCAAATTTCAGTTGTTCTTTGCTTGAGTTTGCATTCGTAAGTGCTTCAAATCTTAATGTCTGTCTCTCCCCCCCAATTAATTTTCTCAGGGTGAAATCTTAAAGCATATTTTTAGTGAAAGGAGACAAACCATAATAATAATAACTTAATTTTGGTAATGAATTTCATGACAGATAAATGTGAGGGTGACTAGACGGGCCTGCAGTTAGATATTTGTCTGAGAGCAGCTTCATGCCAAACTCAGCATCTCAGATGAAAATTTTTTCTCAAGACTTTGCCATCACTTCAGCACCTCCATGAGTAATTGCTCTGCACTGTTTCTGCCTCCAAGGTTGATGTTGCCCTAGCCAAAGCTTTCTTTAACTACATAAGATACGTCTTGAACATGGAATTAGAGAAACAAACACACATGGGAAATATAGGCAACTTATTTGGAGAGGGGGGAAATTATGGTCTAATTTTTTAGTTAAAAAAGAAAAGTAAACTCCAAATTCCTATTCAGCCAGAGTTAAAAACATGACTTCTATGGTGATTTTATTTTTCTAGATAGCCAAAAGTAGTGTTGCATTTAGCATGATTCCTGAAAGCGAGTTCTCTAGAAAACTGTCTCCACCAGATTCTCCATGGTTGAATCTCAGTGGGTCTTTGAAGTGGTTCCTTGGTTAGTAGCCTCAGCATCACCTGAGACACTTGTCCAAGGGACACGCTCCTGGGCCTCCCTCTGAACCTGCCAAATTAGAATCTTCAGGGTGAAGTCCAGTGATTTGTGGTTTTTTTAAAAAACTTTATAGAAAATGTGATGTTTTATTAGAACTGAGATGTCAGTTTACATTTTCAAATTTAAGGACCTAAAAAGACTTACTTCCCTTGTTTATTTTTGTTTATTTTGATGTTTCTCATTTATCCACTAATATATCTTAAAATCCATGAAACGGATGTTTCTTAGCATATACCTTAGGAGATGCTATTCTCTCATGCATATAAATTTTGAATTGCCTATGCAGTAGATTGGTTTCAGGGCTATCGAAAGGAATTTGCTTCCCAGATCTTCAGATTTTTCTCTCTTTCCTGTACACACTTTATTCAGAATTTCCTTTATAAGAATTATATAAACCATGATATAATATGCATGTATTATAATGTGATTCAGGACGACTCCTGAAGTGTGAATTGACTTAGTCCACGAAAGACATGGTTCAAAGAGCAGCTCCAGATTATTAGCCTCTGAATTATCTCTAGAATTTGGGTCCAAGGTCCTCAAAAGACGGTGACTTAGGAGCTACAAGAATTTAAAACACAAACTTACAAGTTGAATTGAACATAAGCTTAAGGTAAATGTGTGGTACAGAAAGGCTCCAAAAGCTATTCAACATTGGGCTTCATTGAGAGACCAGAGGGTCTAGAATGAGGCTGCTGAGCTCTTCTGCTGTTTACTTTGGTCACATCTGACTGAGACAACCCATTTTCAGACAGACATCAGCAGCCAGATGTTATTTACAGTGAAATAACCTGACTAGTTAGTAAACTAGAAATCATGTTATGTGAGTAGCGGCAAAGGGCGTGGAGAGGTTTAATTTGGAAAACACTTATCTTAAATGGGACAATAACATCCTCTGTATTGGAAAGTCTCCTTTGAAAACAGAAATGTATATATTCTGTGTGGTTTCAGAGTGTGGAAAAGAGAAGTGGGTAAAAATTGAAGAGAGAAAAAATTATCTTCATTAAAAAAGCCTTGCAAGTAATGTTGTCCAATGTGGAATATGTTCAAAGCCTTTGAATTTAAGGAATATAGGTGGCTTGATAGGGATGCTTTCACAACAGTGAGGCCTCGAAGCATGATTACACTAGGGTATTGACTGGCAAACTCATTAGTCAACAGAGCCAAATATCAACAGTACAACGATTGAAAAATTTTTTTGAGAGCCAAATTTTTTAAACTTAAACTTCTTCTAACGCCTCTTCTTCAAAATAGACTCGCCCAGGCCGTGGTATTTTCTGGAAGAGCCACACTCAAGGGGCCAAAGAGCTGCCTGTGACTCACAAGCCACAGTTTGCCGAGCACAGCATTAGATGATCCTGTAAGGGTAATATGGTTTCCATATTTTCCTTCAGGAGAGTCCATGTTTGAGTCTGGTTGAATCAAAGGAAATTAGATGAATACTTTTTTCCCTTTATTCTGTCCTTCCTTCACTTACTGATATCGGATAAAAACCTTTGTGGTCAACATGGTTTTTAACCTCACAGCCTATCATCATTACCAAAATATAACAAATACTTGGTAATAATACAGAATTCACAGCAATAGGTGCATGGTTTCTGTGCTCAACTAGCTTGCAACCATTTGGGAAAAGGTGAGCCAGTAGACCTCCTAAAGTGAGAGCATCACACTGGTGAAGACCTAAGAGGCTACAAAGCAAGGAGGCTCTGAGTTTGCCACAAACCATCAAAGAAGACTTCTCAAAGTTGTTCTTTAGGTAGAGAACATTGAATAAGATTCCAATCAAATAAGATTCTAAACACAAAGGCATGGGGACAAGAAGTCGTAGATCTTGTTTGGAAACTGTTAAGGTGTTTACATTGATGGCTGCTTCACATGCATAGGAGCGCACATAAGAGATAAAGATGGAGACGCTATCTGAGCCATATTATGGCAGGCCTAGTGAGTCGAGCCAGGATGCTCTATCCATTGATGAGCTCATGAAGAAAGCTTTTGTTCAAGAGATAAGGATTTGGCTTATTTCCAGAGTTGTCAAAATATGGTATCTAGAGAGTCTTTGAGTTGTGAGAGGCTAAAATAGAAACCATTTAGGAAATTATTACAACAGCCCAAGATTCCAAATGAAGATTTTTCTCTAAGATATGGTCTCTATGAATGGAGAGTCAGGTATGAAATTGAGATTGAATTATTAGATTTGAAAGGCTAGGGGAGGACAGGAATTAATAATGACCACAGGTTTTCTAGATTGGTAACCAGCTGTCTGTACCCTTATCTGAGAGAAGTTAAATGGGATATTCTCTTAAATAGCCACTTGATAAATGTAAGCAGTTGGAAACCTAGTCTGATTCTCTGCAACAAGATAAAGTCTAGGACTGAAAATAGGGCTGGGGATTACTAATCACTATCATAGGGATG
The DNA here is from genome assembly GCA_963924515.1 of Vespertilio murinus. Classification (NCBI taxonomy): domain Eukaryota; kingdom Metazoa; phylum Chordata; class Mammalia; order Chiroptera; family Vespertilionidae; genus Vespertilio; species Vespertilio murinus. The sequence goes on along the minus strand of OZ004704.1, from coordinate 136,740,057 downwards.
AATGAGAGTTCAACTCAAGCAGTGAGTTGTAGACCCATGGAAACAATGTGGAGCATTGAGGGAAGACAGTTGAGGAGAGGCAACCCCCATGTATATCATTACTTAAGATGCAAGTAGAAGATGAGGAAAGAGTAGACAGAAAGGTGAGAAGAAAACATGGGATTTGACCTTGCTTAAGGAAGGAGCATTAATAAGTCAAGGTGGCTAAGGCTAAATCCTTCAGTAAGATACATACTGAAGAGATGCCATAGGTTTTGTCCACTGAGAGAGTTCTAGTGAGGTTTTTAGGTGCAGAAGACAAACCTAAAGAGTGATAATACATACAGGTGTCTGGAACTTGTGATAAAAGAAGCATAATAATAAGTACTCACATAATTGTGAATAAATGATATGAGTGTAAATAAGTCTTGGGAAAATAAAAATAATATTCTATAGAAATGTCCAAAGAGAGATAATAACAGAAGTGTGATATTTATATGTTAGTGTTGAGCTTGGCTCTATTGCATGAACCCTCCTATATAAGTGAGCCTGCATTATTGCTGAGAGAGTTGGGGGAGACAATTGAAAATGAACCCCTTGAAGATGAACAGAAAGAGAATCCCAGGGATAGGCCCTTTGAGGAATACCAAGAGAGAACTGCCAAGGACATTCCAAGGTGATGACACCTGTGGTTCTCTGTGTGGGAGTGGAGTAGAAAAGGCTGGGCAGAATGCTTGCTAACTGACTGTCTTCCCCAGCACTACTAGGGAACTCTGTTTTCGCAGGGTCATTTACTAGTAGAACACTCCTATAGATGACATAGGTATGGCCATCACCTTAGCAGAACAGTTTAAGTAATGAGTTTAAATATATATTTTAATGGCGGGGGAAAAGGGAATTCAACTGTAACTATTTTTCTGTTTGATAGAATAATCAGAGACCTGTGTGGATGGAATGAAAGACCCTGTATATCTTGATCAAATGCCAGATTTCAACCATGTGGTTTTTCTTTCCCTTAATACCTTCAAGCATGGAATGGAGAGTAGAGTCATATCTCAAATAAAAGAAGAGTTTATGTTTAAAAGAGGATGTTATGGATCAGACTTAGCGGGGGGGGGGGGGGCAGACCCAGATTTACACTTGAATTTCTGTGTTTCTGTTTTTATTTACATTTTGAAGATTAGTTAAGGGCATACCTAGAAATTATGACAGTTGGTTTATATACAATTTGATCCTGAAGAATTGGAAACATTAAAAAATTTTTGGTTAATGAAGGAAAACAAAATTAAGAATGTGTTGTGATGTTTTATATCTTATTGTTCAAGCATTGGTAACCACAGTCCTGCTGCAGTCTCTGAGACTTAGTCAATTGTGGAAGACTAAGACTCTTTAGAGAAAGGAAATTGATGTATAGGTACAGGAGGTACTTATAACTATTTTGGAATGTGGGGTAGAGAATGCCAAATCTGTTACCAGTATCTTTTCTAATCATATTCAGCAAGAGAAAATAAAAGGTGAACTAGTATAATTCAAACATAGAAAAAGAAGACCAAATAATACCTACAACAGCTCAAAAATTAATACAAAAATATACATTATTGATTAAAGATGTGGTGTAGCCCAAGTCAACATCCATTTCGGATTTGATAGTAGTGTTATCAAGAAGAATTCTGTGATAAAGGATATTTTTTATTTTATTGACAGTTTGGGATTCCACCCTAACTTGTTGCTTTATTGGAATGTATACATATAAAAGTATCTCCAGGAAAGTTGCTTGTTCTTACTCTTGATGGCCTTTGTTGGCAGAGTGGTGTACTGTTGGACATTAGTGCTAAAATGAAAGAACTTCATGTAATAGAGGCATTTTTTTTTTTTTTTACTGAGATAGAAAGTTGAGTGGAAAGTGAGTGAGAGGTGAGTGACCATAAACTCTCCCTATAATCCAGAATGGTAAGAAAATGTTAAACTAAATATAGAAAAAGAGAAACTTAGTGAATATATTTGCATATGCAAATTAGCTTAATTGATACTGCTTGCCTCTACAGGGATTTTTCATTACAAACTGGAGTGCTACATTGTTCAGCTCATATTGAGTAATTTAGTAACTAATGAGACCAGTTTGCACTAATTTGCATATGATAAATGAGCTTAATTGCAGTAAATAACTTGGAGGCATAATTACTTAATTTTCCTGTGTTGCATGGCTTTTAAGTTCACGTATGAACAACTCAAGATAGTTTTGCATATTTAAATTAGTTGCTTTTAAATTTTCTTGAACAAAAAAGGAACACACCTTATCAATTGAGCTATAAGACAATTGGAAGTAAGTTTTACAATATTTTTATTTTAAAAAAAAGGAAGGCAGAAATTTTTGAGTCTGTTGTTCTCATCACTCACACTCTTACTTCAAATACGATGTCAGCATTAATATTTAGGAAAATGTTTTAATGTTGAAAATTAATGCACAGCTTCTATTAGAAACTGAGCTGGGTGTAAACCGAAATATGTATATAAATGAATCATAACTTTTGAAATGGGACTTATGAAAGGGATGTGACATGTCCCTCACCTAATTTGGGAAGATAACCCTGGGTCTCCCACCTGCACTGTTCATGTTGTGCAAGTTGCAGGGTTTGAGAAAGCAGCATCACTCTGACCCTGGCATGTACTTTCTATCTAGATTAATGCTTCATATCTAGGAAATTGGTTTTATTGGAGAATCTTAGTGATGTTTGCCAAGAATTACATCACTGGTCTTCACATTTACTCAAGAATGTGCGTTTTATCAAAATCTCCATTCTCAAAATTGAAAAAGTGAAGAATGTAGAGGTTGATGGCAAACCCATTATATCATGATACTTAGAATTTTACTTCGAAGGAAAAAGGTATAACTATTCAAATTACCTTAAGTCATATAAAATCATATCTGTGACTCAGTATGAGAAAGTAGTTTTATGTTGTGAAAGTTTAAAACCTATCATTTATACACTCACTGCAGTTTAAATAATTATATATGAAAAAGAGAAGGGGTCATTATGGTTATTCATTGGCTGCAATCTAGAAAAATGACTCATGAAACTTTTCTCCGAAACGCTCAAATCCCATTCAATTCAGTATAAACTTTCTAGATCCTTCAGGGGTGAGCAAGACCAAGTGCTAATAGTGTATATCCCAAGTTTAAAATGTGAGTCCTTCATATAATAGGTGATCCAGAAATACCAGATAAGTGAATGAACAAATGAATCCCTCCCAAATAAAATCACATTTAATCCCACAACTAGGGCCTTATCTCACCCGTGTGCTCCCAGTCAGTTTTTAATCATATTCTCTGGGTAATTGTGGAGTCCCTTTATAAATTCTACTTGGTCTAGTTGCTTCTAGATTGCTAGTGAGATTATGGCTATGAAAGTGTAAAGCCTCAGCAACAACATGAGGGGATTGGGTCACCCAGCTTGAGCTCCCCCAGTACTTCCTGTGGCTGCAAACTTAACATCACACAGTTCACCCCTTCACCCACCACACACTCCCTTTTGTGTCTCACGTTCCCATGGGTCTGATGGGAGGTGGGTATTGGAGAATCCTCACTTCACTGGGATACATGCATCCTCTTAATGGTCACAGATCCTGGAGATCAGGGGAGAAAGAAAGAGAAACAATGTCCTTGTGGTTGGACAGCCTTAGTTTTGGGCCTGCTGATAGGAAGCCTGGTTTACAAGGTCTGGGGACATATCTTCAATTCCTTCCCTGGCACTGAGGGTGGCTGAATTATTTGGAGATCAAAGTGGAACAGAAAGATACTGATACTTTGAGTTTTAAAAGTGGATGGAGTTCTTAGAAAATCTTAGAGTCATGTGTCAAATGTGATTATGATGTTGGGTATAGATGTCTGCAAATGTTGGGTATAGATATCTGCAAATGTTGGGTATAGATGTCTGCAAATGTTGGGTATAGATGTCTGCAAATCCGGGCCCCGTCACTTTGTGCTCTTTGTGGCTTTAGAATGGTCCCTGGCACTAAACAATGTATTCTTGTTACCAGCATCACTTAGGAGCGCTGTGGACTAGAGTGATACCACCTGGTTATTATTTATTAGCGACCCGAAACTCAGTCCATGTGTCCGGGGTTGCTCTCTCACATGGGTCTCCATAGCCTCCTAAGCTTTTAGGACTCTGGGAGAATGTGGGTGTGAGGAGGTTTGGAGGTAGGGACCGGTGGAAAATGGGGTTTGTTTTCCAAACTAATCTGGTAGCAGATACCCATGGGCATCCTGGGACATTACTAGTCTGCAAGACACACTTGAGGCAAGTCCGGCATAGAATAATGGAATAAAAACTAGTTTAAGATACTAAGAAAACTCTAATTGCAATAACAACTAAATGGAACTCACAATTAAACGATTATTATAAGATAATGTCACATCTGTAGTCTATTTTACTAGGTTTTTAAGACAGAAGGTTATTACTGAAGAATCTTCCTTAAGCAGTTGTCCCTCTTTGTGTGTATGCATGTATGTGAGTGTGAGTGTGTGTGTGTGTGTGCATGTGTGTGTGTATGTGTATGCATGTGTGTGGTCAAATACACTTTTTTTTTAACTCCACAAAGTGAAAAACAAAGGAAGAAAATGTTCAAATGTCAAAAGATAGACAAGCAAAATGAGGAAAATAAAAATCAAGTATTTCTTACCATCAAAGGTTCTGTTTCCCTTTTTACATTTGACTTTCTATAAATCAACCAAAATGGGATCGTGATCTTTGTCTCATGAAGACAGTTATGGAATAGCTGGTTTTAAGAGAGAAATTATACAGCACATCATGGCTGAAACATGTTTGCAGTGGCTTTATTCTTCTGAGCCTGACCTGGGTAATACCGTCCCCATTAAAGACCACAGTGACCAAGACCTGTGGGCGCCATTAATAAGAAGGCACTAGAGGGGTCCTGCGAGAACCACGGGGATCATTACTCCCAGGCTCCACCCTCTCTCTACTGCAGGCAGGCACCTGCCGGCCAGCCCAGGAGCTGGGCCCGATGCTCCCAATCACCAAGACTCCAGTTGTTTTCCTTAAGTCTTCTGGTACTTTACGGATGTCACCTCTCAGGTACTTACCAGTTCAGGGTCTATTTATAATTCTGGAGGAATAAACTGTGTAACTGATGGTTGGATTACCCACACGGAAGCCTAATCAAACTCCCATGAGGCCAGATAACTGCTGCAGGAATGGTCTGGACGGAGCAGCTGTTTCCCTCATTTCTAAAGATATAAAAAATGCAGGTGACCCTGTAGGCCACCAGAAAATGCCCTCTGAAATAACCCACTCTCAAACTCCATTTGAGGGCGATACAGCATTTTAGTAAATTTAGTCTGGGATAGAGATTAAACCAAGGGTAGAATTGACCTAAAGAAACAGAAAGTTCATTTTGTAAGTGGGAAGTCTGTGAGTTCCACATAAATACAAAGGCAAATGATAATATCAATGACTATTTTAATTGCATCTTTAATCCATAAGGATAGTTCAATGACATTTTAAATTATACTTTTAGAATTGCAGTCACACAGGAGATAAAACTCAGTAACTATTTAATAATGCATAGTAAGATCCACTGTATCCTCTCTTGAGATCACATTGAGGTGCACTGAATGTAAAAGCCCGAGCCAGAGTTTAGGCAGCATTTAATCTTCCAGAAGACATTGTTAGGTCTTTCTAAATAGTAAGTACTCAGGCCTGGTCCTGAGTGGGCACCAGTTATCTCTGCAGAATGATTAGTTTCACTGGATTCACAGCTAAGTTATATTATTACCCTGTTTCCCTGAAAATAAGACAGTGTCTTATATTAATTTTTGCTCCCAAAGATGCGCTAGGTCTTATTTTCAGGGGGTATATTATTTTTCCATGAAGTAGGTCTTATTTTCAGAGGATGTCTTATTTTTGGGGAAATATGGTATTATTTTCCGGGGGGGGGGGGGGGCAGGGGGATAGCTATATTGCTGTAAATTCATCAAATCATTTTCAGTCCTAGAAGGTTCCTAATCAGCTTGGGGAATGTATGTGACAGAATGGTACCTGGCAATTATTTAGCCTAACTCTACTTGGAGATGACGTTCTAGTGACGTGGTTTTAGTGGGGACAAAGTTCAGGCTGAAATAAAGCTATCCCTTCTCAGGACCCTGAAATTGGCAGGATCCCTTAGACTACTGCTCATTGTGTCCTCACTGAAAGTGTCTGAAGGATCCATTTAAATAAGAATGGAAATTGTGTAAGGACAAGACTCCTTCTGCTAAGAACACAGGGAAGTAAGGCAACTTCTGGTTTCTCTTAAATTGAAAGGTTTCAATTGGATCATAGAGAAAGTAATTTGACTCTAGTTCCCTGAATGCAGATCTGCCATACAGGGGTATGCAGAAGTTTGGGGGATGGTAGTATGTGTTAGCACACATTAACTGCTGTCCGCCCCTGAGGGAGCTGCTTACGGGCTTTATTTCAGTTGGTCCCTTCAACCATCTTTTGAATTGGGTACTTTTATTTCCATTTTAAGGATGAAGAAACTGACACGCAGAGTGGTAAAGTGCCTTGCTTAAGGACCCACAGCTGTTAGTGACTGGCACAGCTGGGATTGGAAACCTGGAGTGGAACTGGGAGACAGAGAAAGGAATTATGTAAGGGAAATATTAGGTATTAAATTATTTCGCAGTTGAAGTTTTCAAGTGGCATACTTTAAGCTATGGATTGAATAGAAACTAGAGGACATGCACTTTTGTTTAATAAAGAAATATTTGCCCTGAGCAGAAGACAACATTTTAAAGCTTGTCATTTTATTCCTGGGAAAGTATTTGAGGAAAATGACATGTTTCAGCCCTGTTTGCTGACCATTTTGTTGTCTCATGCTGAGACTTGCCATTTTCATAGCCAGTGGGCTGTATTGAATCAGACAGAGGCAATAGGTCATTAACAGAAATAGAGACTTGGACAGGCTGCAGAAGCTAAAAGAGGGGGTTGGGGATCATTTTTGGCCACATCAACAAAGCTGTGTCTCATAAAAGCTCATGCAACTATTTTTCGAGTGTGTAGCCTGATTTTCAGAGAAATGTACCATCAAACCTCAGAGGGAAGGTACTGAGGGGTGGGGGTAAGGGGGAGAGATCAACCAAAGGACTTATATGCATGTATATAAGTCTAACCAATGGACACAGACACCAGGGCATGAGGGAGGGATTGGGGGGAAAACCAGGGGATAAGGCCAGATATGTAATACCTTAATCAATAAAGAAAACTAAAGTACACAGAACAAAAAAAGAATTGTAAACTTTAAATATATATTTTATTGATTTTTTTACAGAGAGGAAGGAAGAATAGAGAGTTAGAAACATTGATGAGAGAGAAACATCAATCAGCTGCCTCCTGCATACTTCCCACTAGGAATGTGCCCGTGACCAAGGTACATGCCCTTGACCGGAATCTAACCCACAACCTTTCAGTCTGCAGGCTGACTCTCTATCCACTGGGCAAAACTGTTAAGGCAGAAATGTAAACTTTAAAAAGCACAAAGTAATTTCCCAAGAGAGCCCCATGCTTAACATGAAAATATAGGTTGGGGAAGATACTCTTCTTACTTCTACATGCTCTTTTAGTCACACCAAGTAACGATAACTGTTAAAATCCATTTAGTTATTTAAAAATCCTGGTTTTATTTGCTTACTGAAATATGCATTAACCTAGAGATCTTAAACTCCTAGCATTAATCCAAAAGAAGATTATATAATTTTCAATCAATATCTAAATTATTAGATTATGTTTTCTTGATCCATCGAGATTCTTCTGGATTCTTGTAATTGGAGGTACAGGTTTTTCCTCTGAGGTCACTGTCCATTATTTTTGGTATGGGTCAGGTTATTCATCTTAGAAAATATGTATAACCCTCTCCTTTAAAATGCAAACCAATATAGCTGGGCCAGAAAAATACAGACCCTGGATATAGACATTGGACAAGTATTAATAGTTAGCTTAAGGGAAACCAGACACAGCTTTGGGGAATATGAAATGTCCCTTCTCTCAGAGTTTATAATAATTTTTGTGTCCTAATCTGGAATGGCAGGTGCAGTTGTAGAGAAAGGATATAAAATGCCAATGGTTTCATTTACAATTGGGTAAAAATTAGGAAATGGAATACCATTTTTAGCACTAACGTTCATTCATATAATTAAAAATCCCCCTGCTTAGACATACATGAATGTATCCATGTGTGGTTTGGAGTAGGAAATTCCCAAAATAATTGTTGATGTGGCTTATATCTTCTACTTGAAATTAAGCATCTCAAAGACAGGTGTCATGTCTGGTTTGTCTTTATGTCTTCTATCATGTTTTGCTCTTAGTAGGTGCTTGCTCCTGTTGTAGATGATTAGAATTCATGTTAACCATGCATGTAACTTCTAACAGATTACCTGTCTCTTATGGGCAACATTAGTAAGAAGTCAGTGATACTAAATGATCCCAAGGCTTATTCTTATCACTTGAAGAAGACATTTCATGTGGGCTCCTAGTAGGGTTGATGCATTTATGCACCCACATCCCCTCACACCTTTTCAACCATGAATTCATTAAGGAATACACAGCCCCATCATAATGTCATTTCCCCCTTAACTTTCTGTTTGCTTACATTTGATTTGGTCCTAATTATGAATACCTTTAATTGCTTTATCACAGTGATTATTAATTGTTCCAAGTCCAACCCCCTTTTAAAGGGAGGACATTCCTTCTCAAGGCTTTACATGATTGCATCTAGGAAGAATATTAAACAAAGAAATAGAAGTATTTCAACTTGCCAAGAGCTGGTCAGCCTTTCTACATTTCTAAAAACCCAAGGGTGATTTTTATTCTTGGATCTTTCAGAACTAGAAAATCTTAACCCTCTTTTTCTTTTCCCAGCACGTTATAATCTGCTGCTTTATTTACATGAATCATTCTGCCAGGAGACAATTTTGGAAATGAAATACATGCCAGCTGTCTCTACAGTATTAAAAAACTAAAAATAAATAAATAAACTTGGGGATCCATACACCATCACCGAGGGAGCACATGGCTATGTTTGCCTTTGTTGTTTTTCAGTTATGTTTGTAAAATGGCAATGATTGAGATTTTTCATGTTTGATAAACGTTTAAAACACCCGATATGAATTATTTCTCTCTGAAATGCTTGATAGCAGTCAAGTTTATTTTAAGCAATGTGTAGTAGTTGAGAAAAAGTGATTGTTTCCTTTTTAAATGAAGACACCAACTTTAAGATATAAAAGAAATAAAACCATGAGATTGTGTATTTTAATTCTATTTCTGTAAAATTGACAGATTTTATTTTTTTAGATTAACCATTTAAATATAAAGTCAGCACAGTTGTTAATGTTTCCGTGTACTTTTTAAAAACAATCTCATTATACAATGATTATTTAAATTTTATGTTCTTCTTATAAGTATCAATATTTGTATCGCATTGCTATGCATTCCCCGGAAATCTAATTGATGGAGTTCATATCAGTCAAACAAAGCTCATTTCTTCCAGACCTGCCTCGCTGAGACATGAGCCACACAGGGGGGATCGGGATGGAGACTGTTCATCCCTTGATAAGCAGGTCTGGTATGGGGAGGAAGAAGAGTCTTTGCTTTGGGAAAGTTGGCACAGATGAGCAGGGGGACATGTCGTAGTTAATTTATTATCAAGCTCCCCCTTCTCCCTCCAGGAAGGCTTTACCATTTGTAATCTGTGACGATTACGCTTGGGAAACGTCTCTTTCTCTCATTCTGTTGCTCCCACCTGGAAGAAACCATTTATCCAGTGGCTCATTTGCAAAGGAGCAAGCGAAGGCAGGTGACGTGCACATATAGATCCTGCCTGGCCTTTTTTCAGGGTAGGTGCCTGTGACACACAGCTGTTCCAGCGCTGTGGGAAGCCCAGAATCCGAGAAACACTGACACAAATGCATCTGCCACAGTGCATTTTCTTCTGATGCTAATTTTCTCTCTTGGAAACTTGTTGCATAATGTTACTGTAAAGCTCTCAGACACTGTACCCTGTGCTTCCAATCAATGGAGGTTTAAAAATTCAGAATTGAAGTCATAGCTCCAATATTTGTCAGGTTTCCTTTGGTAGACATAGGCAAAAAAAAAACGCTGATGAAGCAGGTAAATTCCTGGGATGCTGCAGTGTAAGGCGGTTACCTAGCTTATGTTTTCACACACACAGGGAAGCGTAGACAGCGCCATGGGGCACCACAGGGCGGGAGCAGGCCAACCCCCAGCAGAGAAACAATCAGGTCCATCAGAACAGTCGGCAGTGGAGCCAGGGAGGAAAAGCTGACATCCAGATGCCCGTTCTGTGGAAATCTTATCCGGAATTGCACATATGGATCCTGCATCTGCTCGGGGTATGCCAGCAGCCGGCATCCAAACTGACACAGCTTCCAAGGCACGGGAGGCAGAGCATGGCTCTGTGTCTGCCTCCCTCGGCTGAGACAGCTGTCCGAAGTGGTGGCATTGGCCTTGTGATAGCTAATTTTCAGAGGACCAATATGGACTCTTTGGAGTTAACAGGTTTCAAACACCCACTATGAGTCATTTTTGAATGGTGGTGATGGCAGAGAATGCACACACAGAGATAAGTTTGTGGGTAACATGAGCATGTATATAATTATGATTTGGGGGAGGCAATGATGGTGTTCAAGGAAAATTAGGACCAAATGATTCTGGGCAATAATTTAAGTCCATGCATACTAAATAAACTCTTGATGTATATATTTTGTCATAGGAACTTGGTTAACAAATCGAATAGTGGCAATAAGTTTTCTCCTCTTTCATGTAAAAACAGAGAAACTCAATTTACAAAATGGGAGCATTTACCTCTCAGGAAGTACTTTTCTTATCTCATCATATTTGCCCCAACAGCAAGCTGAGTGATTCTGCATAAACAACTCACCCTTTCATCCCTCTCATTTCTCAGAATCCTTTTTAAACAGAGAAAAGAGAAGGTTCATTTCTTGTTATTATCTCAAGTTAGTATCTTGACCAATGGGCAACTGCATGTATCAGAGTCAATTTATATATCTACTTTCAATTTTAACCACTTGTTTATCTTACCTTTTATCTTTATGGATATCATTAATTCCTTTTTTAAAAATACATGTTTTTATTGTTGATAGTATTGCAGAAGTCTCCCATTTCTCACCCTTTACCCCCTTCCTTCCAGCCACCCTCCCAGGTCTTTGCCACCCATTGCCCATGTCTGTGGGCTATCATATAAGTATATAAGTTCTTTAGTTTCTCTCTTCTCCTTCCCCCAACCCAACATAGAGGTATTTTAGTCTGTTCCATGCCTCCCCTGCTTTGGGTCTTATTTTGTTGGTCAATTCATTTTGTTTATTAGATTCCACAAATAAGTGAGATCATATGATATTCATCTTTCTCAGTTTGACTTATTTCACTTAGCATAATGCTCTCCAGGTCCATCCACACTGTCCCAAAGGCTAAGATAGTCCTCTATTTTTACAGCTGCATAGTATTCCATTGTGTAAATGTCCCACTGCTTTTTTATCTATTTTTTCTACTGATGGGCACTTGGACTGTTTTCAAATCTTATCTATTGCAATTAACATTGCTAAGAACATAGGAGTGCACATATGCTGATTAGTGTTTGGGGATTTTTTTAGGATATATTAGATTCTATAAGTGGGATAACTGGATTAAATGGGAGTCCTATTTTTAAATTTTTGAGGAAACTCCATACTGTTTTCCATAGTGGCTACACCAGTCTGCATTCCACCAGCACTGACCTACTGTTCCCTTTTCTCCACATCCTCACTAGCACTTGTTCTTTGTTGAATTTTTGTTGACAGCCATATTGACAGGTAGCTTTAATTTGCATTTCTCTAATGCTTAGTGACTTGGAGCATTTTTCCATATGTCTCTTGGCCATTTTTATATCCTCTTTGGAGAAACGTCTATTCAGGTCTTCTGCCCATTTTTTAATTGGATTGTCTTTCTTTAGAGTTGTATGAGTATCTAGTTTGGATATTAACCCTTTATCAGATGTATCATTGGCAAGTATGTTCTACCATACAGTAGGTACCCTTTTCATTTTGATGGTGCTTTCTTTTGCTGTGCAGAAACTTTTTATTTTGATGTAGTCACATTTGTTTATTTTATCCTTAGTTTCCTTTGCCCTAGGACAGTGGTCAGCAAACTCATTAGTCACAGAGCCAAATATCAACAATACAACAACTGAAATTTCTTTTGAGAACCAAATTTATTAAACTTAAACTTCTTCTGTGCCACTTCTTTAAAATAGACTCACCCAGGCCATGGTATTTTGTGGCCACACTCAGGAACCAAAGAGCCACATGTGGCTCATGAGCTGCAGTTTGCTGACCATGGCTCTAGGAGATGTATCAGCAAAACTTATGCTATGTGAGATGTCTGAGATTTTACTTCCCATTTTCTTCTAAGATTTTTATGGTTTCATGCCTTACATTTAAGTATTTTATCCATGTTGAGTGTATTATCCATTTTGAGTGTATCCATTATTCTTGTGTATGATGTAAATTGGTGGTCTAATTTAATCTCTGCATGTGTCTGTCCAGTTTTTCCAAGACCATTAATTGAAAAGATTGTCTTTACTCCATTGTATGTTCTTGCCTCCCTCCTTTTTCAAATATTAATTGACTGTAATGGTGGGTCAATAATTGGGGTCTTTGTTCTGATACATTGGTCAATATGCTTGCTGTGGTGCCAGTACCAAGCTGTTTTGGTCATAATGGCCCTATAGTATAGTTTGCTATTGGGTATTATGATCCCTCCAACTTCTTTCTTCTTTCTCAAGATTGATGCAGCTATTTAAGGTCTTTTATATAAATTTTTGGAGTATTTGTTCTAGTTCTGTAAAGTATTCCATTGATATTTTAATAGGGATTGTGTTGAATCTATAGATTGCTTTGGGTAGTATAGAATTTTAATGATTTTAATGGATTCTTCTAATCCATGAACGTGTTATATGTTTCCATTTGTTTGTATCTTCCTCTATTCCTTTTCTCAATGTCCTATAGTTTTCCAAGTACAGGTCTTTTACCTCCTTGGGTTAGCTTCTTCCTAGATATCTTATTTTTTGTTTTGTTTTGTTATTACAATGGTAAATGGGATTATTTTTTTAGTTTCATTTTCCGAGAGTTAATTATTGATGTATAAAAATGCCATCAATTCCTGGAGGTTTATTTTCTATCCTGTTACCTTGCCAAATTCATTTATTAAGTCTAGTAGTTTCCTGGTAGAGTCTTTAGGGTTTTCTATGTACAATATCATGTCATCTGTGAATAATGACAGTTTTGCTTCCTCCTTTTCAATTTGGAGACATTTTTATCTCTTCTTGTCTTATTGCTGTGGCTACAACTTTTAGTATTATGTTGAATAAGAGTGGTGAAAGTAGACATTCTTTTCTTATTCCTATTGTTCAGGGAAACACTTTTCATTTTTGCCCCTTGAGTACTATGTGGAATGTAGGTTTTGTCATATATGCCTTTATTATGTTGAGGTATGATCCCTCTATTCACACTTTATTGAGAGTGTTTACAGAAAAGGATGCTGAATTTTGTCGAATGCTTTTTCTGCATCAATTGATATGATTATGTAATTTATTTTATCTTTCAATTTGTTTATGTGATGTGTCACATTTATTGATTCACAAATACTGTACCAACCTCACATTCCCAGAATAAATCCCACTTGATCATAGTATATGATTTTTTTAATATATTGCTGGATCTGATCTGCTAATATTTTGTTGAGAATTTAGCATCTATGTTCATCAGGGATATTGGCCTATAATTCTATTTTTTTGTAGTGTCTTTATCTGGTTTTAAAATTAGGATAATTTTGGCTTCATTAAAAGAGCTTGGAAGTGTTCCTTCCTCTTGAACTTTTTAGAATAGTTTGAGGAGGATAGGTGTTAGCTCTTCTTTGGATATTTGGTAAAATTCTCCTAAAAATCCATCTCCCCAGGACTTTTGTTTGCTGTTTATAATTAACTGCTTCAATTTCATCAGTTTTTATTGGCCTACTCAGGTTTTCTGATTCTTCCTCATTGAATTTTGGGAGGTTGTATTTTTTTAGAAATTTGTTCATTTCTCCCAGGTTGTCCAATTTGTCTGCCTAAAGTTATTCATAGTATTTGCTTACAATCCTTTGTATTTCTGTGGTGTCCATTGTTATATCACCTCTTTCATTTCTGATTTTATTTATTTGGATCCTCTATTTTTGTTTCTTGATTAGTTTAGCTAGGTGGATCATCAATCATGTTTACCTTTTCAAAGAACAATCTCTTGGTTTTATTGCTCTTTTTTTACTATTGTTTTGTTTTTCTTTTTATTGTGTGTGTTTTGTGTCTTATGTTTGTTTGTTGTTGTTGTTGTTGTTTTGTTTGTTTGTTTCCATCTCTATGTCATTTATTTCCCCTCAGATTTTTATTATGTCCTTCCTAGTACTTCCTCTGGACTTTCCTTGCTGTTCACTAATTCATTTAGTTGTAGGGTTAGATAGTTTTTAGTCCTGTTTCTTGAGTTAGGCCTTTAGTGCTATGAACTTCCCTCTCAGGACTGCTTTCACTGTGTCCCTTAGATTTTGGGTGATTCTGTGTTCATTTTCATTTGTTTCCAGGAAGTTTTTAATTTCTTGCTAGAACTCATTGGTAACCCATTCATCGTTTAGTAACATGTTATTTAGCCTCCATGTATTTAAGTGTATTTTGAGTTATTTATTATAGTGGATTTCTAACTTCATGCCATTGTGATTTGAGAAGATGCTTGTTATGATATAGTACTTCTTGAATTTGTATAGCCTTGTTTTGTGTCCTAACATGTAGTCTGTCTTTAAGAATGATCATTGTATGCTTGGGAAGAATATATATTCTATTGCTTTGGGGTGAAATGTTCTGTAAATATTAGTTGCATCTATCTGATCTAGTGTGTCATTTAAGACTTCTGTTTCCTTGTTGATTTTTTTTTGTCATTGATGTCAGCGGGGTCTGCGGCACAGGCCTTTTAGTGAAATGATGATTTATTCACCATTCCCTAATTTTCCTACTAATCCATCCCATATGCATGTATGTAATTCTTTACTGAGTACTGGACCCTGCAATTGGATGCTGCAAATACCAAGAAATAGCTATGGTCCTTTTTTGTGGATTTCTCTAGTCAGGCTAAGGAGGCAGATATAAAAATAAGTAATTGTTGTAAAATATATGAGGAGCAAAACTAGAGGCTTGGAAGACACAAGTAGTAAAGGAAGGCTAGCAGGAGAAGGCTTGAATTGGACATTGATAATCAGAGAAGGTGCCACAGTGCTGTGTTCCTACAGCAGGGCTTGATGGGCAAGTGGGGGTTTATCAAATGTAGCAGGATCCAGACACCCCCCAGAGGAGAGATGGCATGACCAGATGCTCAGGGATTTGCAAAGACATTTGAAGTGGTTCTGTGGGAATACACCATGAGGACTATAGAAAAATTAGCATCGGTTTCTATTTGTTTTGATTCAAAACAGCATTTATTAAATGTTTATTTTGTGCTGGTCCAGAGCTGTACTTTGGGGATATTGATGATTAATTAACTCTATTTAATTAAATAACTTTCTTCAAGGAACATGCAATAGTATAAGGGAGACATATTTACAGAGTGACTTCAGCAAGGGGTGGGGGTGTAAAAGATGGTGAGGAGGTAAGTCTAGTGAGAATGTCAGGTTGAAAGCAAATGCCAATGCTGAGGGTTTGGACTTTACCCCGATGGCTCTGAAGAGCCATAACAAATTTTGCACTGTTCTTGGGAGGTGAATGGGGGAGAAAAAGAACAAGCAGACAGGGGGAGCCACCTGTAGTGGCTGAGATGGTCTCTGGCAAAGGTGAAGAGATTTGATCTGGAACACGATAATGAGATTGGAATAGAGATGGAGCCAAGAGTTTTAAAATGACAGATTTTCATCAGACATATTTCACAGGAGCAATATGAGAATTAAATAATACAATCCATGCCAAGCCCTTCTACAGTGCCTGGCAAACAGTGAGGGCTCCTTAGCTGATACCTTTAGTCACAGAGCAAATGAAAGGAACAATTCCTACAAAAGACACTGTGAGTATTCTGCCCTTAAAAAAACACATCTTGGTACTGTGTGAGGTATACTCCACACTCTTGGCAAAACTCTGTCAGGCGGTAAATAACAACATTTGAAAACAAGTGACTGACCATTATTAATTCATTTGGAATATAAAAATGTTAGTCATTTGGAACAAATATTACAAAAATATTCTACCATCAGTACATTGTTTTAGAAATTATGTGTGTTTCCTTTAAAGTACTTTTAGTAATAACAAAGTCACTTCTAGAAAGATCCCTTTGAATCCAGCTTCACAATGGGGAAAACTGACCTGGCTGTGAGAATGCAGTCAGGATAATTCACTGCCCCTTCTTAATATCCCTCACAATATGCATGTTATTAGGGAAGGAACTTCTGATTTAGTTTTCTATTCAACCTCAATTAAAAAATTGGACACCTCAGTTCTATTCTTTTCTTCATATTTCCTCAAAGAGGCACTGATGTAACTCTCAGCTTTTGAGTGAGATGAGAAGGGGCTGATGTTTGAAACTGAAGCCATGATCTTAATTTTATTAAGTAAATTTTAGTGCAATATTAAGATAACACAAAGAAGTTAAATTTATCTTAATTATGCTGCAGCCTAGAAAAGAAATAAGCTTAATATTTCTTTTCATTTACTTTTAGTGCCAGAATGTGATAAGGCCCCCTCTCTCATTCATTTATAAAATATATCATTTTTTTCTTTTCTTTTGTAAAACAAATGAATAATTTTTGAGTGAGGCATTTTGTTTCCTCCCTTCTTGTGTGTTCATACTAAGTGCCGGTATACTTCCATTCTGTTTTGACTTGAACATTAAATATTACTTTGAACATATACTTCTCAGCAGTCATGTTCTGATAGTGACATATTGTACTCTTTGAAGGGTGTCATATGGTCATCTGTCAGCCGAATGTTGTTCCACGGAAAGAATTTTATTCTTTAGATGTCATCTAAAATGCCTCATCTAAAAGAGAAATACAACAGTATTCAGAAAATCAGGATGTGAGGAAACCAGAGATGGGTAGGGTTGACCTCAGGTGGATGGAAAGGAGTTAGTCCCTTTAGAGTATAGTCTTTCTGTAGTAACTATTAATAATAGTTGTGATTTGAGTATTTTTAATTTGGTATGATTATGTTTTATGGCAGAAAAACACATGCTTCCTTTTGGAATTCTTGATACCTATTCACCCTGTCCTTTGCCATGCAGACAAAGATGCAAACAAGATTGCTGGTAGTGTTAGGGTAGAGAGTGCCACGTCCCTATACAAGACAGCAATCGGATAACAACATAAGAGACTGTGGTTTGCTGTATCAGAGATTAGGGTGACAGAGAAAAGAACGTGTTCTTGCTTCAGAATAATTTAGCAGTCAATATTTCTATCAGCAATATTTCTTTCAACAGGAATTAAGATGTTGGCCCTTATCCAAAGACACCTCATCCCCTATTACATTATAGATCTGATCCAGCTGTCTCTGCCTCTGCAGAGAGAGGAGGGCAGGTCTAATAGCCAATTTGTAGAGTATAGTGCACTAAGTATGTAGACAATGAATGTTCCCCTCTAAATGCATTTTCCTCCTCTTTAATCTTTGCCTGGTAAAGACCTAGAACTTTGTGGATGCTATTATATTCCATCTTGAAAATGTAGGGAAGAGTATGCTTCCTGGGTTTGTATGTCACATTGCATTTTTAGGATCTAAAAAGTTAGAATCTATTCTTATAATGGGAAAAGAAGGACAACACCTGTTTAGTTTTTTTATTTTTATTTTATCACTGCATTTCATTCCTGAATTCCCTCCAAATTAAAAGAACTGCATCCTCTCATCTTTTGTAATTTAATTTATGTAGTTCTGTTGCTTAAACATGCAAACAAATGAAAACAATACCTAAAAGGCACAGTGCATGCTTTTATATATTCATGCCTTGGAACATTTTCAGACTTTGTTCTTCAGCTGTCTCTACCATTTATATTTTGTAGCCCTTTGAACTAATTAGTGCCCCCATCAAGGTAACAATAAGGGTAACAGGAAGGCACAGATGTCTGAAACATCATAATACCAAAGAAAATAATCAAATATTAAGAAGTAAGAGTAGATATTTTAGCAGAGGGAAAACAGAAGTCCATAATCTTTAGCATATATCTTAATTCACTTCCAACGCTATTATTTATTTTCATTCAGGTTTGTTTAATCTCAAAGGCTCTTCTGATTTTTGAGAGAGACAAAGACACACACAGAGAGAGAAGTGGTATTTTTTTCCCAGGGCTGAGAAGACACTGTGTTGAAGTTTTTATGGTCTGATACAGAAAAAGCACACCGAGAGGCCAATGGTAATAACCCTGCAGTTAATCCTACGGGATGCCATGTTATTTTTCTTGTCTCTTCCGGAACTTCAGGGAAATGATCACCCTTGGGAATTCTGATGGAAGCAGAAAGTCTTGTATCAAACTTCCAGATATACTTTATCTCAAATATACCACAATTTAAAAATAACTAATTGAATTTCAAAAGAATAAGAGAATAGTTGTATTGATAAAGATGATAGCCTTACTGAATAAAAACATTATTTTCTAATAGGTCAGCAACTGAAATATTTCTTTTAATATTTAAATATTTCTTTTATTTATTTAGAACTTTAAGATTAAGGGTGACATTTTTAGCTTAAAGAAAACAAATTAAAATGACTAAAATTCTTATGAGTTCATACATTTATTGAAAAAAATAGCTTGAATATGGATTATATAAATCAAGGACATAGGGATTATAATTCCTCTTGTAAGTGTCTACTTTGTACAAAAGTATAAAGCAGATCCTTTTTTCCTGCTCTTGAAATTACTCCTGGATTATAACATGTATAGTAAGCAAATATAAACTGCAGGGGAAATGAAGGAACTAATACTGAGCATTTATCAGATGCTATATAACAGTTCTCAACATTCATAACCTCCTAATAAACACCTGTTAGTATACCCATTTCATAAACAAGAGAAACAAAGTTCAAGGTCACTCAGCAAATAAATGATGTAGATTGGATCTGCACCTACATCTTTCCGATGACAGTGACTGTGCTCTTTTATTCCATACACTAGTACATTTTAATATAATAAAAATACAATAACAGATTCAGTAGTACTAAAGTTCAGAATTATATTAGGGATTTATTGGCTTAAGACCTATGTTAATATCCTTTAAAAAAATCTGCATCAGTCCATGTGGCTTAGTGGTTGAGTGTTGATTTATGAACCGGGAGGTCACAGTTCGGTTCCAGGTCATCACACAAGCCTGGGTTTCGGGCTTCATCTCTAGTAGGGGGCATGCAGGAGGCAGCCAGTTAATCATTCTTTCTCATCATTGATTCTTTATCTCTCTCTTCCTCTCTGAAATTAATAAAAATATATACTTTTTAAAAACCTGTATCTCTTTTTTGTTGTTTTTATTATTGGCGTGACATTGGTTAATACAATTAAATAGGTTTCAGGTGTACAATTTGATAACACCTCATCTGTATATTGTATTGTATGTTCACCACCCCAAGTCAAGTGTCCTTCAGTCACCATTTATCCCTCCTTTACTCTCTTCTACCTGCCCTCGCCCCCTTTCCTTCTGGTGTTTGCGTCTTTTTCTTTGCTTAATCCCTTCACCTTTTTCACCCAGCCCCCAATCCTTGGCCTCCCCCCTCCTGACAGCTATTAGTGTGTTCTCTATATTGATGAGTCTGTTTCTATTTTGTTTATTAGTTTATTTAGTTCATTAATACTCTTTAAAAAAACTAGTAGAACATTTTCTTTTGTGTTTTGTTTACTATTTTCATGTTTTCAGAGGATCTGGAAGTCTAGAAAGCCCCTAAAAGCTAGGTAATAAATGAAATTGTGTTACAGTGTTTTGTTTGCATAATAAAACAGACATTTTACATTTACCATTCCTGTTTTGTACCTCAGTCCTGGTATCTTGTTTTCTGCCTCATTCCTAGTCTTCTACCTATTGAATTTTGCCTTCTTCCACTCCAAGTTTTCCCCTCCTCTGCTACTCGCAGCTCCTCATTGTGAACTTGGAAGCTGAAGGTTAATAGCAGGAAGTGATCTATCAGTCTCATGCCCATGGCTTTGGGCTGTGATTTGCTGAGAGTCTATAGGAAATCATTTGCTGGGGTAAACTCTTCACTTACATATAAAATCTCAACCTTTAAATACTCCTTTGTGATAAATGTTCCTTTCTCTGAGATATAATTTTCAAAGTAAATACATTTATTTAAAAATCATTTCATGTGAAATGGTATCACCGCATTTTGTATGTGTTGAGATGAATGAGGAAAAGCCATGGGTAACATCTGTCAATTAGCAGCTTACTAATAAAGTGTGCCTATATCAAGATGTTTTACTTAATATGGGGTTTTATTAATTGATGATTTCCTTAACCAATCAAGGTGGTATCTGTTAAGCTGGGGCCATCCTACCTACTGTTAGTTTACAAAAGGTAGTGGGGAGACTCCTTTTGAAGATGGTTAAATAAAGAAATAAAGATAGGCTACAAAAATAGATGCCACGAATTTGCATTTCTATACATGGCATACACTCACAGAGGACAGAAGTTGTTTACAATTGTGCATCACATCTTGCAAATTCTGTTTCGGTGTTTGGGGCATTTCGCAGGCCCAGTGCTTTCTGCTTCCAGGTCTCTGCATTTCAGCTAGATGCTACCAGTTAGGTGCATTTTAGGTATGCACTCTTTCTTCTCTGTTCAAAAAAAAAAAAAAAGAAGTGGGGGATAGAAATTTTATTTACTCATGTAACAAACTGAAACAGAGTTAATTTTCAGGGTTGCAGATGAATTATTTGAGATTACTGGGTTATAAATGGCAAAAGAAGCAGCCATTGCTTGTGTGGTGATGCTGTCAGGGACCCTGCGGCTGTTGGCTCAGTTCAAGATGTATTATACTGCTAGCATTTCAGCACTCTCGGGGGATCTCTGGTCCTACCATAAGGTCAAGAGTTAACTACTTGTATTTTAGCTGTATACCGCCATCAATACCGCTCCTATGGAAACCTCACTTGACGTCATTTTTGAATCTTTGTGACTGTAGTTCAGCTTTAGTCAGAGTCAATAAGAGCATTAGACTGTTGTCTGTATTATTACTTTCCACTTCCTGCCAGCAATCTACCAATTCATTAGTGGAGAGTTTTGGAACTCTTGCTTGATTATTTATGCAGTCAATAGCAAGGCTTGTCTGCATTCATAATTGTTTGATTTTATGGCCTCTTCTTTAAACAAACATTGTCTATGGTAATGTGATGCCCTGATGGGTGGGAAAGGTTTTGTCTGTGAATATCATTTAGATAATTAAAAATGACAGATGAAATCGCCCGCTGTCTTGACCTGTACTTTGTTCCCTCAGTGATGCTGAAGAGATGATGATTGCTGTCAATCAAAACCCATTGGAGGTTTGTAAATTCTGGCTGCTGTGAACTCTGACCCCCACTGTTGATCTGAAATAGATAATAACCTTGAAATTCTATTAGAATTTAAAAACAGTTCTACTAAAGGGGCACAGAATGTATTTATTTTCCTCTAGAACACAGTTACCTAAAGTCACTCTTTGCAATATACAGAATTAAAATAAAATATAGTGGTTAGCAAAGCTTAATGCAGCAAATCAGAGCAAAGATCTTGATCTATAATCTGAAACTCCTGATTAGGCTTCTTATCTTCTGGCTGGGAGAAGACAGAAACTTAAGCTTTGCCCCTGCACTTGACTATTAATGGTGACTTTCTTCTTGCTCATATTTATTTATACTATTGTTGAATGCATTATTTTCACACTAGCATCATCTTCATTTATTATAATTTTTATATTTATCCTATACTTTTTAAACACTATTTTTTCTCAAGCCAAAGGAAATAATACAACTAGTATTTTGAAGATAGTAGAGATCCAAAGGCCAAGGTTTATGCCCAAAGTTCTCACCAAACATCATCAAAACTTAGGTCAAGAGATCAGACTGATAAATGTATTTGCCTTGCAAATTGTCTTTTATCATTACTCAGACACTTAAAATATATTCTGAAGTCCTCCTGGTATTTAAACTATGCATGCAGGCAATGATGATGGGAATGAAGAAACACTTCCATTTTCCAATATAGGAACCATCAAACTAGCCAGCAGCAGAAAATCATTATCAGATCTACAGGCTTGAAATTACAACAATTAGGCTTTGATAGCTTTTAGTATACTGGTTGTTGCAAATGTATTTAATAGCAGCAGCAGTGCAGTAAGGGAATGGCAAATAGCAGAGATCTCTTGAAAGGTAATTGAAGTGGTGTTGGTTTATCTACTAGAGAAACTTCTTCAGAGTTTAAAGCATTTGTGAAGGGTCATATGAAGAGTTATTACAATCGTTTTGCATTTTGTGATCAGAAGATACTTTAAAATAATATTAGTTATGCCAGGGCCTCAGTGACAGTGGAAAAAAAAAGATTATCAGTTATACTTGGCAGTTGGAAGTGTCAGAAGCATAATTCTTAACGGTCATTTTGAAGACATTTATTCAGAGTCAACCATTAACCATCTAAGGATGACACTGTTTTCCCATTAAGGTGTTGTTTTTTTACCTTGGTACATGAATTCTTTGTAAATACTGCCACTGGGGCTACATTTATTATTGCCTGATCATAGCCAGTTATACAGAAGATATAGATGTGAATTTACATACTTTTATAGCTCAGCCCAATTCCATTTTTAACGACACTTTCCTTGTTCTTTGAAGTCTGCTGGGATGGCCCATTCCTCTGACATTTGGCGTTGATGATATATTGCCTTATTAGGACTTTCATTTATTTATTCACTCAGTCATTCTTTTTTTTTTTTCATTAGCAAGTATTAATTAAACATCATGTAGGTATTAGGCACTTTTCATAGCACTAATATTCTGTTTCCATCTTACCTCCCCAGATAAATTATAAACAAATTGACTTGAAGACCCAGTATGGTTTTCATAGACTAGGTGCCTCCTACTTCTGCATGAGTGTCTTGGTCTCTCCAGAGTGGCTTGGCCCTTGTAGGTGCTCAGAACCTAATATGATTAACCTTTCCCATGAGCTTGTTTCACTTGAGTCTTGTGAGGAGAACTGACAAAGGGAGAGTGAAGAACCTATGAGCTTCATTGAGATAACTAGCTGGCAAATTGCTTTTAATCAGAATAGAAGACTCTGTGGCAGAATCTATAATGAAGGCTGGGTATCAGCTCATTTGAATCATGAACATCACAACCATCACTGAATCCAGAAGGAGAAGCCTGACCCTGGCCGGTGTGCTCAGTGGTTAGAGTGTCAGCCAGGCACTATTACCTAGGTTGCAGTCTTGAACCCTGTGAATCTTCCTCTGTCTCCCCCTGTCCCTTCTTCCCTTCGCCTCTGCCCCTCCCTTCCTCCCTTCTCTCTATTCTCTCCAAAAATTTAGTGGAAAAAAATATTCTCAAATGAGAATTAACAATAGAAATGAGATGCCTGAACTCTCAAGTTTCCACCCTAAATTCTATCCTTTTCTTGTGCCTTTGGCATAGTCCCATCTGATTCAATGGTGCTCATGTAGTCTGCTTCACTTGACTCTCAGCAGGGCTGACGGTTATAAAGTTATGAGATTTTAGTTCAAGAAAAATATCTTGATTATCTTGTTTTGGCCTCACAGATTATAGAGTTTTCTATTAGCTCCCAGATCGATTATGTTTTGCATGGCAGAACTATATATTATTTGTTTCAGGATTAATGCATACCACCTCTGCTAATATTTTAAACCTGTTTCATCAAGAGAAGACAATTTTGCTACTGGAAAATCCTCATGCTTTTAGGCCATTCTATTCCTTCTTCTATTCTCTGTGATACCACATTTATAAATCATGCATACTCTCCTAAATACTAAACTTCTTGGAAGGGGAATTTTGAGCATATGTTTTCCAATTTTTTTGGAACTTTTTATGATGCTTTAAACATTGTTGAAAGAATTTCACCTAAACGTATTACCTTATATTTATTGTATATTGAGTGAGTGTATATAATATAACAGCCCACAAAAAAACTGTCTCTAGTCTGACACAACACCCACAAATGCTTTACTTGTTGGAACTTTATAATACAGAAATATGGCCAATTATCAATCATTCCACAATGACTTTATTTATATGCTTAAGACTTTGACTCTGCCATGTGATATAGAGACAGACATCAGATGTTGGTGATATCACAGACTTTCACAGTGTAAGGGGAGTATGTCAAATCCACGGGGAATTGTGGGCTTGCTGCTACATTAAGAAGAAAGTGCTGCCCTAGCCAGTTTTGCTCAATGGATAGAGCATTGGCCTGCAGACTGAAGGGTCCAGGTTTGATTCTGGTCAAGGGCATATGCCAGGTTGTGGGCTCGATCTCCAGTACTCCAGTAGGAATCATGAAGAAGGCAGCCAATCAGATTCTTTATTATCATTGATGTCTCTCTCTCTCTCTCTCTCTCTCTCTCTCTCTCTCTCTCTCTCTCCCCTTCCTCTCTGAAATCAATAAAGATATATTTTTTAAAAAGAAGTAAGTGCTCTCTTGACTTTTAAAAATCAGTTGCAATGTTGATTCCTAAAAGGCCAATTTTTGCCGAATTCACAGATCCAGAACTTGTTGCTAAACCAATTTTTGTGTGTATTATCTCTTGGAAGAAAGGATTATGATTGAAGTTCCACAGAGAGATTGAGTTTCTACTAATATTTTCTAAACACTTACTAAATGCTAAGTCACAATAGTAGGCATGTTCAGACTGTCGTTATCCTTTATGTTTTGTATTGAAGAAAATTACTATTCCCATTATTCATACAGAGAAACTGAAATTCGGAGAACCTATATAATTTTCTTCAAGTTTCATGATTACCAAGAAGCAGAGCTGGGAGTCTGCAAGTTTGTGAATATAAACCAGGGATCTTTATGCCACAACACACTACGAGGTGGCTCCATTATATCAGAACTTTATTCTAATTAGACCCTTGCATGAGGTTAATGATAATAATTTTTATTGTTGAAAGTAAATTGCCATTGCACTACATGTCCCAAGTTTTATACTGTCTTATCCTATTTTCATCGGTTCTCCCAAGAAATGCAGGGACAAATATTTTCATCTAAAACTTGGAAATGAGAAAACTGATGTTTAGAGATTAACTCACCCAAAGTAAAAAAAAAAAAAAAAAAAAAAAAAAAAAAATTATCCAGCCAGAATTCAAGTCCATCTATGTCTCTGTCCAGACCTTATGCTGTTGACCACCCATTCTGAGCAGTAGCCCAGATGCGGATGGCACAGCAGGCACTTGATTGGACACCTTCCATGCCAGCTCTGAGAGTATTCAGTTCTATGAGAGCAAAAATAGACATCCAGGTCCTTGGCTATGTAACTGAATTCAACCCATCACAGGAGAGGTGGTAATTTTTGTTTGGTTTCATTTTACTCGGTTCAGCCAAACTGATTTATGTGAAACCTCCAATTATGTTTTCAGTATGCCTGTGTTAGGGAAGTTTGTTAGGGAAACATCCTTTTCATTTCTCCCTCTCAGGCTGGGGTGATTAAGAATAATCAAGTGCTAGTGACAGCTGTGACTCAGAGAGAAGGCCTTCCCTACCTGATTATCCAGTTTTTCTGAGAGTGGCAGTCACACTGCTCGGTGAAGAATCTAATATCCCAAAGACTGAGAATATTAAAGAAGGTTAAATAAAGCAAACTGCATGCCACTCTGCAGAGCTCTAGTCAATCCACACTGCCCAGTTCCCCTCCACAATTGGGCAGATAATTACTGAGCCTTTGTTCATGTGAAGTAAATGAATTGTGAATCCTCTAAATATTTAATTTCCAAGATTGCACCTTTGTTATTTTCCTGGAGGAGGGGGGAAAGGTAACCCCCCCATGGTAATTCTGAGCACTGATTACTTCCCCAAATCTCAAACTACCTTATCTTCCCCCTAGTCTATAATAATAAAAGCATAATATACTAATTAGACCGGACAGCCGGACGACCTTCCTGATGAAGCCTTGGCATTGGGGGCCAAGGCAGAGGTGGTTAGGTGCAATCAGGAAGGCAGGAGAGCAGTTAGGAGTGATCAGGCAGGCAGATAAGTAGTTAGAGGCTATCAGGCAGGCAGGCAGGCAGAATGGTTAGGGGCAATCAGGCAGGAAGGCAGAGTGGTTAAGGGTGATCAGGCAGGCAGGCAAGTGGTTAGGGGCAATCAGGCAGGCAGATGAGTGATTAGGGGTGACCAATCAGGCAGGCAAGTGGTTAGGGGCAATAAGGCAGGCAGGCGAATAGCTAAGGGAAATCAGGTAGGCTGGCATTGGGGTTAGGGCAGGGGTGGGCAAACTTTTTGACTAGAGGGCCACAATGGGTTCTTAAATTGGACCAGAGGGCTGGAACAAAAGCAACCTGACCATGCTGGCACTCTCATCTTGGGCTGCTGGTGAAGGAGAGGAGGGGAGAACAAGAGAACCCTCTGCTCTTCAGCTCCGCAGGCCGGATAGAACAGCCATTAGGGCCGGATCAGGCCCGCGGACCATAGTTTGCCCACGGCTGGGTAAGGGACAATCAAGCAGGCAGGCAGAGTGGTTAGGGGTGATCAGGGAGGAGGCAAAGTGGTAAGGGGCAATCAGGCAGGCAGCAGGCAGCTGTTAAAAGCCAGCAGTCCCAGATTTCAAGAGGGATGTCCAACTGACAGTTTAAACCATCAGTTGGACATCACCCAAGAGGTCCCAGATTGCAAGAGGGTGCAGGCTGGGCCAAAGGACCCTCCTCCCCAGGCATGAATTTTATGAACCTAGCCTCTACTAATACTATAAGTATGATTTGGACTGATTAGCATACTCTCTTATAGAAGCTTTTTCTTAACAAGGATGTTATTTTGCCAATCTACTTGTGGTTTATTGTTGACATTTTGTTTGTCTCTAAAAGTATGTTGGCCTTAAGTGAGTACATATTTTTTAAGATTCGTTATACAGCCCTTTCTGGACAGCTCAGTTGGTTGAGTATTGTCCCAAGTACCAAAAGGTTGTGGGTTGGATTCCTGGTTAGGGTACATAGTAAGTTTCAGGTTTGATCCCTGATACAGGTGTGTATGGGAGGCAGCCAATCGATGTTTCTCTCTCACATCAGTGTGTTGTTGTTGTTTTCCTCTCTCTCTCTTCTTCTTTCTCTAAAAATTAATCCTGGATTAAAAGAAAAAGATTTGTGATACATGTATAAAAGTAACCTATAAAATAGTGAGAGTATTTTACCCATGAAGAGGGCACCTCTATTCTTTAGAAATGGAATCCTCACAACTTTAGTCATTATTGCCAGATAGCAAGGAAGTGTTGAATATTCATTTTTAAGAGAATGACATAGTTAAAAATTACAAAAAAGAAAACAAGACAAAAAAAACCAAACACATAAATCTAAATTTCAGTACAAAGTGATTTTTTTTAATTCTAAGGGGATCCCAAGGTTAAATTTTGCTACAACATGAAAATTAATTATGACAATAGAAGCCATGATTATAAGCTTCCCACACTGTACTGTTATGACAGTTGTTAGACCACTTATTTATTAGGATATTAAGAGTTGGAGCTATCTGACTTGTCACCGAAAATGGATTACTATTAAAGTTGGTTATGAAACCAAAAGACACATAATAACGTGTGTCTTTCTCCTCCTCTTTTTCCTTATTCTTCCTCCCACAGAAATAAGCCATCTCCTTTCTTTTCTAATTATTTTATTTAGCTTTTTAAAAAATTCATGAGCTATATATCTATATATCTGTAAAGTTAGTTCTTTACTATATATTTACTATTTCTGAAAAGATAGTTCTCATGCCCATTGCATGTGCTCTGAGCGGGGATCAAACTCACTAAATATATTTTTAAACTCATTATACACACTTGTAATTAAAGGGATTAGTGCAATACCCCGACCTAAGCTCCAAAAACTCCAGAAATAATATTTGAATGCCAAGAAAAAAATGTCTTGAGGGTCAGAATAACAAATACTCACCTGCAAGTGTGGAAATCTTGCTCACACCTTATCCCCATGGAAAATCCAAGTCAAGTTCTGACTTGTTTGGGCTATAGAGAGAAACTAAGACATTTTACTGGCACTGTAAGGATTGTTTTCAATCTAAATTGTTACATCATTAAGTAAAGGCTAAGACTGGTGATTGGGTAGAAAATTAGAGGTATAATCTTACTTTGGAATTTAGGGAACCTAATTAGCAAACATATAAATGGTCTAAAAAATAATGTAAACCAGACATTTGGAAAAACAACATAACAAAGACATTCTTAATTTACCTAGAGGAAAGTTCAAATCTGGAGGGCTCTGGTGTATTCTAGACAAATCACATTTAGTGGCATTTGGAAGCATTTTTAATTAAATGAGATGAGTGGTGGTGCTGGTGTGTGTTTGCCCATAGAAAATATTTGTCACTTCAGGCATTTTATTGAAAACACTCTAGTATTTCAGTTTTGTCTAAGTTGACCTGTATTGGAATCCAACTTATATGCTTTTCATCCTTTCTTTTATGATGCTTTTCTCTTCACTTGAAAAGGTATTTCCAAGTGGAAAGAAGTGGTCTGATTAGATATGCACATTAGATATTGCACAATGCAAAGTTATAACTGGTGGATTGGCATACTGAAGCTGTGTTCAAAACATTAAAACATTGCTGTTGAGCTATTTATTGACCAAATTGCAAAAATCTGGCAAGTCTATAAATTGGGTTTCCACCTTCCAGCATTGCTAGCTCAAGACCACGCAGAAAGAGAGCAGACAGGAGAGCTCCACCGTCCCTTTGGGCCTGGGGATGTGCTTTGTCACCCTGACCCCTGTCACATCCCAGACACAGGCTTCAGTAACTCCAAAGAGCAAATCCAGGAGCCTTTTGCAAGTAGTCACCTTATGTTCTGGAACCTGGCCCTTGTATTACTTGTTAGAAAGTATTAAATAGAGAAGTTTTTCCACTGAGCCAGCTCTGAACTTGGCTAGCAGGCCTACAGGATCACCACTGTTGTCTTGTGTGGGGCTGAGAACGTGCCCATCATCCATGGTCACAATCTTCTCTGGCTTTTTGTAATTGATGAGAGGGGGAGGGAGAGAGGAAGAGAAACAAAGAGGGGGGAGAAGGAGAGAGAGAGAGAGAGAGAAAGAGAGAGAGAGAGAGAGAGAGAGAGAGAGAGAGAGAGAGAGATTGTTGTTCCACTTATTTATGGATTCATTGGTTGCTTCTTGCATGTGCTCTGAGCGGGGATCAAACTCACAACCTTGGCGTGTTGGATGACACTCAAATTGAGCTACCCTGCCAGGGCTTCCCCTGACTTTGGATCAGGGGGTAAGAAAGGTTAAGAATCACCCAAATGGCCTGGTACATGGCCTTCCCAACTCCATCACCCTCAGGAGGCACAGCCAGTTTTCTGCAACTTCCCTGTCACCCTGTTAGTCTTTTATTTATTCATTTATGCATTCTTTCAGCAAGCATCGTGTGCCTCTGTGAGCCCGAGTGCAGGCTGAGAGGCCTTAGGCATTAGCCCGGAGCCCCAGGAGTCCATCACTGCAGAGACGCACCACTCTGGGACAAGGGCTACTAAGCGGTTGTTCATGTGTGTAGTTCAGTGGCTGATCAACTTCCAGCAAGTAATGAGAGGGAGTCTGCGGCTCTCACTGTGTGGGAGAGGCTGGGAGACAGTGCTTCTCTGCCTCTTAGGTGAGCGCATTGCCGTGCGTGCTGAGGCCTGGCGCTGGCAGGGGCGGAAGGCTTTCTAGATCAGAGAACCCCAGGAGAGATCTGTGAACTACAGAAAGTCACCAGACAGAACCTTCAATCCCTGCTTTCATTTTATCAGTCATTGATAAATGCTTTCTACATCTGTAGCACTTTAAAAAAATAAAAAAATAAATAAAAGAAACGTTTCCAAAGCCACAAAGCTTTGAAATGTTCAAGAAATGAGCCAGAAACTTAGACATTTGGTTTGCTCACAGAAAAACCGTGGGTTTTCTAAATTTGGAATTCATATTAATGTAAAGACAGTTCCCCGACGATAATGAAAAGCTATTTGTTTGTTTTTCTAAATAGGCACTTAAAAAAATAAAAGAGCCTGAGAAATGGCAGCCTCACTCTTTGGTGCTTAGCAGGAGGTTTGTGGTTTTCTTTCTTAGGCCTGAGAAAAATGCCATACTACAATACACCACTGATACAACAGTCTGATAGATTATAAAATGTTTAGTGGCTGTATTCTGCATAGACCAGCAGGAACACCTGCTTCTATTATTCCATCACTGATAAAATGGTAAATAGCTTATGTCAGTCATGCAGCTTGCATAAAGCCACTGGGGTTTACTTGTGGGGCTGGTCATTTGTATGGAATTATATGGGGTTTGTGTTAAATCTCTTCATTAAATGACTCTGTAGAATTATAGGGTCATAAATGAACAGTGACACCATCTTAATCTTTGTTCATTTTATCTTTTCTATCCACTCCCTACTTCTCTTGATTGCACTTCCTCCGGTATAAACTAGAAGAGGGGCGTTCGGGGATTAACTATTTTTGTGGTCCATGGGTAACAGTGGACATTCAGATGGTCAGTCTGATGTCATTCCTTTCTTTCTTTTTTTTAATCCAGAGCAGTTTGATTTCTTTCCTGATCAATGAGAACTATAACTTAAAATCTGACAGTCTATATCCTCCCACTAACCAATTTAATTAAGCGGTAACCACCAGTATTTGAGAAGAGAAAGTGCAATCATATTCAAATGTCATAAAGATAATGCTATAAAATCATAGTCACAATGCCTAGTGTCCCCTCACTAACCTGGGAGATAGGAGCAGGGACCTAAGGAAATGGGAAGACACTTATCATTTGTTTGTTTTTGTTTTCCTCACTGAAAACACTCTCCTATTCTAGCTGCAGGGAGCGCCAGCTCCTGCCTCCACGTCAGGGGAGCTCCTGGTGTTTCACGCTGTCCGTGGACCACCGAAGGGCTGAAACCAGAGACTGGGTGTTCTTGTTGGCTCAGGAAGAGAGCAGGTGCTCCGTGTGAATTAAGAGACTAAGAAGGAAGGGCAGAGGAGACCCTTTCACTTTCTTGAGGGGCCTCCGGTAGCCATCATGAAACACGGGGTGCGCACCCAGCAGACTTGCCCTTGTTCAGACAGAATTCTGTGGTGGATGATGGTTTTCCCCCGTTTTCCTTCTCTTCGGGTCTTAAAGCTGGCATCTGTTTTGTTTTAGACCAGAGACTGAAATATCACATATGCATCCTTAACTAATAATAAATCAGTTTATCATAAATATTTCCACATTCACTGGGATGCGTGTCTTTGTAAATCAATGACTACATTTTCTTTTTAAAAAATATTTTATTGATTTTTTACAGAGAGGAAGGGAGAGGGATAGAGAGTTAGAAACATCGATGAGAGAGAAACATCGATCAACTGCCTCCTGCACACCCCCTACTGGGGATGTGCCCGCAACCAAGGTACATGCCCTTGACCGGAATCAAACCCGGGATCTTTCAGTCCGCAGTCCGACGCTCTGTCCACTGAGCCAAACCGGTTTCAGCAATGACTACATTTTCACTGTGAGGTTCCTCAGTATCCATTAGCGGCCACCTAGTCCAGGTATATACATTCAGCAGTGTCTGAAAAGGTGATGTAAAAGGGGTTTTATGAAAATGACATAGGAGCACCCTCTGGAATGAGAATTATACATATAATGTCCTCTGTTTCATTCTACAAAATCAGACATGGTACATATTCCGCGGGTTCTGATACCCAGTTCCTCCTCCGTGGAAGAGGGGGAATGTGAATAAGGGAATGTTCCTGTTCTGGTCCAGTCTTTGTCTGTGTCTGTCTGTCTGTCTGTCTGATGTTGCTCCCATTCTCCCCTGTTGGTACTGTGATGCCTACATCTGTTCTTGAGGCCTGTGTATTAACCCACAGAATCCGTGGTCTTGGCTTTTGCATCCACGCAAGTCTTTGGCCTCGCTCAGTTGGCTTCCACAGAGGCTGTACTTCAGGGAGCTCTGCGCAGGGCTGGCTGCTGCTTGCCTGGTGAGTGGGAATGGCTGCATGCGCCGCTGTGCTCTGTCTGCAGCACCTGGATGACCAGGGCCTGGGGTTTTTGTCCCCTGCATCCTTTCTGCGCTGTCAGCATTCAGCACCACTGTGCACGGGAAGGTGTTCTGAAGCCCTTGAGTCAGGAAGAGCCGTTTCTGAACAAAATAAGAGCCAAAGTCGGATATTGGTTGGGGCAGAACCATGATACTATTTATGAAGGACACTTTCCTCCTTCCTCTCAGCTCAGAAGTTATTTGTAACTGGGTAATTCAGAAGTGTTTAAAGCTCCCGTGCATAGGCAAATGAATAATAAACATAAATCAAGTGAATATGAATAAAACAATGACGTTGACCATTTCTTCATATACCAATTGGGTTTGACCAGATCAGCTCTTCTCTATACAAGGCTCCCGCGAGATGACACCTAACCTCTTTACTACCTCCAATTCCTAGACAAGTTGAATTAGTCACATAATTCTGTCTTTAAAATGTTTACTACACCTGTGGAAG
This sequence comes from Vespertilio murinus, assembly GCA_963924515.1. Taxonomy (NCBI): domain Eukaryota; kingdom Metazoa; phylum Chordata; class Mammalia; order Chiroptera; family Vespertilionidae; genus Vespertilio; species Vespertilio murinus. The sequence continues at coordinate 136,707,332 of OZ004704.1, read as the reverse complement.
CACGATTTCACATTTATCTCAGATTTATTTTTCCTCCACAATAGGTGATTTGGGTTAAAGTATTAAAAAAAAAATCCCTCACCATCCCAGAACTCTGTTTAGCAGTCTTCTCTTGGATGGATAACACGTAACTCAGTCTATTCAGTTAACTGAGGGTGTCTTGCACTAGCATTATTTTCTCAGAGACCTGGGTGTGTGAAGGTCCTTCACAGATGATTACTCATTCGCCCACACATAGAGTAAAAAAGTCAATGTGTTCATTTGAATTTGACCAGGCACCTCATTCATTATTATTTTTTGTATTAACTCACCATTTTGATTAAAAAAATCAAATATATGAGATCATGGAGTCTATACAGCAATAAAGATGAAGAAGAATGTCTTTAAAAGTGAATGTTCTTAAATGACATACATGAAATAGATGTCTTTGGTTTCTTGATAAGAATACATATTCAGAATTAAGCCTCTCTCCTTGCTGTATAGCTGTGATAGCAGAATCTGTTGCTTGTCTGTTTATGGTCAGCCTGACACTGGTAGTCTGCCTTAGAACCTTGAGCCCTGCCCTGACCATGTCTTCCCTAAGCAAAATGGTCAACAAATATCAGCACGTGGGCGAAGAGAGTGGAGTGTAGAAGGGAAGGAGAGAAAGGGAGCGTAAAGTAAAAATTGGAGAGAACATAGATTATCAAGAGCCAAAGGAGACTTCTGCTTTTCTACCAACCCCTAAAGGAGTCAGAAATCTGTTGGCCATGGAGCCCCATGACCTCAGTGTCTGTGACTCCGGTAGAAGCTGGCATGTGCTTTTTTACACAGCTGATGGGCAGCTGGCACAAGAATGCCCAGAAGAAGGAGCAGTGGATAATCCCGTCTGGTGTCCTTCATTCATGCTTTTCCTTTTCCCAAGAGCATGAGTCAGACTGTGCCCCTGCATTTAGTCAGATATAGTAGGTAGCAAAGTAACCTTACTCAAAACTGCCTTTAAAAATACAAAATCAATACTATAGCATAAAGCTATAAAATGATTTTTGGATAGTTTTTCCTCTATGCTCACCTCTGTGATGGAGAGGACAGAGAGGCCTGGTACAGTAGTTTTAACCAACAACTCCATTTCTCTAACCCAGAATCACAATTTATGAATATCTTCAGAGAGTGTTCTTGGAGGGACAGAATCTTCTAATGACCTGTGAGCTTAAAAAATAAATCATTGGAGCTACTAATTTGCCTATAAACACTCAATCCCACTGGAGTTGCCATACCCAGTGCAGTTCAAAGGGCCAAATAATTGCCCTGTTCTTTTATATGGAACTGTTTCAACCCCTGCTGAGACCCAGAAGATTAAGAATGTAAAGGGAGGTAAAATGCCATTCCCTGTAAATGTGGCTGAAGAGTGAAGAGGGGCAAATTATCCGTGGTATTTTATTGAACTCCTTCTTTTCCCCTCCCTGAAGCTCTTGAGTGGATGTTGCATTTGTATGGTTTTCTCTTCTCCCCTTCCCTGGTGACCTGTGTTCCAGGGTAGAGACAGCATCATCCTTTGTAACTTCCCACAGAACTTAGAAGACATTGCACAGACTCAGCTAATATTCCTCTCAGCAGAAGGACATCTAGGAAAGTCACCTTTTCTGTTTCTACTGGACTTGGGTCCTTTCTGGTCTCTAGGGTCATTGGGAATACTTATACACCTCCTCAGAGGAAAAGCGTGAGGTCAGTTCTTCTGAACTAATATGCCATTTCCTTCCATAACAAATCCTTTGATCTTTAGGTCAAAATTAAAGCAACTTTTCTGTAGTACCATTGAGTAAATTTCTTCCAGTTTTTAGTATTACATTGAAGCATATGATTTATCATTTTTAGATTAAAAAAACATTCTAATATCAGCAATGGCATATGGTTTAATATAATAAAAAAGGGGACTGGAAATCATCCTGGTCTAAATGTTACTCTTTTCTATAAGTGCAGACTAATAAATTACTACTCACTCCCATCTTAAAATTTCATTGCCTGTGTTTTTCTCTGTTTTCCTTTATCTCTACTCCAACTTCTATTTGGAATGAATATTGAGTACTCAGCAGATATGAGTAGGGGCTGTCCATGTGCATCTAAGGTAAGGGATAAGTTTATTTAACTCCAGATAAACATTAATTGCCTTTTCTTTTTCTTTTTTTTTTTTTTTTTTTTTTTTTTTTTTTGGCCAGGATACATTCAAGACACACAAATAATGTCTGTAGGATGTATCTCAGCCTGCAATGAGCTCCTCGTTAGTGGTTAAAATAAAAAAGGAAAACAAAATTAAATATGAACATAAAGAAGTTGACTTAGAAAAATAAATGAATTTTAAACCATTGACTTCTTAATTAAGGTTGAATTTGTAATAAGCAGGCGGGGGAAAAAAGAAATTCTAGTGTGGAAGTTACTGGAAAACTATATGGTCCTGAATTAATTCTCATAGAAACACATTTCTTAATACAGCGTAGGAATGCTATTTGAAAAGTGTTGTACAAAAATACACATGGCTTCTTTCAGGTAAGGAACAGTAGGTATGAGTATTCTTTCCAAATTTTACCCCTGATTTACTAGTTCTAGATTGTCCTTGGTTGTGCAACCTAATCTAATTATTAAAACCTGACTGGCTACCAGTTCTGTCTCCTAATCTTCATGGCTACTCACTTAACTTTCCCTGGGAGATGGGAGATGTGGGTTCTTTATAGTCAGTTTGCCCTTGGTTGAGGCATGGCATGAAAACTTGCCAGGTAGAACTTTTCATCACTGGCCAAATGGTTACCGATCGTCCCTGATTCAACCTTGTTCTAACCTGCGCTTGCTCTCATGCTGTACACATGGAAAGGGAGAAAATTACACTGTCCTTTTTTATCTGTTCTTTCTGGGAAACAGCCAAACATCCTTTCATAATCAAATGCCTGTATATCCAGAGGTCATTGGCCACCATCCAAACATTTATTGGTCATTGAACACCTTGCATGAGGTAATTTTCAATTATCTTATTAAACCGGAACAGGGATCTGGTCATGTTTCCTTTGATTATAAATGTAGCTGGTGTTCCCATTCCTGTTAATAGCAGTGCTTGTGGGGTGCCAGCAGTTTCCTGGGCGCCGTCCCATGGGCAGCGTTGCCCGTGTCCTCTGAGAAGGAAGACGCCAGGAACAAAGAGGGCAGGGCCTGTCGGTGCTCGTTTATTTCAGAGCAGGGTCCTGGGTGGGGAACTGTGTGTGACCAGATGTGGGGGCGCTGTATGGTGTGGCAAAGGTGTTAAGATTTCTAAGATGGAGTCGTTGAGAGGAAGGTGGAGAATGAGGAGTGTCTTGAAATGACTGTTAATTATTTTGCTTTACAGCTTTATCTTTGGACAGAAATGTTTACACAGAACAATCAGATGAGAGATAAAATCCTCTCTCTTCAGGGTGTCTACGTTTTCAGCACTGTTACAGTCATTTAAAGATTTCCTGCTTTTGAGTTAAATGCTTCAATTACTTTATTTGCAGAGTAGTTTGAAGAACTGGGCCCACAGATGATTGTTTTTAAAAATGTTTTTAAAAATATGTAGGAACTTGTAAGTTGTGGTGAGTGAGGAGCATTGAGGGGACCCATTTAGTGATGCTGAGATAGTACAGAAGGATAATAGCCGATAAGAGAAGCAACAGTGTAAATAGAAAACCTTAGTGCCAGTAACGGAATTTATCACTGAAGCTTAATTGCTGTCTCACTCTAGTGGCCTTTATCCTAGAAACAAACAACTACAAACCACATCTGATCCTGTATATGTTAAAAACGTGCTTTAAGTTAAAAGATTATGGAGTTTGTTTTATCTTAATTTATAATTTTAACTGTCAATATTATATTTTCATCATTTCAAAGCATGATAAATCGCTTTTCTATCTCTCTCCCTCTAATCTCATATTTTTAGTAAATCACTAGCTTAATAGGAAAAAAAGCGCTACCTAATATAATTTCATATTTCCCTGACTTATGTCTTTTGTGAAGTGGGGCAGCAGAGTTTATTTAGCTCACCGGCTTAATTTGAAAGCGAAAAGTACAGAAAGTGCAGTGACTTTCATTCATAAACTAAGATCTCAGCAGACGCCCTCCCTGGGTCTTGATGGTTGGCCCCGGCTGAGAACCAGAAAGGGGAAAGGATCCGGCCTTCCAGAGTCAGTGGAAGGCACTGGCACCGCTCTGTCACTAAGTGAGTTTTCCCAGAAAGCCCAGCTGAGCTGGAGCTAGAGAAGTCCACGCTAAGACATTGGCCACAGGAACCGTTTGGCAAGTATGGGATGTAGAAAATGGAAGACTGCACCCAGTTCCCCATGGTGGGATGCTACTTCCCTGCCCTCTCCGAAGCTCTAACACTGGCAGCCCCAAATTGAGTTGCTGTATTTTTCAAAATTGCTGCATGAGTAGAATCAGTTTATAAATATTTATAAACTTATTTCATTAATCCTTTTCTGGTCAAGTGTCATGAAGCTGCATAAGTCCATGGAATTAGAAATAATAAAGAAAAGAAACTCTTGAGGGAGTCTTCCTGTGGGGCCAAAATGTGCCGCATGTGACCACGCTCACGCAGCTTTTCCGCGCAGAGTTCAGCTGCAGAGACGGTTTCCAGCGGCTTAGATGGGGGACCATGCCTTCAGCTTATCTAAGCTTTTGACGGTTCTCTTCGATTTTGACATTGTTCATCCGTCCTTCCTGTATCTGCAAGGTATTTCAGTCTCTAGTTCTTTGTACCCAAATGATTGCTGTCCACTCCTAAATTGTTTCCTATCTTCCTGCCTTCAGGTGCTAGTTGATTTAATCCATCCGGCACAGGGCCCTTGGATTAAAGAATCTGCCCATTCTTTTTATCAGTCTCCCAATTTAGACAAACAGAAAATGTATTATTCCCATCGCAGCCCAGTCTTCTTTTACAGATATCCAAGGCTCCTGGAGGCCATCTCAACCATGAGTCCAAACCCACCGCTGGCCCAGGAATAACAACACCACCTCCCGGGCCTCTGTGGGTTTCAGCGACGCACCTTCGGAGCCTAGACTTAGACTCGGCCCTCCCTCCTGTTCCAGTTACCTTTTGGCTGGAGCTCACACTTTAGCTGAAACCAAGTTTCCATCTAGGTTCTAGCACAGAGTTTCTCAGCTGGGGTGCTTTTGCCCTCCGGGATCTGGTCCCCAAAATTTTTAGCAAAGTCTTGGGGGCATTTTTGAGGGTCACAGCTGGGGACTGGCTACTGACATCTATCGGTAGAGCCCAGGGCGGCTGCTGCACATTTGCAGTACATAGGACAGCTCTCAGAATGACTTTTTCAGCTCCAAATGTCAAGGGTGCCAAACGTGGAGAGACTATTTAGCCCTGTCAATCACTACAATTTGTCTAAACCTCAGATCAGCTCTTTCAATATGGTGACCTGCCACTTCCGGAATATGCCTTCCTCCTGCTGCTTGAAAAGTCTTCCCAGCCATCTGCAAGTGCTTATTTAGTTTTAACTCCCGAAAGTCTGCCCTTTCCAGCTCAGGCAGAGTCATCTGCTGTTACAAAAACAATAACATAAAAAGTCTCCTCTGATCATTCATTTAACAGTGATGCTCTCTCTCCTGAATTCTTAAAGTATTTAGTCTTTACTTGTAGTTGGATACGTTTATGGCAAGCTACCTTGTAGGGTGGATATGTCTGTGTCATATTTTTCATTTTAGATATTTCTGGATAGTCAGCTGCTGCACAGCTCCATGTACAATACAAAACCTGGCACCCCAGCAACCTCTGACTTAGACTCCTTCTGTGGAGTTTGGTACATTTTTAATCATAGCAGAATCACAACTTAGAGTTTATCTTTTTCTTTTCTCCTAACATTATAATGTGCTTTTTTCGTATTGCTACAAAGTCTCCACAATTATTTTAATAATTACATAGTAACAATCAAATCAGTATGCTCTAATTTACTTAACTGGCCTCCTCTTTCTTTAAAGTTAACTGGATTTTATTTATTCATTTATGTATTTATTTATTTATTGCAAAGTAAATAATAACCAATTGAATATCTTTGTTTGGTATGTAGCTTTTCCACCTTTCATCTGTAATATTCCCTTTAAACCAATTCCAAGGAATGGTCCAAATGGTGTGGCATGTTTTTATTGATAGTGAAATGAAAACCATTCTGTAGTGATTTATCAGTTTAAATTTCTAGTTATAATATTTAAGGAAACGATACCCTTGAAATTGTCAGAATACCTAAGTTCAAATGATATTTTGATTCTCACTAATTATATGGTTGGTCTTTGACAAGCAGTGTGTTTGATCATATATCCTTACCTGTGGAAATGGGGTAATAAATCTACATCACAGAGTCATGGACATTAAAGCACAGAATGTCTTTGGAAATAAGTTATAAACAATGAAATTACCTATGTTCATTTAATAAACATTTATTTGAAGACTTCTATATGCCACCCTCTGTACTAAGAACTGGAATAAAAATAATAATCTTGGCTTCAAGGAATTCTCAGTCTAGTGCTGAGTAATTATCAAAATATTATTTCAAGTACAAAGCTTGAGGAGAAATGACTTGTTATAAACTATACGGGATTGAAAATAAATGCAGCCTGGGCCGCAGGAAATACAGGTATGAAAAGCCCAGCAATTTAACAAGGTCACTCTTAGATCCGTTTGGATAGCAGTGAGTCAGTTTCTCTCTCTGGTCTAAATCAGAACTGCACTTCCTCGCTGGAACACAGTGTTCGGTGTTTTTCCACGTATGTGTTAGGATAGCACTTTCCTTCCTGCTATACGCTGATGTGAATTTTTGTTCCTCATTGGTTAACCCTGGGAAAATTCAAAGTATATCTTTAAAAGTTCCATTTGCTACCGATGCCATTTCTTTATCCTTTTCTGAGCCTCGGGTCGCTGGAAGCTGCGTGAGGGCACGGCCCCACTTGTGGCTGTTCTGTGACTCTCCCATCAGAACTGATTTGCTTCAGAGTAACTGGGAGTATTTAGGAACTCCAGCAGCCTTAGATCTATCTTTTGGAAATAGATATTGATTTTGCTGCCTTTGAATGTAAAGGCCTAGAGTGAGCCCCTGAGCTCCTCATCTCTGAGCTGGCTGGGCATCAGAAGCTGAGGGTGTGGAAGTACCCGCGGTAAATGCCTCAGAGCTGGCTTTGTGAGCAGGCAGGGCAGCGGGAGGCCTGGTCTAAAGACTAGAAGCCACGGAAACTGATGGCTCAAGGGCAGGAGCCCCTAATGTGGTTGGAGATAAGAAAAAATGTTACCATTTGTATGTGCCTCTGAAGAGACTTCAGACGTTAGAATGCAGAGTGTCCTTTCTGTCTGATCTAAAGTCTTCCCTCGGCTACTTGATTGACTTAATCAGATCTGGGACCTTAAGGATTTTAGATAAAATTTTCCTTTGCTGGATTGGGCTCTGGAGTAAAGACCATCACGTCCCATTCTTGCTGTCAGAATATGCCTATAATTCTTGACTCATTCTTTTCATATTAGGTCATAAGTGAAAATTAGCCTTTCCTCTTTTGATGGGATTTTGCTTTCTCCTTCATCCTGATTTTTCTCAGAATCAGGTGAAAGAGATTTTTTTTCCCTTAGTCAGAAGCCCAGGCTATGTGGATATGCAATTTCCAGGCATTGTACTTACTAGTATGTGTGCAAATGGAGATACAGGGCAAGGTTACAGATAAAAAGAAGTAGAGATGTTAGGTTAAAGTACCTCAAAAATTGACTTTATTTCAGCAACACATGTGTGTGTTTGTGTTTTTTCCTATTCTGAGTAAAAAAATTTAAGTTGATAGTGAGAAGTAGAAATCTTCTTCATCTCTTTCTTTTTTTATTTTCTTAAAGTTTTTTTAATATTTCATATATAAAATTAAATAATTAGGGCATACTTATGAGATATAAGTAAGTGTATCAACCTTACTTTATAAACCTCAAGCATCGATTAGTGGGTTCCTTCCATTATATCCCAAATGGTTCAGTGACAGAAGAGGTAAAATTCAACCTCTAATGGAAAATCTTCTTAAATTCCTATACCAAACATTTCTGCTTCAACACTCCTGTCTCTTGCCCATCACTGGTGAATTCTGCTCCTAATTTAAGAAAGATCTGAGGCTTTCATCTGTAATCCTTTCCAAACCTGTAATCTATTATAGAAACTTTCTTTACATTTCTTTTTGAGAATTTAATTACTGATTTCTGACAAGTGCAGTCTCCAAAACAAACGCTATGCTAGAACTGCTACCCACTCAGATAAGAATGGTCAGAGTGGAGGGAGGACAATTTGGGGACAGTGGGGCGAGGTCCCTTGCAGTTGGCAGGTAGGGTGATTTGATTCCGATACTGCTTAAGAGTTACTGGTCTACAGAAACAAATAAACTTTTAAACATTGAAGGGAGTGCAGGATTGCCTTTAGGGCATACATTTTTTTTTAATTTCTATGGTAAAAATAGATAAGAAATTTGTATGGTGGAATTTTGCCTCATGTACTCCAATCTTTAAAACATGACCAGAGAAAATCCTCGTATTACTGATGAGGTATCCAATGTCCTCATTTTTCCTGAGATATGACAAACACCCAGATTTCATCAACAAATGTATTTGAATCCCAGGTGCATAATACCACTAAGGCCTGTCTGAATGCTTCCTGTGCTGTGGATGGACATCCTCCCCGCAGAGCCTTTGTGTTGTTCCTAAAGGATTCCAGCTTCCCACCATTTAATCCCCTTGAATGTATTTGTACTTTTAATCTATGAATGGAAGCTTTCTCATTCTTGCGTGGCTAACCTTGTTGAGGAGATTCCACCCTTATCTGGTAGATTGTTTACATTATTACACAGTTAAAAAAAATTTTTTGAGACTCAGATTTCCTTCATTGAAAAATCTATGAACTCTTCAGATGAACATAAACCCACAAAAGTAAAGAACAACAAGAAAAAAGAAAACACTTTCTAGGAAGTAATTTTTACTTATTATTTAGTGAGAACAAAATCCCTTTTTTCCTCGTTATTCCTGGCATGTACTTTAACCATATATTTGCCTCTCGGAGCAAGCCTTTGATTTGTTTGGTTCTCTCAAAAATATCTTCCTGTACAAATATTATTGTTTCTTCAAAGTTCACCTAAAAGCCCCTTTTGCCTTAGAGGAGGTTTTTGTGTGTGACATTGTTAACTCTACCTTATATTAAACACTTGCTTCAATCTTCTCTCAATAGTATTCTGTATGTAAAGCACCCTAAATGTAAGCCACATCCACAGATACCTGTAGTGTATTTGAGACACAGACTAAATCTCTTATAGCATCCCATGGAGTAATCTGTGTATAAAATATGTCATGTCCTCACCGTGGTTTCTCCATAGCACAGGTCCTCATATCTTCCACCCAAGATAATCATGGTCCTACATGTGAAAATGTCTCAGTCTGCCAGTTCTTTGATTTTGAATCTGCCTGCTTCCTCTTCAGACCATTCCATTTTTCTCCTTCTTGACACTATAATTTACATCCTACAAGATCATACTCTAAATTTACCTTTTTAAAGAGATTTTCTTGATTGATTCTATTCCTTTAAAATATTTAAATGTTGTTCCCTTTAGCACTTATTATTGGTATCTATAATATATGGCTTGCATGGGTGGAAGTATTATATTTAATTGCTGTTTGGATTGTACACTATCCACATTTCTCTCAGCTCCCAAATTCATAAAGCTCCCAGGATGCCTTTGTTCCCTGATATATGGGAGCACCTCTGTAGCAAACCTTTTCTTCTTTTTGTATTTTTAAATCATCTCTGCACATATCAAGCATACAGTAAGTGCTTTTGAACCAACTCCATCTGCACGGGTAGGAGCTACAGAAGACAGTGTGAGCTTCAACATGCACAATTTAGGGTGAACAGAAGGGATAAATTCCATAATAATAATAAAATTGATTGAAAGTGAGAACAAGGTATTGAAGAACAACAAGGACTCCATTCCCTAGAGATATCTAAAGGAAAAAAAAATAATTTATCTTGGATGAAGTCAGGGCACTAGACTAGAGGATGTACAGAGATTTTATCTAGCTCCAGGATTTTATTAAAATCCTCATTGATAACACTGCTTTCATAACATGTTTCTGGGAAGGGGTTTCTGTTTTTATTTGTGTGTTTGTGTGTGTGTTTGTGTGTGTGTGTGTGTGTGTGTGTGTGTTAAAAACTGCTAAGTAAAAACAACTTAGGAAGACCTTAATTATTTTTACAATTAAGTTATGGAGTAATTAAAACATGGAGGAACTACATACATGTTTCTACACTATATTTGTCCAGCATTATTAAATAGATTTTGTGTTGATGGCTTGCCTTCTTCAAAAATCCAAGGGGAAAATCTTTTTTAATGTTCTTTCTTTGTGCCTAGCAAATGATAATATATTTTTATTAGAGATAGATACTTATCATTCTTATTTTATCACAAGAATTAAGTTTAAGTTTCTCATTTTTCAGAAATGAAAGGCTGAAAAGTGAGTCCAATATATTTTTTTCTAGAACTTCACACTCTCTAGTTGTGGATCTTAGTATTTATACCTACTTGCATATTTCTTCTTAGCTTTAATTTTTTTCTCTTCTAATTCATTTATTTCTGTTTTTTATGGTTTCTAATTACAGCAATCAGGTTTCTGTGGAGAAAAAAAATTTTAGCTGCCAATGAGATGAGACTCTGGCTTCAATTTTCTGAATAGCTTTTATTTTTATATGATTCTATTAGGGAAATGGTGCTAAATGTTGGTACTTTATTATATCAGGCAAGTGTGAGTAAGATGATGCAATTAAGAACCCTATTTAGGTTAATTGATATGAATTTTATAAATAAAAATTTAGAGTGTGAATCTGTTTTATCTTATCTCAGACTATGGAACATTGCCACTGAAAGCTAGAAATATTAAATGCATGTTCCAGGAAAATCCTCAAAAATCACTTATTTATGAAATAATAGTTTTGAATCGATAGCCATTAAAACCTCTATTGTGGTAGGAATTGTCACCTTACTGGTAATGACATAATCTGGGCTAAATCATGTCCTCTAAGATATAACTGCAATGTAACAACAGCCCAGTTCAACATGGACACTTACCTATCGCCTTAGTTGATATTGCACAACACAGGGGTACTTATAGTGACTTTGCCAGTCCAACTCTATGTGATTACTGCCTAAGGGTGGGAAGGGGTTAGTGGGGCCACAATAAAACATCCTACTGAAACACTTGAAGAAAGATGTGTTTGGATTCATATTAAATCTTCCCAATTATTGAGAGGAAAAAACGTATAAGAAATGATTTGATTTGAACTATGTTGCCACCTCAGACATTACATCTACTCTCTGAAGCCCCACTAGTTCACTGATGCTATTGTCCTGTAACATACCATCAGGCTTTTTAGATACACCTTTTACAAGTTTTAAAACAATCTGGTTAGTATGAGTGCCTTTCTGAAAAGTGGGGGGGGGGTGGTTAACTGAAGTAAAGAGGGGCAGGAAAAGAAAGAAGCAGTAATACATAACTTATTATTGTATGGGTCAAGACAAGCTGTTTTTGTTAAAAGTCAGAACTCTTTTAAAACGTGTACTGACAGAAGACTACTGTCTGTCTTCCTCAGCGAGTTTCCCTCTTGTTGGTGGTTTTAGTCCCCCTGGAATTACAAACACAGGTGCATGCTAAAAGTTTTTAAGGACACAGATTATTAAAAATGCTAAAAGTTTTTAAGGACACAGATTATTAATTATCAAAAGCTTAGTCAACCAGAGCAATGCAGGATGCGTTTTCAGAAACCCATGTCTAATTGCACAGGGGCCTTAGTTCAGGAGGAACCAGGAAAGCTGATAGTTACCTACAGCTTCACAGCTTCTGTTCTCCATGAGCCTTTCCCCACCTCCTGCCTCACCTGGTCTTGCTGCTGGAAGCTCCAGTCACCTCTGAAGTAATGGATGCTTGATCCCCTGGCCCTCAGTCTCCCAGGGAGAGGGCTGAGGAGCAGTGAGTAGCTTACAGGAAGCAAGCAAGAGGCAGAAGGACCAAAGGCTGAGCAGCTTTTCCCTGGGCTGCAGAAGGAACCCAGAGTTTGCCATGAAGAATGGTAATAGATGACAGGGGGGCCTCCCAAGCTTGTAGGCTCCTAGTGGTGGGTGGCCTGAACAACTAATTCAGAGCATTTCCACAGAGATAGCTTCTGAGGCACTGAAAATAAACTTTGTTTTGAAGGCAGCCGACCATTTTTGCCAACATTTCCATGTCCTCTTGCTTTCTCTTCCCCTCAGACCTTTCCATAAAAATCTTTGTATTTCCCTCTGGATGTCTTTTAAGAGATGATGTGAATATAGTTACAAGATTTTTTTATTATTTAGGATGTCCCCTGGTTTTTATTTTCCTGTTTTGGGTTGGTGCAAGATGGGCGAGAAATACTGAGGGAAAATCCTTTTGGAATTGCAGCCCTTTCATTTAAATATTTCCATGATCATTGATCTTCCACACGGGCTCCATTCATCACTTTAGACAGTGCTGCTCTTGCTTCTTTTTCTTAATATGTTACCAGAGGCTTGTCCTACTGTATGCAAATCGGCTACTTTTGCATAAATTCTCCTTTGCTCATATGTTATCAATTATTTGATAACTGCCAACCACGGGCTAAGGATGGTAAAGAATAAGATAAAAACTAACCATACACAGGATACTTAAGTCTAGTTGGAAAGAGAGATCACATACACACAAAATAATTAGTAAATAGTGTTATATTAAGCACTGGCTCAAATTAATATTGTGAGGCACTACATTGTACATTATAGAACATTGAGATGAAACTCATATACCTGACAATTGGGAAAGGCTTCTAAAAGAAATCAATGTGATTGGTTTGTTCCGTAAAAACATCGAGACTGGGCCTAACAGTAGACAAAGTGTTATGTGATTAAGGAAAACAAGCCATTAGGGACAGCATTAGAGAAGGGTCCAAGGGAGGAATAGTAACTAAAAATAAAAAGTTGTATCCATGTATTCATGTGAGATCAACCCATTTTTCATTATACAGCTAAAATTTATGTATATTTTATATAGAAGCATGCTTGGGTATTTAAAAAAAAAAAAAAAGCTGTGACTATTATAGGTGATGGTAATGAAAGCCACAGAAGGGAGACTTCTTGAAAGAAAGTTTATGACATGCTGATGAAAAAGGAAAATCTTTGCTTACTCATAGTTCTAGTGGTTTCTTTAAAAGCATTTTTAATAACCACAAATGAGACTAGAGGAGAAAGGAGATAATCTTTTCAGATAGGAAACAGGAAGATAAAGACAAATTTATTTTTAGAGGGGAAATCTTCTACTTTCTGGATAATTAAAGTGTTTCTAGCTGATAAGGAGCTGAGGGTACCAATTTCCAGGTCCTACGGTAATCTGCTTTGTCTTACTTCACTGACTGAAAGGCAGAGGAACTGACTCCTGAACTGGTGAGAAGCCAGGGGGGAGAGGCTTTCTGACAGGTGGGCGCGGCCTCCAGAGTGACTTCCCTGATGGGAACCTATTCCAGCGGGTGAGGGGGGGACTAGCTAGTGTTTAAAAGTTACTTGCATGGAAAATATACTTTCAAGTTCCTTTTTTGGTGTGTGTGAACACTGAAAGCTTAACTTTAAAATGCAAGGTATTTGTCAACATTATCTGAAACACCGGCCTGGAGGCAAATGTTCCAACATATTTGTTTTCTTACAATTAAAGCTAAGCTGACAAGTTGAAAAGATGGTCTTCAAAGGCATTCAGAGGCTGCTACATTTGTGTCAATAATTAGCCTTCACTTTGCTTTTAGACAAGAAAGTCATCTCCATTCCTCCCCACAGTTGCCAAGTAAGGATTTTCACTTTTAAATTCCTTCATCCTGGTGTTTGTATTTAAGCATTTCAAACAGACTCCTCACCCTCGGCCACCATGTGTAGTATTGCGTTTATGCATTCGACTTCTTGCTCAAGTGATGCTATTTTTTTCTGCCTCAGCCTGACAGCCACTAATAATAACACATGAGGACAGTCAGACAAAATGAAGACAAATGCTGCTTGTCGCAGCAGAACCATAATGTCTCCAGACTCAGTAAAGACAGTCTAACTGTATGTGGATGTTCTTTATAGCTTATTTAGACCTGTGGTTTTTCCCTGTGTGTTTTTTTTAAAGCACAAACATTGTGCAGAAATACATTAAGTCAACATATGGGCCTGTTAGTTAGCCAAAACAATGTGGAACCATGGAGAATAGAGATTGCAAAGCACAGATGGATATTGTAAAAAATTCATGAGTGGCATAACAGATCTAAAAGGTAAATTTTAGTCAAAATTCAAGTGGCATGCATAGGAAATACTTAAGAATTTGGCTTTATGAGCTTTTTCAAATCACACAAGATGAAACATTGTGAATATTCTGCAGATTTGTTTATGCCATAATGTGAAAATCAGAGCTCATCATTCAAGAATAATTATGTCTATATAGATTCATGCCATCAGAAATAGATTGCTGATAAACAGCAGCGCTTTGCTTCTATTTGATGTAAACGCTGCAGTATTAAATATCCATATTATTTCCAGCTCAATATTGGAAAGTGTCAGTCATTGTGACGAGTCAGACAAGAGGAGCTCATTGAACCACCCTGTGTGTAGCCAAGCGCTGTTGAATAACCAGGTTTTCATGCTGTATTACTTTGTTGTTAAAATTGAGTTCTAAGCAATAAATTGGCAAATCATTTTTTTTCCTCTTTTACATGTGATACTTTTAACCAAAACTGAAGCCTCAAGGAGACGCTGGATTCTTGTGTGTACATCATCAAGGCGCACCTTGAATTTTGCAGAACTCTTGTCTTTTGGAGTTCTCCCCTCTGTAGCCCTTTATTGTTGTCTTGCTGGGAGGAGGGGGGTGTTCCCCCAAATCTGTGAGACTAGCCTAATTAAGGTGTGCCTTTGATCCCCTCTATAGGCAATCTCATTCATAAAATTTCCTTACAAGCAGTTCCTGAGCAGAGTATTCTACCTAGTGTAATCATTAATTTCATTCCTCATTTTCCAGTGGGGGAGAGGCAGGAAGTGGAAAGGCAAGTCTGTACAGTCCACCATAGAAGCCCGTTCCGTTTGTGGACTTTCTGGTGTCTAGTTGAGAATGAGGCCATGTAGAATTCAGGTATGTTGTCTCCTGCCCCGGCCTGCAGGGCAACAACGAGGGCACGCAGAAACCACCTAAGAGAATGAATCAAACAAGAAGCGCGAAAGAATGGAGGCAAGACAGGGTTCTGATCAAGCCTCATTTCTCTATTGAAGCATTGCGGTTTTTAAAGGCTCGGAAGGGGAGGAACAGGATAAGGAGTTGCCATGGGGTGATTGGTTGGGGACTGGGTATCGGTCCTTAGCTGATTGGTTATTCTGATGTGGGATTGTCCTGAGGTGATTGGTTGGGGACTGGGTATCTGTCCTTAGCTGATTGGTTATTCTGATGTGGGAGGTTCTTCTGGCCTCTGGCGCACTCGGGCTTTCTTGGCGGGCTTTGTTGGTGCGTGCGGGCTCAATCAGGAAGTAGGGCTGACCAGGAAGTAAGACCGAACTCTTGTTTTTACGGCTCCCGGCAGTCTCCTTTTGTTGCTAGAAGGGAAAAGCATAAACTATTACCTGAATGAAAGTTTAGATTATATTCAGAGTGACCCACTATATACTTTAAAATCTTAAGCACTGGAGAGACAAATTGCATTAGACCCGTGGTCAGCAAACTGTGGCTCGCTAGCCACATGCGGCTCGTTGGCCCCTTAAGTGTCTCTCTTCCACAAAATACCATGACCCAGGCGAGTCTATTTTGAAGAAGTGGCGTTAGAAGAAGTTTAAGTTTAAAAAATTTGGCTCTCAAAAGGAATTTCAATCTGTTGTACTGTTGATATTTGGCTCTGTTGACTAATGAGTTTGCTGACCACTGCATTAGACTTACTTTTTTTATAGTTTAAGAGATTGTTGATGAAGAGATTTACTGAGGGTTCCATTATACCTTGAAAAGATATTAGGACATTCAAACAACCAGGAAATTATTTAGTACTAAGAAGAAATATTATTAGATTAAAAGTAGACATTATGGACAGAAAGTAACTTGGATCATTTAATGAACTATGTTTTTTTTCTTTCTTTTTTCCTGTAGGTAGCATACAATACAACAGAACAGGCTTTATAGCTGGCTCTTCATTCTTGGCACTAATGCCACTGCTGGGACCTTGAGAGAGCAAATTGAACTTTCTGATAGTTGCCCTATTAGTCTTTTCAGGCAGTTTTTGGTATCCTTAGTGAATTAAAAGTTTGCATTAGTGAACCCACTGAGCAGCGACCAAGAGTAATTCTCAGCTCCGTGTGACATTTCACACATTGTCAGTTCTTAGTAAGTGTTAGACGATAACATTTTGAGATCCTCATCTGAGAGTTGATGGGGAAATATCAAATAGTGTCTATGAGGTTTGCCAACTAAGCTGAGCCCAGTTCAAAAGTATGCTGTACGGGGAAAGAGAAAGGCTGCAGTGTTGTGTTGCGTCTCCTTTCACTAAAAGGTACATTTACCCCTAAAATTTCACAATGAAGTCTGAGAAAGACAACAAGCAAGGAAAAAGACATAGAAAGAGAGGAAAAAGTAAATGAGAGGAAGTTGCAAATATAAGAGGGAATGTAGAACTGTCTCCCTTTCTTACCAATTATACACCCTGTCACTAGGGAGAGTTTAAGAAACTTATGGAAAACATCCAGTGTATTTTACATATATGTGTGTGTGTGTTTATATTTGTATCTTCTATTAAAATGCAAGCTTTGGCCGAAACCGGTTTGGCTCAGTGGTAGAGCGTCGGTCTGCGGACTGAAAGGTCCCGGGTTCGATTCCGGTCAAGGGCATGTACATTGGTTGCGGGCACATCCCCAGTAGGGGGTGTGCGAGAGGCGGCTGGTAGATGTTTCTCTCTCATCGACGTTTCTAGCTCTCTATCTCTCTCCCTTCCTCTCTGTGAAATATCAATAAAATATATTTAAAAAAAATAAAATAAAATAAAATAAAATGCAAGCTTTGGGAGGAGGGCAGGGCCACGTTTATTCACTACCATATCCCAACTACCTTGCAGAGTACTTGCTTCAGAGAATTAAATTTGTTGAGTGAGTGCATTTCTTATGAGGCGATTTTTCATATGTTCCCACTGTTATCTGAGGAATTATAGATTTGTTAATATCTCTTTGAAAGTGTTAGTTTGGTTAATACTTAGCAATGAAGATTGCTGTAAAGTAACACATTTTAGCTCAGAGAGGTGCCATCTGGAGTGGGTGAAGGGAAATGGGATAGGAAACTTCTTAAATTCAGTTTAATGAATTTGTATTTGTTTCTCTGATAGAGAAATCTGTAATGGTCAGATCATTTGGTTTGTTCAGTATATAACACACACAGGGTGGGGAACCATCCCACAAGGAATGTATGATAGAGGTACATGTAACACTGTTCTAAGATATCTAAAAGTAATCTGTGACCTCCCTATCTCTGTAATGTCTAAAGAGCAGAATCCGTGGGTCATTGTGAAGGCCGGTGAGAATTCTGCACTTAGCAGTAGGGTGCACAAGTTGAGTTGCCTGAAGAAGTCAGAAATTATAATTTCAGACCTATGTACCCAGAGACCAAGAAGGGCATAAAGAATCTATTGATGGTCAAGACATTTTGAATTGATTTTCCCTGCTGACGATAGTCTTTTTGCCTTTTTATGGGATTTAAATTATTTAATTTAATTTTGCTTAATTTATGCACTATCACTAGATTCACTCCAGGGAGATGTGAGATGTAATTGGTTGCATTTGACATTGGCTTCTAAAACAACAAAAAAATTGGGGGTGTGGAGTCTTGCTGAAAGTCACCAAGAGCAGACTCTATTACAGGGGATGCACATATTCATTCTGATCCTGCCTGACCAATGTCAGAGTAGCATGCTTGATACGTTACTATGCACATCAATACCCACTTTATTCATTATACCCTGCACAATATATATTTTTATATATAGAATTTTCAAGGAAATTTTGAAAAGAAGGAAATATGCTTTAATTCAACAAACATATTTTGAATACCTGGTATATGGCACTGAGAGATTTAATGGGAACAAATAAAGGTCTTCATGTACCTTTTTGTCAAGGAAGAAAAACAGACTTTAAACAAATAATTACAGATATGATGAATATTAAGAGAAGAATGCAACAGATTTTTATAGCAAAGGAATTTAAGTTAGGCTAAAAGCAAGTCAAAATAGCTTGACATTATCAATGTTGTTATGGTATAGTGAGAGGGAATGGCATGAAAGGACACCAAATTATCTACTTATCCTCCTTTTTCCCTTCTTCTCTCCCTCCTTATCTCCCTCCCTCTGTCCTTCCCTCCTTCCCTTATTTCTTCCTTTCCTTCCTTCCATGATTGAATATTTCACAAATATTGATTGCATGTGAGCCAGGGCTCAAGCTAAATGCTTTAGCTCTGGTGAGCAAAAACAAACAATGAGCATGGTTCCCATGAGGGAGGCAAAACATGCCTTAGACTCTCACACACAAAGACAAAATTCCAATATTAACAAATAAAAGAGGCAGCTGATGCCACACAAGCATGAGTTGACTTCTTCTGGTTTGGACGATCAAGTTTCAGTAAGAGTGATACTTGAGCTGATATCTAAACCATAAAATGGAGTTAGCCAGGCGTCAAGGGAGGATAGAGGATTTGGGGCAAAGAAAAATAGCCTATGCAAAGGCCCAGTGACAGGTAGAAGTATGACAAGTGGGAAAGGCTTAAAGGAAGGCTAACGTGGCTAAAACTGAGAGAACCAAAAGGCTAAAATGGCAGACTATCTGAGATAACTCTGTATCACCTTGAGAGTCAGATTTGGATTTCAGACTAAGAGCAAGGATGTCTTTGAAGGTTTTTGAGCTGAGTGTTGTCAAAAGCAGCTACTCTGACTATAGTAGAGAAGAAGTTAGCAGCAAGCCTGGAGGTTAGGACACTGGTCTTGGTAGCTTGCAACTATCTAGAGCAGGGGTGGGCAAACTTTAGGACTTGAGGGCCACAATGGGTTCTTAAACTGGACCGGAGGGCTGGAACAAAAGCAACCTGACCATGCTGGCACTCTCATCTTGGGCTGCTGGTGAAGGAGCGAGGGGTGAGCAAGAGAACCCTCCACTCTTTCGGCTCCGTGATCCAGATAGAACAGCCGAATGGGCCAGTTTTTGCTCACGGCTGATCTAGAGAATGCAAGTTACTAATCAAACCTAGTAACAGTGATGGAACTGGGAACTCAAAAAACATTAAGAAATAGAATTGATGACTGATTGGAAACAAGGGACTAAGGAAGAAGGATGCATGGATGATGCCCACATTTCTCACTTAGCTAAGTAAGATGATGGCAGTCCATGAGATAAGGACTATGGGAGGAAGAAGAGGAATGAGAAGCAGGTGGGTGGGAGTAGTGAGTCAGTTTTGGGTCATGTTGAGTTTGAGGTGTCTGAGGCATCAATTGGAAAAGAAAGTATTTGAACAGCAGGGCTTGGGGCTCACATGAAGGACTGGTTAAGAGACACAGGTACCATTTGTTATAAATGTAGTTGAAGCAACTCAGAGCAAGGGTGAAATTGAGTGACTGACTACAAATAAAAAGAGAAAAATATTTCTTTATGCCCCCCCCATTCCATCAGACTTTTATCTATATATTTTTGGCTAGAGCTGAATTATGTGTCCATTCTAAATGAGCCATTAGTAAAGGAGAATGTGGTTATCAAGTATGACTAGACCAGGTGGTTCTCAAAGGATGGTCTTCAGACCAGTAGCATCACCAGCTCATTGAAACTCATTAGAGTAATGCAAACTCTTTACTCCATCTCAGTCACGGAGAATGAGGAAACTCTGGAATGGGGCCAGGAAATCTGTTTCAAACAATATTTCTAAGCAAGGTCGATGCTTTTTCGAGTTTGAGAACCATTGATTAAGACTAATCAGGTCAAATTCTGGGGCTAAAAAGAGAACTCATGTTCCATGAGCTTACTGCCTTTTTAGGAAGAATGGAGCATGGTTGCTGGTGGGTAAAGAAAAGGGTCTGCCATCCTTGACATTCAGCATTAAGAGGAATGAGCCAATAAAGAGAGAGGATGAAGATAAGAGTGGATAATTGAGAGAGAAGATGAAAGTGGAGTAGATAAATGAACTCAGTTGGAAGGAATGGACATTCGTAATAGGATTCCACTCCTGTGTTAATAAGACAGCTTGAGGAAAAGGGTGGATGCAAAAGCAGATGGGCTGATGACAGGAAGGTTCGATGCTCCTCATCTTGGTCTCTGGGAATGAAAGTCAGTCATTTTCTGAGAGAAAGGGAGGGTATGATTGAGGTAAGATATGAAAGAGCAGAAAAAAGTTTAACGTACTTGTGGGGAGATGGAGAGCTTACTAATTGGAACCTATTGGAATGTGTATGGAGTTGTAAATCTACCTGAGTTGAGAGTGGGGTAATCTGCCAGGCTGCATAATATGCAACAAAGGGATATAGAGGGAAATCAAAGGTAGTTTGATTCCACTAGAGTGGAAGTTTTCCCAGAAAGATGTGACGGAATGCCATGGACCAGGATATTTAGGATTTTGTTTAAGAGAGAGATTGAATTGATGAAGCAGCTCATGCTGAAGGGGAAGGCGAGTGAAGATGGGTGCAGGGGATGGTTGGTCCATGGACCTGAAATCAGGAGGCTGTCTTCCTCTTTAAACATTTGGTCAGAACCATTCTAAAGAATAGGTCAAACTGGGTCCATGTTCTTAATTAATGAAAATAGAGTCTTATTTGTATTATGTCCCCCTATCTTTTTATCAGGGAAGTTTGAGTACTGTTTGAAGGTGTCACATTTGCAGTGATTTATAGCAGATTTTCCTTATCACTCAGTTGTAGGACTTTATGCAGGAAAATAAGCCAGAGGCTTTAATTTGGCTTACCTTCACTGCTTTTTGACCTGTTCTATTTTTTCTTTATTGATGAATAACATTTTTCCCAGCATGATTTTTATAGGCTGTATACAAGTCTTAGTAAGTCATACGTATAATAAAAAGTGGAAGACTGCTTTTTATCCAACTGGATTTATCATCATCTTAGCCTAGCAGAGAGATGGTTGTATTTCCAAATGTACTTAAGAACTTGCAAGATATTTAATGTTTTATTTTTATTAAAGATATATGCTAAGAGCTAAGGAAGAGTCATTGTTTGGGAAGATGGCATTATTCCTTATCTGTCTGCAGAGTGGCCATGATACATCCCAGCTATGGCCACATTGAACTTTGAGCCTGTTTCTCTCTGCCACCTGACAAGTTCCTCCTTGGGATGTCCTAAAACCAGTTATGGTGATCTGAATTGAAAATAATCAGGTGCACACACTTCCTGCTACAAACATCATAAAGTAAATTCCACAACTAGTTAGGCATCGCCTCTATACTGTGCTGTGTGGGGTTTTTTGTTTGTTTGTTTGTTTGTTTTTTGTTCATTTGTTTATTTGTTTGTGTTTGTTTTGTTTTGTTTTGCATCTCCCACAACATATAGTGCAGGAGCATTGCTCTCTTTATCAATACAACTAAAGGAAAGTCACCCAGATAGTTACAGTGCGAGGAGACCATAATGAGATCATTCCTGTGGACCTTTGCAAGGACTTTAAACATCAACATAATTGTTGGAATATAAGTGCCACACAGACAAGGATTGTGCTGACTTGTTCACTGCTGTCTTCCCAATGGTCAGAACAGGGCCTGGCACCGAGGCACTCAATATTTGTTGAAGAAATAAGAGATACTTTGAAGGTCCACATTCTGTTGTAAATTCTGCTGTCTGTTAAGAAGATGGGTCTTATATCCTGGTAATTATGTTTGTGGTGGAGACCACCACAGGGAATGGAAAAATGTACAATAAAGTCATTTATTTACTTTTATAACAACTTGATTGTCCAGTTTATTGTTAGTTGAACTAAATGTTCAGCAATATGATTTGTGCCTATCTGCATATTACTTTGAATGATTATACATCTGTAAGCATTAGAACCCCTTGTAGTGACAGTGTGGGTATTTTATTATTTTAGTGCTAGTTTATGTGGACCTGAAATCAGGAGGCTGTCATAGTTAAGATTCATTGAGGGATAAGATGGACAAATGCAGTGACTTATCGCAGATTTTCTTATAGCAGTATGGCCTCAACGCAATGCATGATAACTTAGAATCTACCCCAAACCTTCTGCAGACCTGTTTACTCCATGACAAGATGGCCTTTGCCACAGGATGCTGGAGGGGAAGTACCATGGGTTGGTCAAATGCATGTATATTTGTGTTTGAGAGAATTTGGTTCAATTCTCACACTCCCTACTAGTTGCTAGTTGTGTGAGACCCTGGAACATTTTTTAACTTCTCTAAATTAATAGTGTCTATTGGTATAACCAAAATATTAATACTTATACTAACTCATAGGATTATTGGGGTTGAATGAAATATTACATGCAAAGGACTTAGTGTGCACAGTGCCTGGCACATAGTAATTACTTAATAAACATTAGCAGTAATTACTTCTTAAAATCTACATATTAATCTGTTTATTGGTACCTGGAAATATTTAGATACATGTATTCAAATATGTTTGTTGGTGCTAAATTTAGATAAAGTAGTATAAATTACAAGGTTACTAGTGTTGAACATTAGTTTTTATTATAGATTAAAACATGAAAATATCACTTTCTTCAACAACTTGCTTAATCTAGTTGATTAGGAAATGTTCTTTTATGAAAATGTTACATTTACATTTTAGGTGGGTATTTATAAGAGTCCCATAGAGCAGTAGGCCAATCCTTAGATTAATGTTGGACTTCAAACAATGCCCTCAATGGCTTTTACCTAAATTTCCTGGGCATTGTGATTGTCATTGACTCAAACAAGATGACCAGTCTTCTTTCCCAGACTGTACTATTGTCTTCAGGATTTTTATTAAGGTCAGTCAGCTCTCATATAGGAGATCCTAACACTACAATATAATGCAGTCAGCTTCATAGTTCAATTTTTCTATATCCATATAGGGATATAAGCCAGAGTAGAGACTATTTGGAAAAAAGAAACTAAGATACCCAGGACACTAGAAATCATGTTCTTGGATGAATGTTGGGGGAACTATGGGTATTTGAGCTATAGAGAGGAAAATAATGAGTAAGTAGGGCTATGAAAAGTATTCCCATGTATTCTTAAGGATATCATTTTAGAAGAGAAAAATGGTATTTGTACTTATGGAGGAAAGATGAAAGTAGATAGGTAGATATTAAGGGATGTCACATTTTGGTAAACTTTAGTCACATGTAAATCACAAAATGATGTTCTTAGGTACTGGTCAGCTAATCTTCTTCCCAAGGTAAAATAGCTGGTTAGGGATAGAGTCAAAACCTACCTTTTCTGATTTCAAATTCAAGTTATTTTTGTTTATCTGTATACTATTCCTTTGATCTTCATGAAGTTTTGTTCAGCTACTTAGGGACATGTGCTGTTCATAGCAACTCCAGGGATCCAGTTTTCTACTGGCAAGTTAGTTTTATCCAGTTTAGCAGCCATAGGCCCTGTCCTTAGCCACTGAGCTACCAGTTGATACTTTTAATTAAAACAAGGGACAGAGTGTAAGGACCACTCACCATTAATATAAAAGCCATTTAAAGATATTTCCTTTGGAATGTAGCTCAGTGATGTAATCTTTATCTGAGGACAGTATCAGAATTTGAAGGTAAGTTGTAAAAATTTTCCCAGTAGCACCTTATTTATGATCCCCGCTGATCTCTGTAAATGAGCATAAGCCATGAGGAACTGGAAAGAATGGACTTCAATAGATGGACCTGAAAAGATGTGTTATGAAAGTTTGTTAGTGCTGCTGATGATTTGTGCCACCTGGCTCTCCCCTACTTCCAGGAATTTATTCTTGTAAATCATTTCTTAGATGCAGAAAATCGCAAAGCTAAAATTTCTTCCCTATCACAGATATCCTTCTGGGCTGGACCAAGAGTATTGGGGCAGACGAAGCTCAAAATTCTCTGCTGGGTATTGGCTCCTGGGCAAGGAAGAGGGTGTGAGCCTTTGTCATTTAGGTATAAGGGATTATTGCTGCTGTCATTTCTTGAGCTATTGCTTTAGAACAGTGGTCGGCAAATTCATTAGTCAACAGAGCCAAATATCAACAGTACAATGATTGAAATTTCTTTTGAGAGCCAAATTTTTTAAACTTAAACTTCTTCTAATGGCAGTTCTTCAAAATAGACTCACCCAGGCTGTGCTATTTTGTGGAAGAGTCACGCTCAAGGGGCCAAAGAGCCACATGTGGCTCTAGAGCCACAATTTGCAGACCATCGCTTTAGAAAATTGCAGCATAATCTGGGTGGGTTTCCTGAAAACCCCACTCATAAATTTTTCAAGGAAATGAGGCTTAATCAAGGTTGTAAAATAAGGGGTGTTTGCTACCACTCTTGCACACTGGTGGAGCAGTGTGGGGTCAGAATATGGTGGTGTAGGACGAAAACCAGAACCAAGTTTTTGCCTGTTTTCCCTCCCTCCCTATCTACTCCTTTTCTTTCTTTTTCCTTTTAAATAAAAGAGGAAATATTTTTTTTAGGAGCAGAGTATAAACTGGTAGTTTAAATTTGTCTGTGATTTTCTGACGATCACACAAAACGCTTCCTGAGTGTTGGCTCATGTGGACACCTCCAGGAAGGGTTCATATTCTTCAGGGCCTGCAGGCCTCATCAGAGCACATGTGATGGCACAATCCCAAGAATTCTTCTTTCTTCACTCTCCCAAGCACACTCCCACTCCTAGGGGTCTGCACTGTGACACAGCCCTTCCTGGCCTGGTGGGCTGAAAGTGCTGATTTGCAGAAGAATTGGCATCAGATTTCCTCAGAAATGAAGGTGAATGCTTGGGAAGGGTGTTGATTTCCACATCCATCTTCTCCCTGCAAATTAAATTATTAATTTTCCCACACGCCTTCTTGTTAATGAGAAGAGTGGTGGCCTTTATCTGTGCATGTGTGCAAACAAAACATCACAGCAGGGGCCCCTTTACTGCCCAGGCAAGCTGAGGGGTGAAGCAGTCAGCGGTAACTGCCTTGGTACAGCCTAGTCTGTGTCATTTGTGAAGTCTGGCTGGCTGTTGGCATCGGAAACATGGGAGGACGCAGGCTCCAGAGCACCTCCCCGCACGGCACACACACCCTAAGATGAAAGCTCCTCTTACAAATACAAAGGAGAGATCAAAAGAGGGAAAATAATAGCATTTAAAATGCACATGTGAAAAGCAAAATTATGATTGTTTTCCCAGGTTCCATTAGAGCGCTTCCATTTTCTGAGATGATACAGTGTTGTTTGGTTCCTTTGCCATGTTTCAGACAATAAATACAACAGCTTTACCATAAAAGCTCTACCACATCTGGCTTTTCCAGCTTTTCACAGTGACACATTCCTGGTTAACTCTAGTGCCCTTGAATGTCACCAGTAATGCCTGGTTCTAACTTGACAAGAACAAACTAAAAAAAAATTCCATATGTCTGCATAGGTGGTTTCTTATAAGAATTATGTAAATGTTAAAAATTTACATATTAGCTTTTGTTTCAGGGGCATTAACTTTTGTTGTTGTTTTATTTCATGGATTTGAACATTGAAATTGCTCCCCACTGGAGAGCAGAGTGATTCCTAGACCCCGGTCTAGTGTCTGTGGCTGCATGACACAGAGCAAATTCCACTGCAGTGGTCATGAGGATTGTAGATTGTTATTTTAAAGATTTATCGTTTGCCTTTGTTTTATAAATGTCAGTATCTTCTTTGGGGATCTAAAGTTCACCTTTTCTCAACAAGTGTCAGTGATATATCCATTTATTAAAATTAAATGCAAACTTTCAGGTTGAGCTGAATGAAGAGCCAATTGTGGTGAATCTTTATGATACCTTGGAAACTGTCTCTAATGCCCAGATTAAGTACATGGTACTCTCTTTAAGTCCTTTCTCCCCATCTAGAAGTTATTCCAATGAAACAAATATAATTTATGGCATTACTTTTCTCTTTTGGTAGTCTTTTCTCTTTTAAAAATGAAATCCATACGAAAAATATTGATTAGGCAGATCACCATAGCATTTTTAATATCATTTATTCATGTAAGTAGACATAAAATAAACCTATTACAGTTGAACATTAAAAAAACATGAAATGTTGAGAAATAAGGATCACCATGTAAGGAGAAAACTATTTGTCTTATTTATGTATATTTCAGTAATTTACAAGAGAAAAAATCTGCAGAATTCCCAACTCCCCTTCACCCTTCCAATTGTGGAGAAGGGACAATTTTAAAATAACAATTCTAGATTCTAATAAAAGGGAACAGTTTGTACAGCCATTTCTAAAAACAATGTATTCATTTGGTGAAAGAAACTCTTCACCTTAAAATACTTCTGTACATTTGCTTTGTGTTACTATATGTCAGAGTAATGAAAAATACAGTTTTTATATAGCTTGTGGGCATTGTTTTGCTTGCATTTCATTAAGGAATATATGATATGAACTTAATCACTTTATATTTTCATAAGATGGGTATCACAAAAATATCCCACTCATCCACTTAAGAGTACATAAAATAACAATCTCAAGGGAAATGGATAGTAAACCATTGGTTGTTTTGGCAAAACCTTTGCTAAGCCTTAATATAGTTTATTAAAAGTACCATGTTGACTCCAGTGTGAACAGCAGCCTCATTTTTCACGTTCTGTTTCAAAGGAGCCCTCTGCTGGACAGCTCCACATGATGTCACAGTACACACATATTTATATATGATTTATAGGCCATAGCTAATATAACCTAAAAGCCATTTGTGATCGAAACTCTATCGTTGCAAATTGAATGCATCACTGAAGCCTGTTTTGTCATCATTTTTTCATATTTAATGAACACGCAATTGTCTAAAAATAAAATGTTCATCCTTAAAGTTTACTGTAAATCACTGTACATCAGCATATTCCCACACATGAGATAATCATATGAAATTAGCATTCATTACCAATAATTTCAGTAATGAATTATTCAGCTGATATGCAATTATCACACACATTTTTAAAGCAATTACTTTATTACATAGGTACTCCGTGTCTTTGATTTTACTTGTCTGTATTGCATATGTAAATGTAGGGAATATTTGTTCTTACCACACTTTGGAAACCAAAGGGCTTTTTAAAAATATATATTTTATTGATTTTTTACAGAGAGGAAGAGAGAGGGATAGAGAGTTAGAAACATTGATGAGAGAGAATCATCAATCAGCTGCCTCTTGCAAACCCCCCACTGGGGATGTGCCCGCAACCAAGTTGAATCGAACCTGGGACCTTTCAGTCCACAGGCTAATGCTCTACCCACTGAGCGAAACCGGTTCTAGCCCAAAGGGCTTTTTAAAGCTTGTTTGTTCAATGCCATTAGGCTGAAGGGATATATAGTTAAGATTAAATACCTCTTAAGAAACTTTTAGTGTCAGAAAATCACTGTGATAAAATGAGGCAAAAACAACAAAAAGCAAACAAACAAATCCTAGACCATGAAGTTACAGGCATGAGATGTTTTCTGAGCATGATTTTAGTAGATTCATCTAAATAATAATTATATTCTAAAAATCTTCTATTATTCAAGACAATGATTAAAAATGGCTTTAATTTATAATTCCTTCTGCATTTAGTCTTAGATTCTGGACTGAATTGGGAGATCATATATAGCACCACAAAACAAACACAAGCTTTGAGGTTAGTGAGACGAGTCCAGATACTGCTTCTGTGACCCTCAATTATTTAACCTTGTCTTCAGACAGGAAACAGTGACTGTCTAAATGTTGTGGTAAGGGTTAATGATATGATATCTGCATAGTGCCTAGCACAGCGTGCAGGGAATTGTGAGGCATGCTGCTGTAGAAGGTTCCTTGTAAGCTTGGAGGCAGCTACTCTGCTTTTTAGGCCGTGTTTATGTTAATTGTGTTAGCAAGTAGCAGCTAAGATAGAGCCATATATTCTTGAACTTCATTCATATGTAGCACATTAAGTATTGTGAAACCGAAATAATGAATAGTATGATAGTAGTTGTAGACTTATCGTAATTTTCAGACTTTAAAGTTGTACCTAATTCTTACTCAAAAGCCTAAAGTCAGTCTTTTCTCTGAAGCAGCCTAACCAAGAGGGACCATGAAGGTTTTAGTCAATGTAGCCATAGCTTAAAAAAATAATGTCCAAAAGAAAAAGAAATGGTTGTTTTGGTCAGTTTAGTAAATCACAGTAATCAAATTTCCATGGTTAAAAATGAAATATAAATGAGAGATGGCATAATCTGAGATAGTACTATTAGTACATACACACACACACATACACACACACACACACACACACACATATACACTTATTCTGTCTATATCAGATTATTTACCCCTTAAAATTCACATCCCACCAAGTTGATTCTTTCTTTTTAACATAATATAAGAAAAGGCTACATATATCTTTATAGTAGTTTATACATATGAGTGTATTTTTTCACAGAAATGAAAACAAGTATCCAGAATATGAATTGAATGAATTTTGTTTGAATGAATAAAAGAATGAACAGTGGATCGTTTACTCCTAGCAGCTGATTTTAAAATATGTTTAGGTGGATCATGAGCCAAGCCAGACTCTCAGTAAGAATAAAACTGTCAGTACAGAGCCATTGACTCTTTTTTTAATCCTTTTTTTTAATTTAGTCCTTTTTTTAATTTTTGAACCTATACATATAGCAGCAGCCAACATGTTTTCAAGCCCCCCCCCCGCAAAAAAAAAAACTGGGGGAACTATACTCACCTACAGATTGAAATGTTTAATTCAGTGATTGACTATCACAGGCTTCTGTAAAAGTTATAAGTCCAATATGAACAGAAACATATTAATTTTAATTTATTCAACAACATTTATTGAATATCTGATAATCTATCCAGTGCTCTGTTGTATGCTCTGAGGAAAATAATGAAGAATAAGACTTATCATCGCTGTTGGCTTTTGAGGAACTCAACTTGGAGGATGTGTGAGTTACCATGCCTAACAAGGTCCAGGCAGTATGGGCCAGGGCATTGCTAATTAGTGTCCGCCTGGGAGGTTTCATGGAAGTGTGAGTGTTAGGAACTTAGATGGGCACTTGATGTTTACTAATACTCATGGGATCTATAAAATACTTGTCCAGTGTGAAATCCATCAGTCATAACCCATTAGCCATTATCTGTAGATCAGTTGTCAAACTCTGGACTCTAGTTCAAAAGGGCAAAATCTGGCCAAACAAGATCTGATAAAAAGCCTTGGATTTGATTAGTTTGGTTAGCATTAGATTGTTTGGGGCACATTTATAAACTTTTAAAATGTTAATACAATATCCTGTAAAAGTAACATAATGTTATCAGTTTAGCTTTTCATTTCCAACATGCTCTGGGGTCATCCTGCTCTTAAGAATTCAGGATTTTCTAAAGCCCTATCTTGGTGCCTCTCTTTGAAAATAAACATTATTTTTTCACACATTTTAATAATTTCCTGAATAAATATTTAAGTGTTATAATATAATTCTGGATATATATCACATAGAATGCTTGAATTATTTCAACACCCTTGGTGTTAAGTCGTTATCAGATATTGGCTACTATATGCCCATATGCTTCTGAATTCTAGGCAATGTCTTAAGCCCTGGGAGAACATAAGTTGGATTTCTTTACCCAAGGGTGGAGGTAGGTAAGTGAATATAGTTTTAAAAGAGTAGGAGTGGTTTTATTTACCAACATGCCAAAACTTACCTGACTCAATCCATCCCGTCCCTTTCAATGTATATAATGTTACAATCACCAAAGTGTACAGTTCTGTAGTTTCTAGTGTCAGGACCATCGTCAGCATCATGACACATTTCCTGAAACAACTTGTATAGAGCAAGCCCTAAGACACGTCTGTCCACACAGAACCGTGGTCCTGACCTCACAGCTATTACATGATGGTCTCACAAAGGGCCACCGTTTCTGAGAGGAGCTGCTGGTGCCCCATTGTGGTGATTACCCAGTGCCTCCAACCTCTCCCAGGAGAGGAGGCAGGTACATTTGTCAGAACCAAATGTCCCTTGGATCATTTCTTTGTAGTTCCACAAATATCAGTATGCCTGGAGTTGAGTCTTCTACACCAGGGAAAAAGAGGGGCAGAAAGAAAGCATGAAGAACAGTGATTTAGAGAGATGATCCCTCTCTTACACACCGCTGAGCCATGATGCTAACAAGTCCTGTACTGACCAGTAGATGCATGCAATGACTACCTCTGTAAATAGGTCAAACTAAACTTGCAGATGAGTTTCATTATGCTTCAATACATGCATGGATTTTTTTAAAAAAAAACGCACCTTATAATAGCTAATTAAAGGGATCAAGAGGTGAACATGTTATGTTTCAACATGCCTTTATATCTTTTGAAGTTCATATCTTGGGCATATGACCTGCTTACTTGAGTGATTGCTATGCCCTGCACATCAGCGTGTTAGATCACAGAATCTTAACTAAACCCACAAAAAGTTTCTCCTGGAAAATTCTACCTAAATATATCTTCTTCATCTTTCAGCCTGTTTAAGATGGTGGAAAAGAAACTGCTGTTTTTATAAACTGGCGTTTTGAGTGCTGCCTACCATTCCATGCCCATGTTCCTAAAAGGTCAATGCATGTGTTTAAATTTCTCCTGAATACCCAAGCGTTACTGCCTGCTTTCACTCATTTTACAGCCTATTTCATCAGCGTAAACAATTAGTTTTCTTGAATAAATGTGGATATTTGGTTCAGATGCCCTTGAGGCTCTCGAAGCACAATTCACATGCATGCATGGAAACTGTTTAACCAACTTGCAACTAGTTAGAAATCTGAGAAACTAAGAACATTCTCTTTTAATTAGGAAAAACAACTGTTCCTTATTGAAATTCTAGTGGCTGTGTCCTCATTTTCTAGTCTGATGTTTTCATGTTGAGGCTGCCTGTGGCCCAGGCTTCCTCTACAGCTGAGTCTTCTGAAAGACGTGTTAACGGTCACCCAATGAGAAGAGCAGCACTCACTTAGTAAAAAGGTCTAGTGGGGATCACAGCTTATGAGCCTGAAGGCTGCAGCACAAAGGAGGCATAGGAGTTAGAACACTGATCAATCCTTGTTGTTGAGTTTATTTCTATCATTCAAAGCTATAACAGAAGATATGATCAGTTTCCGTTTTGTTTTGTGTTTCTTGTAATTAGTTTATCTTGTCAGCAATCTAATCAGGGAATTGGTTTTAAAAATTCACAGGCACAGAGATTTCTAATGTAGATACTTTCCAAAGCTAAGTAGAACAAATTTTTTCAAGCTTGCCTGCTGGGGAGAGAAAAAAACAGTGCTAAGAAATTGCCTGATCTATCTGTGGCCACAGAGAGAGCATCAGGTTAAGAAGGATGGTACTTATAATTGAAACCCTTGGTCCCTAAGCTTTGATTCACTTAATAGTTTTGTGCCATCTGGATTCTATAGTAAAGTATTGAAGGAATCCAATTGACTGTCCCAAATAGAGTGTCTGTCAATCTTCCCACAGGATTGATAAAGAGAGGGAGGCCTCTTCCTGCACTGGCATATCTAGTTCTTCCTTTTAAAAGGACAACCACTTTGGGATTGAGCGGGGCTAAGGAATGGAAGAGAAAGGTGGCATAATTTGACTTTGACCCTAACTTATTCAGCAATCCAAATATTTTATATACTTACAGCCACACAGATAAAGTCAAATTGGACATTATACCCCAATCCATTCACATGGACTTGTTGAAATAAGGGCCACAGCTAGATATGTGGCAGGAAGAGCATGTGTTCATGGACCAGAATTTGTAAGACCCTAGCCAAAATCATCATGCATTTTAATGCAGCCTACTTCTCTTCCCTTACTTCTCAGTGTATCTCCAGCATTGTCCTTTTATAGTTGTTGTTAAAGTGTGCCAAGAATTTTATAATGAAGATGTAAAGGGGGAAAATTAAGCTGGAAGGCACTGAAGTGCTGAAAATACATGCAACGCATTTGGGAAATAATATATGTATGCCAGTCAAATGAAGATAGAAATTTTCTTGATTTTTTTAAAAAACACATAACTGATAATGTGATTTCACGTGAAATTTATTGGTGGTTACTGAGCATAAAAGAGGTGATATGCACTATAACTCATGCTCTCACCCCACTTCTGTTGTTGAGTAAAATAAAATTGTGCTTGTAAGCAGTTTTCATACAGTTAAAAGAAAGAAGACTCTAAAAGTGGCAGGCAAATGTAGCTAGAAGAGGAACTGCTGCTGAGCCATACCATTACTGGGAAATTAGGAGAAGCACAGGGGAAAAAAATGTGTCAGAGCAAGATTACCCAGTTTTTAAACAGTGGTATTTGCAGTGGGGCCGAATAGCAAGGCTGTGCTGTGGATAGGAAGAGTTTTGGAGGGTTACTGCAGAGTAGCTCAGAAAGGAAAATAAGTCCTCTGCATGAGGACTACATGCTGACTAGATGCATGGTGATCTGGATTCTTGTGTTATTAAGACTCAGCTGGGATATTTTTTTTGTCATTGACTTCACCTGCCCAGGGACAGGCATCTAGAATCCATATACAGAATCACTAAGCTACCTTGTCTGTAACTCATGATAGTAAATGCATGATATAGTGTTTTACTATCAATTAGTGAGACATTAAGATGATATTTTTAAAAACGTAATTCCCATGATGTGTAAAAAGTTTCCACATTGGCTAATAAATGGCAATGGTAAAATGAACAGCGTGGTCACACGGAAAGTCCATGCTTGTTTTTGCTGGTGTTTTGGCACCTCCAAGAAGCACTGTATCATCTCAGTCTGTGGACTGTGAGTAGCATACTTACTTGATGGAAATTCTTGATGAGTTGTTTTGATACCACATAGATCTGTGGTGCTGTTTGGAAAAGTGCAGAAATTCATATTTTTCAATTTTCAAATTTACCCTAATTAAGAAAGGAATGAATAATAATCATTGTAGGAAAAAGAGTATCTCTTTTCCAAAGAAATCAAAGAGTATTACAAAATAGGGTTTTCTAATGCATTTTTTACTGTAGACTTGGTGAAGTGAACAGGGCATTTGTATGTAGTATTTGTTCTATGTGGACCATGAGAAAACTAATATATAGAGAGAGAGACTGAGGCTGTGCCTGCATTAACTTCAAAAAGAAAGGGAACATTCACTTTTGTATATTGAGGTTGATATGCACATCCCAGAGGTGAAATATGCAGTTTGTCTAGATACAATGAACGGTTTCCTGAGTAGTGAATACTGTACATTTTTTCTGCAGTAGAGACACGAGGAAAATGTGGATCTCGCTCCTGTCCACTCCTCCATGTGGTACGGGGGACACGAAGGCAATGCCGGGCCCTCAGAATGTGTTCACACGGAATTGCGGCCACACTCATGGCCAATCAGTGACTTCTAAGGAGGAAAAGTAATGAAAAAGGAGAGTTCTAATATTTTTTGTTTGTTTGTTATTAAGGGTGTTCCTTCAAATAATAAACCATTTTTTAAAAATTAAAAATCTGCAGTGGTCCGTGTTAGAAGGCAATAGCCAAGAAGTTTTCATGGAAATTCTAATTGCCAGTTATTTAAAAGAGGCCAGAAACAAACCCAAGTGAAAATGTCCTCTGTTTGGTCAGTACTTTAGAGAAGACAAAAACGGAGCGCTTAATGTGGTGTGTGATTAAGAATTCCTGTGCCGCAAGGCCTTTGTGCACTTGAACTCCTACTCAGGCTCTGATGCCAGCCTCGGGTGGAGGTGCCAAGGCACCAGACAGTTAGGTTTGTGCTGTGCACCCTCCGCTAGGCTTGGTCATGCCTGTGACCTAAAGGTGACAGTTAACTTAAGACTGTAATGGGAGGGAGAGACGCTGAATGTTTGAACTACATGGGATCTCAAGATACCCAGCACCTTGGGTTAAACATGAGACTACTAAGAGATCTGACTCTGAATCAGGGCCGAGTCACTGAGCCATGGCACACAGAGGATGCTGAGATGGAGGGGTTCCTCTGGGGTATTTCAGATGGGCCCCCAAGCCTAGTTGGGAACAAGTGCAGTGAATGCAGTGAATTCTAGTTGCAACTCACTGCATCCCTTCCAAAGAGCACTACCTGCTTTCAACAGGGTTTCGTGCCACAGGAGATATTGACCAAACATCATGATTCCAGGTAAAATGACTTCCT
Source organism: Vespertilio murinus (assembly GCA_963924515.1). NCBI lineage: Eukaryota > Metazoa > Chordata > Mammalia > Chiroptera > Vespertilionidae > Vespertilio > Vespertilio murinus. Next base: position 136,673,002 of record OZ004704.1, on the reverse strand, counting down.
TTATATCAGTGTGTGTGTGTGTGTGTGTGTGTGTGTGTGTGTGTGTGTGTGTTGGGGGGCTGTTATTGTTGTTGGTGGTGATAACTTATTAATTAGCTTTATATATTTCTTACAGTGCCAACTTTTTAAAAATATATTTTATTGATTTTTTACAGAGAGGAAGAGAGAGGGAGAGTTAGAAACACCAATGAGAGAGAATCATCGATCAGCTGCCTCTTGCACCACCCCTACTGGGGATGTGCCCGCAACCAAGGTACATGCCCTTGAGTGGAATCGAACCTGGGACCCTTCAGTCCACAGGCTGATGCTCTATCCACTGAGCCAAACTGGTCTCGGCAACAGTGCCAACTTGTTATCATAATGTTTTGAAAAATGTGCCTCCTCCAAGTGGTAAGAAATACAGAAATGCTATCCAAAACACACAAATAGTTTTTGTTTCCATTTTTAATATATTTTAATTGTTGATAGTATTATAGATATTTCCCATTTCCCCCTCTTTTCCCTCCTCCTCCTAGCCCCTACTTATCCACCCAGTTCTTCATTACCCTATTGCCCATGTCCATGAGCTATGCACATAAACATATAAGTTCTTTGGTTTATCTCTTCTTCTTTCAAGCATTTTTGTTGTTGTTATTAAGGTGTTTCCTAGTGTCCTACCTCAATAACCAACTTAGCAAATCATATTACCTCTAGAGAACTTTGGTTTTTCATCATTAAATTTTTGCCATTGGATCAGAATAGAGGTATCTGGGCTCTGTAACTGTCCTGTGCACCAGATCGTAGAATAATGCTGGATAGCGGTTCTTTTACTTACTTTCTATGTTTCACTCTGGGCACTGTTAATCCATCTAGAGAGGATTAGAAAAAAGTTATAGTTGTGCAGATATTTTCTATAAATTTTCTAATGTTTAAATACAAATTAGCCTAGCTAAATTTATCGCCTTTCCTAGCATGAAATTCATAGATAGTTTTCCACAATATTCTTTCTTAAACCTAACTTTTTTTGTTCAGTATTTGATAGACAGTCTAGTATTGAAGCAATAGCATACAAAGAAAGGCATAGAATCATAGAGTGGCAGGGAACTTCTCAGATTATCCAACGCCTCCTTCTAATGCAAGAATCCCTTTCAAATATTCCTGACGGAGCTATCTCCAAATATGTCCAAGGATCACAAACTCACTTTCTTCCAAGGCAGCTCATCTTATTACATTATTATTTTTAGAAATATTTTCACACTTTTCATTTTTGATCCTAGTTTTGTCTTTTTAACCAACATTTTTTTCTAAGGGCTCTCTTCCACAAGGTCTCTTCACTAAACTCCTTTGTGCTTGTTCATATGGCCTACTCTGCAGGTTTCTCCATGTATTCTGAAATGACCCCGTGTACTGATACAGTCCCAGTAGGACAGAGACAAGGGGAAGGGCTCAACCCCTTAATTTGAAAATTATGAGTCTACTAATGTGGTTTAGAAATCATACCAGTGAATTAGAAGCCACTTAATTGTTGACTCTTGTCAAATTGGTGGTCGCTTAAGAGCTCCAGAGCTGTCACAGCACTGCCGACAAGCCAGGTTTCCCATCTTGCAGACAGGAAGTGAATCGTGAGCCTCAGTTCAGGACCTGTGTTTAAGCTTAGTGTTTTCTGAACCTATTCAGGATTTATTGATATACGTGAATCCTGATGCTTTAACTCTATGTGAGCTCTCCCTGTGAAACACATTCTATCTGTATATTGGAATATCTTTAAAAAGATATTGATAAAATATTGAATGATTCAGTGTAATTACAGAGCAAACCAATAAGAGAGAGATCTTTCTAAGGTGACATCCTTTTGTCAATTAACACTGAATTCAGTTGTGTGGATAGGTGTTCTTCCATTTAACTATATTTTGCCTACTTCCTCTTCCTTTGTTTTCAAGTCCTGGAAACCATACTAGAGGAATTATTTGGCTACAAATCTAGAAAAATCTGTGAGTAAAGAAAAAACAAGTTAATTCATCTGGACTTATAGTAGACACTGGTTCCCAGTGAGCACTGATTTCTTTTATAGATGTTCATTATGCAGTTTTAATGAAATTTCCCTGAGATTACCAACCCTTGTACTAGAACTTGAAGTTATTGTCCTACATGCTAGAATGGGCACATATTTAATTTGGCTTACTTGTGTTTGGTATTCTTTTCAAGTATGTGAAATGTGCATATAAAGACATACATATATACATGGGTATGCATGTATGTACACACATAAACACACATGCTATATCAGTCCTTTATTCCTGTTCCTTTTTATCCTCTTAAATATTTTTTGTTGTTGTTTTACATTTTTGGTCCTCTCTTTTTGATTATATAATTGGCATTATATAATCTTGCCAATTAAGTGTTCCTGATTCTTCCTAACTTACTGTTATTATATGCCACTCTTGGTGGATGAGTGTGTGTAGTGGACATACTTATTTTGCTATCCCTGCAAGTTTTTATAAGTCTAAGATCATTCCAGACCACTGTCTTACAGACACCTTTTAGTCCCATGCCATTTTTTAAACCCATCCCAATTACTATATCTCCTTCTTCATTTTACATGTGCTTTTAATGTCTGCATGAATAAGCCTCTTTCCAGCTTTCTTTCTCTGTTTTACTTTTTCAGGTAGATCCTTGTAGCAGCACTTACTCTTTTGGAGTCCCCCAGTTGCCTTGAAAAATATTCCTTTTTAAAATCCTGAGTTGTGGGATTATGCTTATGTATTTTTTACATTTTTTTAAATCTCTGCACCTAGAACTTAGGGCATATGACTGAACGTACCTATCTTTTCCCTTCATAATAATGACCATGGTAATAATACAGCTTTTTATTTAACTTTTTGCCTACATCTCATCAATATACCTCCTTTATTTTGTCCATAAGAGCACAAGCATGGGTGAAAACATACAAACCAGTCATGTGAACAGTGAGTGGCTGAACAAAATGGGGCTTAAGAATGGGCAAAATAAAACGTGAGGGAACATTTGCCCAGCCAGTGTTGCTCAGTGGTTGAGCATCAACCTATGAACCTGGGGGTCACAGTTTGATTCCTGGTCAGGGCACGTGCCCAGGCTGCAGGCATGCAGAAGGCAGCTGATCAGTGATCCTCTCTCACCATTGATGTTTCTATCTCTCTCCACCTCTCCCTTCCTCTCTGAAATCAATAAATATATTTTAATTTTAAAAAATATTGAGAGAACATGAAATTTACTTCAAATATTTGAAGGACCAACTTGAAGAAAAGGAGTTACTTTTAATCTGTATTCTCAGAGGAATTAGTATTAAAACTTGTAAGCAAACTGATCATAATTTCACTATAAAGACAACCCACTTTAAACTGGCCAAACATTATATGACCACTCTCATGACAACCATATCATTGGAAGTGTTCAGTGTTGGCCTGGCCATCACATGACAAGTTCAGCATTGATGGGGTGGCCTGGATGACATGTATGTTGTTTTTATGTTCTAATTTCTTTACCTTATTCAAAAGAGATTTAAGGTTTCTGAGAAAACCAGAGAGCATATCTGTACACATTTCTTCCTTTTCCTTCTGAAAGCCGAAATCGCCTGTGAGGCAGGAATTTATCAGATGTTCTGCTTTTAGCCGAGTATACTCCCAGCAGATATACCATTAGCCAGTTTTCCTCCTCACCATATTATAATTCTGCTTTTCTGTTCGATAATCTACTTTAGGAAATCACCCTCCTCATCTCCCATCAGGCATCTGTAATCTTCTCTCCAGGCAACTTCAGGTATTTCATACTTAACTCAAATACTCTCCATTGTGTTTACATTTTCTAGAACCATTTCTTCCTCCAGAATGATATGTTGGATTGATATGTACCTTTTTGTTTGCTTGTTCTAAACAGACTATTCTACCGCTGCCCGATTTGTTGGTTGTACGTTGGCTCAGTGTGTTTCCCTATCACCATGCTTTGAGCACAAGCCGCATCCCACTGAGTCTGGGTGTAAATGATACACTGCTCACTTCTCTGTGTTAAAACTTATATTATGCTTCTTTGTGGAAATATTTCAGTTTTATTTTGTTTTATTGCCTATACTTTACCCATTAGTACACATACTCCAAAAGCCATGGATATTGGCTACAAAACTTCTGTTGTCATTTTATGTTTGTCAAACACCCTGTGTCCTGCTGAACTCTCCTGGGACTTGTTGCCTGGGCCACACCCAGCTCTGCCATGTCCCTCCAGTTTCCCCTTTAAATTCTCTTGCTCTGTCACTCACACATTTCCTATTCTTTATGACAACTCCTACATGATGAGCCAGAGAAGTGAATGAAAACTCTGTTACACAATTTTAAAAACATATTTTAACTGAAAAAAATATATGTTAACACTGCTTTTCCAACCATTTTTCTCATACCTCATCATTACATCGAAAATAAAAATATTTCACCAGTGCCTCCAATTTCCAGCCCAAGACTTTAAAACGTCTAGAGGCAAATTGAAGTATTTCTCTAAGTACCATGCATTTTAACATTAGTCAACAGTAATGGGTAGGAGTGTGCAGATTCAATGGAATATTCTTTTGAAAAACAAGGAACTTATCACCTGACCATGTGGAGAGTCACCAAGGAGCCCTCCGCCCTCTTTCCCTGGAGGCTGCACCAGGCCCCCATCCGGATGCTGTGCCTCAGCTTTGGGCCATAGGGCTGAGCTCTCTGTAGAATAGCGGAGCTCCCTTGAGGCGGGCCATGCCATTCATAGATTTTAGGGTTTTAGTGGAATCTAGTTTTCTCTTCTTTTCCTTGATGATAGCTTCAATTCTCTAATCTTCTGATCCTCCATTTGATTCAATATCAACTCCACTGAAATCTTTTTCTTCCAGGTTTTATCTTGGATTATTTTTTCCATCTTCTCTAGGAATGCTTCATCCTTTCTAATAAGCTAAAGGATACATAGGTATCCCTCAAACTTTCTCACTTTCTTCACTTGACAGTTTTTCTCTCATTCCACCCTTAGGGAAATTGGGGGGAAAGTTATTACCAATCTAACTTTCCTAGAAAGTTAGAAAACTTTTAATTCAACTCAGCAGAAAACTCTTAATTCAACTCAAGAGTTTCCATTAAATCACCCTGGGTTTTTTTGTTGTTGCTTTGTTTGTTTATCACTGAGTAATTCGTATCTACTGCTTAGTCTTTTGTAGGTTTTATTTCCCCAAATCATTATGTTTTTTTGTAAGTCCCACTCATGCTTTCTATGATTTTAATTATTGAAGACAAAAATCTATAGGTTTATTCACCCATGATCTGACCAATATTGAAAAAAAAGAAAGAAAGACAAGCTAATATTTTCCATGGTACCTAATGTTTGCTAATATTATATTTACCTGAAATAAAATACTGTGTTTTAGGTGTATGGTAGGCTCACACAACTACAATTGCATGTAGCCATTGATTGCATAATGTATCTTACAAATATTTACCAAGTAGCAATGTGCACCAGATGCTGCTCTGAATGGTGGAGCACACTTATGATCAGGGCAGGTGTCTTCATCTAAAGGAGCTCCCAATATGCAGAGAGAGAAGTAGACTTATAATAAAGACTTAATATGCCAAGTACTCTCATGTGGGCACACATACAGAATAATGGGCCATCCTAGCTTGGGGATAGATGTCTGGAGAATTTTTGTAGAGAAGGGTTCTAAATGTGGATGCATGAATAAGATGTCCCATAATCAGAGAATTCCAAATAGAATATTTTTTATGTCTGGACAAAAGCACAGAAACACACAAAAATGTGTGGCAAACAATGGGAGCTCTTAAGGTGTACAGCATGATTGGAATTGGGGGATGGAGAGAGAGAGAATAAGAATGAGAGAGAAAGAGGGGGGGCAAGGAGAAAAGCATTGACATTGCATGAGATGATACTGAACCTCATATGGCATGCTAAGAAATTTGAACATTTTTTTAGGCAATGACTTTTTTCTGTTTAGATATGTAAAATGATACCAAGGATGGCTTAGAGATAAAAAGTAGGACAACCAATTGTAAGGAAGAGAAAATTGTGAGGACCTGAAACTAAGGTAGATTCAGTGAGAATGCATAAAAACGGGTTCAAATAACATTTAGAAAGTAGAAGAGACTGGATTTGAAGACTGAGTAGGTATATGTGTGGTGAGGGGACAGGATGACTCTGGACTGTCTGGCCAGAATACTTAGATAGATGGTGGTAAAAATTAGCACAGTGGAGTTGTACAGAAAATGACACAATTTGGGAAGTAAGGGTAATGTGATTAATTGGATTGAAAATAGAAAGAGCTTGAAGTACCCATGAGACAGGTAGATGTCCTTACCAACTATGCCTGATTAAGGTCTGACACTACAGTTTTGAGGCCATCTGGATTAATGTACTTTATAGTAAAAGTCAGAGGTTTGGGCATAAGCATCCAAGAATATGTAAAGTTTGAAGAAAAGAGAAACAAAGTCCAGAAACCCTAGTGAATTTCATAATGTAAGAGGAAACTGATTTTATTTTTCTAGGAAGCAGAGAAATGATAGAGTAGAAGTCTTAAAGAAATCGGTGAAGATTTGGAATGCCAGTTGGAAAGGAAGCTCATGAATTCTATGTAAAAGAGCTGCTGAGAGCAGAAGTGGTGCTGAGGGCCCATCTAGGTTCTGCTCGCATACATTTGCCTCATTTACACAGCAATTTATTCTTTTTGATACACAAAGTTGCAATTGTCCTCAACAACTTAATTATGTTTCTCACTACCCTTGTTCCTAGTTGGCAAGATCATTTTAAGCTGAGATTATCTTGCAAGGAAGAATTCTATTTATACTGAAATTCTGGTGATCTGCTGTCCTAATGAGGATCATCTCTCTGCCATCATCTGGGTCCTTGATGAAAATGTCAGAGAACCCCTGAGAATGGGATCACACACTGCTGAAATCTGCTTTCCCACCTCCCAGCCTCCGCACAGATGTGGTTGCAAAATAGCAGCATCTAAGCATCTGGCCCGGTTTGGTCAGCACAGCCTCAGAGTGGGCAGGCCAAAATCTGTCAGCACCAGACACTGGCCAAGTCCAAGACAGCCGAAATGATCCGATTAGAAAGATGAAATCCTGACATTTTTGCGGCCAAAATAATCAGCAGCGGGATTGAAAAGGCAGTCGGGGAGGAAGGGAAGAGGAGGAAAGAAGAAAAAGGCAACAACTTTTTTTAAAAGTTTATCCCTGGGAGCCCATGGAGAATTAACTACCCCAATGCTATCCAGGCCTGAAGGAGCAAGTAAAGGGGATGCTGTGTGCAATGTGTCCACCAGAACAAGATCACAGAGGATCTGGGCAGGGTTCACCCCAAAGGAAAGGTTGAGTCTTAGAATGACTGAGCATGTGTAAGCCCATGTGCCCTCTCCAACGCCATCCCTACACCTTCCAGTTTTACCCCTGTTCACATGGAGAGTGTTCTGGGCAGACGGAATAACCTTAATCTTAGTGCAAGAGTCAGCAAACTACTACATCACAGGGGCCAAATCCAGTCCTCTGCCATTTTTGATAAATAAGGTTTTATTGGAACACAGCCATGCTCATTCATTTGTGTATTGCTTTCACATAAAATAGTCCAATTGAGTAATTGCAGCATAGACGTATGGTCTGCAAACCTAAAGTATTATACTGTGGCCCTTTACAGAAAAAAGTTTGCTGACCTCCCTCTGTCAGAATATGGAGCCATTTTACCTTAAAAAAATACCTGAGCTTGAATTCATCTAATATGGTCAAACAAGTCTATAGCATAAACACCTACTCACATTCAGAGGAAACTGATAGTTAAATGGCTAAAAAGTGCATTCTTACTCTGAATTATAAGTTTTTAAGTGCTGCATAGACTTTGTTTAGATTCCCCTTCCTTTCCCCTCCCCAGGTTTCCTCTCAATTTTCCCAAGTCAAATCTGTCCTTTGATTCTTGTTGTCTTGTAACCATATTTCAATAGCACTTAATCAGTGATAAAACTGCTTTGATTTATTCCCAGCTGTGGATATTATTGTTGAAGCCTGTGTAAGTGTTCCGACGTGTTATGATTGGAGCAATAGCATTTAAGAGTCCAGAGGCAAGTCAGAAAATTAACAACTGTTCTGATGCCTAAATTAACCACACAGACAGACAGCGCTGAGCACAATGAGAAACTTCTGCGGAAACTTACTCGGCAGTATGGAAAGTGTCCAAATGGCTCGCCCATTAGAAGCATTATATCCTAAGGATAAGTTCTCATTGGCTATCCTCCCCAAAGGCTGAACCAGAATTTCATATAAAGGACAGCTGGCTGGTCTTTTCTTCTGGGACGCGTGTCTTCCTGCAACATATAGATTGTTGGTTCTGTAGCAACTAATGTGACATTTCCTGACTCTGTGGCAAGACTGAGCCCTCAGTGCGTGCCTTGTAAGTGGGCTAGGCTGATGCAACTGAAGGCATCGGAAAAGAACAAAGGAAAATTTTTGTTGTGGTTGTTGTTAAATGCGGAAAACTTAGATTAAAGAAATACAAAGAAGAGTAAAGGGACCTTTAATCCTAGCACCTAGCAATATCAGCCCTTTAAAGAACGGTCTTCCAAAATATTTTTTTAATTATTGCATTAATCACAAAACGAGGTAGGAAAAAATATCTGGCTCTAGATGACATTTAGCATAATTATCTTCCCAACTTCCCCATTCAACTTCTGGCACCTTATTTCTTCATGTAAATCTTCCTTAAGTGCTGTTTATATTTCACCGGCAGATTGCTTGTAGTTTCAGTTGTACTGTACTTTAGAATTGGTCGTGATTTTGTCATAATTTGCTCTTTTTTCTAAATTTTAATCTATGCAAATTGGAGAGAGAAGTTTTAATTACATATTTTAATTGTTGTTGATTTGTTTTACTCCATTCTCTCCCTGCATTGTTTACAGATATTCTCACATATAGTTAGGTGTTGTTAGATAGCATTATTGGTTGTCATGGTTGCAAGGTATTGGACTACCCTATATGTAAACTCAGTGGTATTTGAACATTTCCTAACAAGAGCTTAAAATTGTCACACCATTAAGTTGTCTGGTATTACTCCATTGCTGTGGGTCAAATTGTACATCTCCCCAACTAGATTGTGAGCCCCTTAAAAGCCAAGACTATATTTTATACCTTGATTTCTGGTAATTTGCCCTGTGTCCAGTTTCTGGCTTACAAAGAATGCATGCCTGATACATGCCCAAGATCACCTATTGTTTCAGTGTCACAACCCAGCCCATGTGTCTGTCCTTGTGCAGCTTTATTTCCCTGGCAGTGATTGGTGAAGTGCACTGGTTAAGAAAGTAGGCTCTTAGGTTCAAAATCTATAGTCACAGTAAAGAAATCTGAGTTCTTCAACTTCTTAGCCATGTGACCTTGACCAAGCTCCTGGGCCTCAGTCTCATCATTTGTAAAATGGAGACAACAATAGGACCTACCACCTGTGATTGTTTGAGGGTGAAATTAGATCATTTCCTGCAGCGCCTTTCTATTCTAAGTGTTTGGCAAATGTTACCTTTTATTTCTCCCTCTTTGGGTCATATTTATACATTGGAGTAAGCTGTTTTTAGAATAGGCTCTTAGTTTTTAAAATGCTTTAAGTAGATAATAAATAATAAAAATAAGCATCTGCTACAGAAAAACGTGATTCATTATTATGATGTTGTTAGGTAAATTTCACGTTTCTATTGTGGCTTCAGGGGCGCTTGAATAGAATAGTTCACGCAGGCATGTTATCTTTTTGTACCCATTTTATATAGAGAGAAATTAAGGAATAAAGAAAAGCTACTCAGAATGATAAACTGGAAGAGGCAGAAGTCCTATAACAGCGTCCTCTAACTCCTATGTAAAATCTTCCTTTATTAAGACACTGTGCTGAAGTATCCACACAAGTATCATTCACATCCAGAGGCAGGTATGAGCTTCCGTGTCAGGTGGTGCATTCTGCTGAAGTCTGCTAACAGCCTCTGCTCTAAATTCATAATGAGATTAAAATCTACTGTTCATAGAAAAAGAAGAGTTGAGAATGTGTAGCAAAAGCCCTTTTGTCTCATCATATTAATGTTGATGCCCTTTTATCCCAGAACTTGGCTGAAGCTGGAGCCAAAATCTATACTGGTTTAATTTTAAGTGGCCTTGTGAGCAAGTGTGTACCGACAATGAAGAACTGAAAGGTACTTAGGGCACTCACGATCCTGGCCGTGGCCTCTCAGATGGAGCTGGGCGTTCTCACAGCAGGTTGAATCCACATGCTTAATGTCTCCATGAAGGAGGGGCTGAATTACTAGGTCTTTGCCACTTGCTTTTATTGCAAACACTAAGGCAAACTGGATTCATGAATGAGCTTAATGGGATTAGATATGGAAACATAAACCAAAATATTCTAATCTGGTTTAAAAGGAACTCTTCAGAAAGTAGACAAATGCTTTTGCTTCTCTAATGTGTTCGAATAAGGAATATATTGAGACTGTTTGATAAGATAAAAAAATAAGTCATAATGTATAGTCTGATGATCTGCTAGACCAGTGTTTCCCAAACTTCTCTCATGATGAGAATCACCTGGTGAAGTTGTTAAAATACAGATTCCTGAATCCCAACTAAGAAGTGCTAAACTAGAATTTTGGGGAACATATAGATAAAAAATGTATATTTAACTAGTGCTCTAAGCTTAGAAACACTGCTAAAGATAGCAATTACTGTTTTGTTTTGTTTTTGTGTGTGTGTATGTGTGTGTGTGTGTGTGTGTGTGTGTGTTTTAAGTAATACATATATTCCTATTCCAGTTTAAACTCTCTGTTTTTTATTATGTTTGGAGAACCATGGTTCTTCAATGTTAAAGAAAAATTAAAAAACACATTAGGTCCCACAGTGATTTCTCCCCTGCTGTAGGCCACCAACTAAATTAAATGACCATTGGTGACAGTGGCTGCACTGTGGACTGGCTCAATTTGAATGAGCTCGGAGCTCATGCACAGCCTCACTCAGGTGCGCCTGCCTGGCCAGGCCCTGCTGCTGGGAGAGGTGAAAAGTGCTTGATCTCTTCTAGGCACCTCTCACCAGGGGTCTATTGCTAAGATCTGCCTGAAAGCTGGCCAGTGACATTCCCTGGTGTGATTGCGTTTTAATGTAAGATTACAACCATAGATCAAAGTGAGGAGACATTTGGGCAGGGGCTCTTAAGAATTTTAGAGCTGTAGCATAAAGAAGATAATTATACTGTGTGATTTAGGGTTGTTTCTGCACGTGTCACTCACTAGCAAGGCTTGTCCTCTAGCCTCTAAAGGGCTTTTGTCCTACCCCCCCCCCCAATATTTCTTATTATACAGCATCTAGAAGACCTTCTAAAGGCTGCGATGAAAGAAATCAGAACTATTCTATAAATAGCCTTTCCTGATAATGAAGATCTGCTTTATATACCAAAAGCATATTCTGGATTTGTTATCCCTGAATCCTGGAACAACAAAAAAGAGAGAATAAAATGGGGCCAACAGTCTGTTAGAACCAGTCCTTGTGTTCTCACGTCACCAATTCAGATGGTATAATTTGACCTCAGCTGGGCTTACTTTTGCTCTTGCATTGTTGACCTGTTTTTAGAGAGTGCTAGAATAACAGAATCCTGTTCCTTACCTGGAGACCTATATGGAAATTCCTCTTCCACCTCAGAGGTTCTGAAAAGTTCAGCCTTCCTAATGATCAGCTCTGCTTCCTTCTATGAACTAAGGCCGCTCTGCAGCTCTGGAGGGTTCTCTTTCGCCTTGGCTCCCAGGGGCCACGCCCCATGCTCACTTACAATTGCTCCCTTTAGCCTGTGTTTCTGAGAAATGGACCCTCTTTGTAAGTGGCTGGCTTCTTACCCAAGAAATAACAGGCTCATAGTTATTTTTCTACAGTTATTGCCAGTGAATGTGTGTTACATGAAATCCTCTTTATGAAATTTGTTTTTGAACTTTAAGCTTTTAGGTCATACAAGGAATAGATGTTTTTGTTTTTTTTTTCAATATTAGAAAATGTAGAAAAGCAAAAAGAAAATGACTCTTGATTTCACCAAATGAGGGAATAATTTGCTTTTTAACATTGTTGTGACTTATCTTCCATAGCTCACTTCAAAATTGGGTTACTAATTTTGAAGTGAGCTATAATCCAGCCTCCTTGGGTTTCCGAGAATATAAAACATGTTGATCCCTGAGCCATACTTAGGACATCCCAGGCTGAAATAAGAGTCCATGAGATTAGCGCTTATTGCTGGTATTGTTAGGCATTTTACTCCAGACCTTTCTTCTAGGCATCTATAACATCAGTTTTGGAAGTGAGTATGAGCATAAATTCAGTGGAATCATGGTTTTGAGAGCTGCAAGGGGTCTGAGTTATCTAATCTAGTTTCTCCACAGGGGATGTAGGAAATCAGCTGGGGGTTCTTTTCAAATGTCCTATTCCAAAATCCCATGCCAGCACCTACTGGGTCAGAAACTCTAGGAATACATATGTGGAGGGGGAGTGGGGAATCGGGTGGGGGGGTGGGAACTAGAGGGTTCTGGTGGGTGTGCCTAGTGGTGCAGCCCCATCTCCTTTACCAGGCATGGAAGGGAGGTGCCCTGGTGGCTGAGTGAGGACCTCAGGGTCACACATTTTCCCTAGAGCCTGAGCCGAGTCTGTCTCCCCACTGTCCCTGGGGCCGCACCCACAGCGCAGAGGGACACCAGGCATGTTTAGAGATAAGCATTTAGCAGCACAGTAACCTGTTCTATCCAGACAGTTGTGATATAGTATTCCCTGTTAAGTTATACCACAATGTTTGCAAGCAGACAAGTCAGGTTACCAAATACGCAGTTGTTGAAAGTGGAAACAGACAAAGAAAAAAGAGCACTGTTTGCATTCATTTATTTATGCATTAGTGAAACATGAAAGCATTCATGTCTCACTAATTCCGTCTGACCTTCACGCGGCCGTCTTAGTGAAATTTCGTTGCATTTCAGCTCCTATGTTTAGGTGATTCACCGAGTGGGTAGAAGAGGAGGTGAGCTATGAATTTAAAACTCCTCACTGGCACCTTCCAGGGAAAGTCTCCGTGTCTCCCTTGAACAGAGAGGTGACCTGCAGCAGGGACTTCCATCTGAGAACAGGTAGCAGAACGTGGTGCTTCCTGCCCTTCCAGGAAGCTCAGTTCCCTTTCAAAAAATACAAAAACCTGTGTGCTGTGCCCTGGCCAGTGTTCCCAGTGGTTAGAGCATCGGCCCATGAACCGTAGGGTTGTGGGTTCCATCCCAGCCCTGATGAGGCACATGCAGGAGGCAACCAATGTCTCTTTGTGTGTATTTCTCTCTCTCTCTCTCTCCTCTCTCTCTCTATCTCTCTCTCTCTCGTCACATACTCTCCCTCTGTTGTGCTATAAGTTAGCCTGTGTTTGAGAAACTACTGGAAGAAGAAGCCAAGCGCTTGAGGGCTGCATAGGCTAAGGCTGTGATGGGAGATATGTAATGTTAACTGTTACCCGTACAGAAACAGGCTTGTATGACACTGCCCTCGCCACTGCACATGACTGATTCTGTAAGGATCTACATGTAGGTGCTTAGATGTTTCACCGTGCCTGCCTGACATCAACTAATGATGTAGACAGCTAAACACGGTGACATGATTAAACAAGATGTTAATTAGTGGGTTCTCTAGGAGTCTTGGTCCTTCCTTTTAACAGCCTGGCTATGCATGTACAAAAGTTACAGCGACAGAAACTGCTGTTCCCTGTACGGCATCTGTTAATGGCAATGGGGATTCAAGAGAAAAGCAACTACACGACCCAGTAAGACACATCAGGTACATCTTCTTGTCCAGGGATTGTCCGGAACCATGTCTTTGTGGGGAGGAGCACGGCAATTTTCCTGCAAGCGGTAATCATTTGTACTATTACTTAGTTGTCATGTTTTGATGATCCCATTTCAATCAAACATGTCTCATTCAGAGAGCCTTTGATGGGAGAAATTTTTGGAAGGGTTTAGGAAGGTTAAATCTGTGAGACATGGCTTCCATCTGGAATGCATTAGCTGGGAAGATTTATTAGTCAGAGTGCCTCTGCATAATGTTCCATGGAAAGCAGGCCCTGCATCTCATTTCCAGCGTGATGTCTATATGAGGAGTGATCTTTGAAATATCATAGGTGACAATCAAGTTTGTTATAAAAATAGTAAATGCCCAGGATTTTTCATGGCGGCTATTTTAAATCCCTCATGAGGGCTGCTAAGCAGGTAGTTGATTTGTTGACAAATGATAAAACTTGAGGAATAGCAGCATGCATGAAATTTTAAAATGGGATGTCCCTTTTAAGCTGAAAAAAAGATGATTAGAAAAATGATGAACATTTAGTATTTTCGTTTACTTTATCTATGGACTGGATAGCCTTCGCCAATAATGAGGCCAGCACTCAACTATGTGAAGAAGTGAATTCCCTTCTGATTAAAATTCTTTTTAAGAGCTAGTGTTGTTGGCCAATAAGTGAGGCAGGGAAAGCTTTATGACATCCCATACATTAGCCTGAGACCACACTGTTCCAAGCTATAGTGTGATTGGTATAAGTTACAGATGATGGAGGCACTAGAACTTTCTACTCTACTGATCACTGTGTGGAAGGAAGGCAGAGCTAGGGTGTAGCTCAGGCTTGTGTTATGATGCTGTACTTTTAAAAGACAAGAAACATAAGAGCAAATGTGGGGGGAAAGTTTGAGCTTGGGTTGCAGAAATTGAAATCATATGGAGACCACAGCCTCCTCAGCTTCTTACTGAAAAGGCAGCTCAAGCCTGGGAAAGGGTTAGCTCCTCCTCACCTGCCTTGTTCTCAGTGGCCAACCCTCAGGTAACATAAGGAGGCAGATCTAGTCCCACAAAAGCCTTTGATGGAGGCAATAATGACTTAAAGTGCCTTCCTGAAATTGAAGGGCAAAGGAGTAGTGCCAGGTGAAGGGCGAGTCGCTGTCCAAATATTTATCTGTGAATTTAGGTCACACCACAATGCCCGGTTGTGTCATTCCCTCTCAACTCTCAACGTTGGAAAAAGTGTTCCGTTTCCTGGATACAAGTTCAGTACTAAATTGTTCTCCAAGGTCTGCAAGGGAAATACTGCAGCTCAGCAGTTATGTTTTACCCTTGTGCTGGGCTTCTGTGCCATGGGACAGCTCTGTGCCAGACAGCGTGGAGCGGGAAGTAGCACCAGCCACAAAATGCATGTTAGAATACGAAAAGAGGTTTTACTGCAGGGCCTCAAAGAGCAGCGCTTGGGTCTCCCACCTCCTGGACGAATATTTACATGGCCCTCGGCTTGATAAGTCTCTTTCTCTTCTGCACGCACTGCATGCTGGGAAGGCCACAGCCTCCCACTACCAAGGAAGACATTCGCCGGAACCATTTTGCAGTCAAAATCTTTTATAGATAAGATGCATTTTTGAAGACATAAATTTCTTTTTGTTTTCTACTAGTCCTGAGCAGAGAATACCATTTCTTCTTTCCTTTCAGGCAAAGTGATACGGGGTCTCCACACACACACATGCCTTAAACATACTTCCTCCAGCTCTGAATGGCAGGGTCCTTTGATACCCCTTATGCAAACTTATTCTCATCACCTCCCCTATGAGCCCAACTTGCTTTCAGGACCTGCCTTGATAGGCTCTGCGGGCCTGTGCCTGGTCCTCTCCAGCGCATGCCGCCTCTACTAAGGCTGCACGGCTCACAGGCCACTCTCCTGCCCACCCCTCCACCGCAGGAATCTTGTGTTAATCAAGATCTTACGTATCCTGGCGTCGTTTTTTGTGTGTGATTTAATCTGAACTAAGTACAACCAAAATGGAAACTATGACATATTCTCAAAGACACATCAGTTGGTCTTGTCTCTGCCTTTGGCATATGGTTGGAAGTCCTTTCAACAACACAGCGATTGTGGAATAACTAATCC
Source organism: Vespertilio murinus (assembly GCA_963924515.1). Lineage (NCBI taxonomy): Eukaryota > Metazoa > Chordata > Mammalia > Chiroptera > Vespertilionidae > Vespertilio > Vespertilio murinus. The sequence continues at coordinate 136,657,048 of OZ004704.1, read as the reverse complement.
AAGGAGTTTAAATGTTATAGGAAGCCCATCCTGGCCTTCCCAGTGGTCCAAGTTACTTCACTGCTCTGATGATATTTGTGTGAATTGCACTCTCTAACGTCCATATCCCCTCAAAGTAATAATTTGTTTTCATTCATTATTCATTCACTTCTAGGCGGATAAAATATTGGACAATTTGCTAAAGAAAAACTCCTTTTGATTCAAATAGCAATTCATTTTTTTAAAAACTTCAGTGGCTTGGAATTAAGTTAATTGCTTAATTTAGACTTGAATGCATGGAAGTATTCTGAAGGAAATGCCCCCAAAAAAACCTATAAGGAGAAATAACCAGTCTTTCTTTCATGTCACAATATAAACTGTCTTGATATTTTGAATCACTTTAAAGTTTCTCTATTTTGATAGTAATTAGTAAAGTTGGCATAGATTTTTCCCTATATATGTCTTAGGTTTAAAATTTCTTTCATGTCACATAAAGGGAAAAAATGTAAAGTTCTGTGACTAAAGTTCTATGAATAAAGAGGTTAATTTCACTAACCCTAGCAAAAATTATCTTCATTACAGTTCAGTTCCTGAAAAATGGAAACATAATATTGTTAATTGTCATATCCAAAACATACGCTTAATAGCTGTGGGATAATATTTGACTTAATAAGCTGTTCCAGTCATCTCTCAACCCTTTCCTAGTATAAATCTTTAACTGACTGCTGTATGTCTTATGAAAGACATCTACAAGTCATTTCAAAAATAATCAGTAATTAAATGGCAAAAGAAAGTTAACCTGGTTTTTAGAGTAAATTTACTAGTTATATGATAGTTGCTTGTATAGGCATCGGATAAAAAAAAACCAAACCTATAAAATATTATACAAATATAAGGTGGTACTGATTCACATAACCTTTGAGAAAGTCTTTCATTATGAGTTGATTAGCATAATCCTAGAGACTTCCTGTAGAGACCATCAACAGTATTACAACACGGGCACTTACAATCACTATCATCTCAAATTCAAGACCTGGTAGGAATCAAAGATTCATCTAGTTGTGCCATCTGAAGTCAGTTAATCTCTGACACATTGGTAGAATGGTAATGCTTTTATCTCATAGTGTTTCTAGGAAAATTAAAGGAGCATTTTGTAAAGGCAGTGTACAAAAGTTAATTATTTCTGTTTTATAAACATTCAGCCCCTCTCATAGCAGCCTATCTTGAAAGAAATTATCTTATAGACCTCACTTAAATACCACTTTTTTTTTTTTTTTTTTTGTAACACACACCAACACACTTGCCAGTTGGGTCAGTCTGCTTCCTTTTTCTGTAAATGCCCCTAACCCTCTTTTCCATATATAATTTCTCATTGTGCTAATCTTTTTACTCTCTGTCATACTTTCTAACAGACAGATTCTTGAAGGGTAGAGGTTATTTCCACACAGTGCCCCACATAGAGCCTGGTACACAATTGTCATTCAGTGATTATATGCAGAATGAGTGAATGACTGAGTGAAAAACTATACTTAAGGTGACTGCTAGATCCTTCTTCTTGTGGGAATTTCATTGTAGCACCAAAGAGGTAGCTTTCCACACAATGACTAGAAGGCCTATTATTAGGTTTACTTGTATGCATACAGTTCTGTTATGAGCATACTATTTTGTATTTTCTGATCAGTGACATTGGCAATGGAAAGAAAGGTGATTTTATAATTACCCTCAGGACTCCATGGTCCCTTGGTGCTAATTTGCTGGAGTACAACCCAGGGATCGCTAGGTTTCAATATGCACTTCCTTCTGGGCAGAGCGAGTTGTGTATTGCAAAGCCGTAAGAGGCATCATCCCTTATTTCACAGGTCAGGGTAGGCTGGCTTTAAATTACAACAGGAAAAAAATAAAAGTTGATGACAGATAAAAATAAAATTAGCATGTATAGTGACACTAAAACAAGTAATAAAATCTAAGTTTCTCCCTCTGTGCTTTATTTTGCACTGTTTTGTAAATATGGTAACTAGGCAATTCCATGTTATAAAAGAAAATGTTTGGCTTTTGCACTTTCAGTATGCAACTGTTCCCCCCGAAGCTATCCCTCTGCCTCCGAATTCTAAGCTTTCCTACAATATCCAAAATTTGTAAAAGATCCAGTGTCTTCTGATCTTTCCCTATTGAGTTGGCCAAAAGGGGGAAATGTTCATCTGATTTTCAATTGCTTTTCAGAGTCTGTATAATTCAACTGAGAGTCCTATTTTTATGTTGTATAAATGACTTATATCAAAATTACTTCTATAACTCTTCTGCCTATTTCATTAAATTAATTTTACCCTGACATATTTAATTTTTAAGGAGGAGATTTGACTTTGGGTGGTGGGTACATGGTGCAGTATAACAGATCTTATAACATAGAAATACACATATGAAACCTATAGATTCATGTTGACCAATGTCACCCCAGTCAATTTAATAAATAATTTTTAAATGTCTTCTCATTTGTAGCATTCTATGGGATTGTTATTGTTAGATAGTAATAAGTAATACCTATATACTCAATATGATCCAAACATCTTAAAATCTCTTTATAAAAGGTGTTATGAGTTCTAAGGGAAAATCACACCCTTAGTGAGGATTTCATGGAGGAGGTGACACTTGCTTAGGATGTTTATTCCGTGTGATTCTCTTGAGCAGGACAATTGCCATGTTTACAAACTGATAGGCTGGTTCCAAAGTGAAATCTGAGCTTGTGCTTAGCATCCAGGGATGAGGTTGTAAAACTAGGAAACTACTTCTGTAGCAACCACTAGGAGGGGCCCAGCTCAGTGCTGGCTTGGCTCAGGCCTCTGATTCACATCCTACTCTGTCATTTCCTCTTGGGGCAAATGGACCAATCCCCTGATTTTCAGTTTCATTATCTGTAAAATGGGGACATTAATAGTTTCAAGTTCATGGGGTAGTTAAGACAATAGTGATATAAGTGGGCCCATGGTTCTGAAAGTGTCCTAATACTTCCTAAGGGAAAAGCTACTGATGAGGAAACTTCCTGCTATTCAGTCACAAAAAAAAAAAAAAAAAAGGTGACTCTAACTTGGTTTATCAGCCCTGTTCTTATCACAGTCAAACATTGGGTAAACTGGAAATAATCATTTCAGGAATTAGTTCATATGGGGATGTGTTGGAAAAGCTTAGAAGACTGGAGAAACCTGATCTCTTGTCTCTCCTCTGTCTCCAGTTAGCTCAGTGGGGCAACATTAGACAGGCCACACACCTTTCTAGCTACTCTTCCTACCTGTGTCCTAAAGGTGCCGGACTACATAATCCCCCCAGTGTTGTGTTAGTCACCTGGCTGTCCTCTCCTCTTGGGCACTAGGAGAACTGAGCACCCAGCCCCCTTGTAGTTGGGTGGGACATCATAACCAGTTCCAGCCAATGAACTGTGAGTGGAAATGGCATATTTCATTCAGTCTGACTCATTGAATCACAACAACCTCTGAAGTTCTTCCCACTGGAGAGCCACATAAGCTCTTTGGCCCCTTGAGTGTGGCTCTTCCACAAAATACCATGGTCTGGGCGAGTCTATTTTGAAGAAGTGATGTTAGAAGAATTTTAAGTTTAAAAAATTTGGCTCTCAAAAGAAATTTCAGTCGTTGTATTGTTGATATTTGGCTCTGTTGACCAATGAGTTTGCCAACCAGTGGCCTAGAGGAAGGACAGCACAGAGCAGAGTCCTAGTGATCCATGCTGAACATGAGCTTGAGTGAGAAATAAGCTACCACTTGTTAAACTACTCATAAAATGAGGTTGTTACTGCAGCATAACCCATCTATCCTGAGTTGTCACATGGACCTTCTAGCACAGGGCACAAGGGAAGACTTTAGCGGAAGGTAATGCTTGAATGAACTTACATGGTCCTGAGTATATCCTGTGGATTTGAATGATAGCTCCCACACTACCAGCCATGTGATCTTTTGCTAGTTGCTCAGTCTCTCTGAATTTTCATTATCCTTCTACATAAAATGAGAGTAGTACTATTGGCTATCTTATTGAGATGGGTTAAATGAGATTTTACATTATATATAAATGCCTCGCAGAGAGCAGAGTAATTCTTATTATTCTAGTTTTAACATTCTGTAAGTTAATGATTTCATCATATTTCTGTCTTTCCTATTGTGTCCATTGAGGTAGGATGAGGAAGATTATAGGAAATTCAACAATGAACAGTGGCTTAGAAAGAAGGTTAAGGGGTCTATGGCTTTGCCCTTTTAAGGAAATTGGAGGTGTCTCTATTAGCATGAGGTCATTACATCTTAGCCAGCCCATCTCCAAAAAGAGGAGTCAAAGCCACTAAGCAAACTTGAAGCAATCCTTTCTCAGTAGCCACCATCCAACTAGTAATTTTTTCTTATCAAATCTTCTTTGGGAAAAGAAATTATGTATTTGTCTTACCTTGGATCTTGCAAATTTAAGTCACCTGGTATATTTTAAAACTTTCCAACAAATATTAAATTGAGCACATCATAAAGGCAGTAGATCACTTGGAATGTTTATAGCAAAACCCCCATAGAAAGAGCATAATGAGAAAAATAATGAATCAGTAATTATAATTCTCAAGGCTAATGATTTTAATAATAATTTATACTCAAACAACTCTATACCCAAGGAGATTTAAAACATTTCTAAATGTTAAGTTCCACATTGCCTTACAGTTCCTCCCACGATGCCTAAATCTAACATCCCTGGTACAGTCGTAAACCAGCAGGATTATTAACCTTATTTTACAGATGGATAAACTGAGGCGAAGAAAATATGCCTGACATCATGCAATCCTCAGCAATAGATTCTTAGCTCAAGTACCTAAATCCAAAAGCAACCTGTTAGATCTTCACAGCAGAATAATTTATGTTTCCATCAACCAAGGAGTCCAGCTGTGTTGCAGTAACAGCTGTAACGGGTTTATGTGATGTGACCTATGGATTTTATTCAGAGTTATGGTATCTATGAAAACAGTCGCAGTGGAGATGAAAGGTTTCCGCAGCATAAGGCCTGTTCTCGGTTGAAGGGCCAGGGAAACTTCACGCTGGATTCTTGGCAGGGCCCATCCCATCGGCGTGCCCTCGCCGGAAGGTCACTGCCCGACATGCCCTCTTCCTTTTCAAGGTGAACCAGAGCCCATAAAAAGCTGTGGTCACTGCCCACCGTTTGTATAAGCTTTTTTTTTTTTTCTGTTCCATTGTGCTCATTCACACATGATATCCCAAAACAGTTCAATAAAATGAGGGATATTATATCTGTCACACATGAGAAAGCGACTGTTATGGATTCGCTTAATGCATTCATTGCTTTTTGGACTCTGGAGTCCCCAGGGCAGTGCCACAAATCTCCTTGGTGGCCCTCCGTTCCACATTCTGTGTGGGGCTCTCCAGTGAAGCCAGCGTGTGTATAAAAGGTTCATTATTATTGTTGTTAATTTTTTTTATTTTTATGGCTCAAATGAATCGGCCTTAACTCATGCTAACAGTAAGGGCTGCACCGGCCAAGTACATTATAGTAATCTATTGTTGGAATAGCTCGCTCTCAGAGATACAGTGAGTGTCGGAGGCCTTGCCTTCTGAATTAATGCCAAAGCACGTGTGGTATAGCCAGCACAGAGCAGGCAGCCTAAGCCACTGCTTCTCTATGAAGTTTTTTGAGGGACCCAGCCCTCCTAGTTTTTCCAAAATTCAGTTCAGATAGAGACCTGTGATTCCAGTGGACTCACAACTTGCATTGCGATGAAGGTGAAGCTGTGGTCATTTGTTCCCATAAACAGTGACTGTCCGTGGTTGCAGCTGTGACACAAGTTTGCAGAGCACGCTGTCCTTCCTCGCTGGCCGAGCCCGGGGCTTGCTCTTTGATTTATGGGCACAAGGCTCCTTTTAGAGAGGAGCTGGGAACTGTTTGCACCTCCCTGTGCAACATCACGCACAGCACTTTTGTTCGGAGACCTGGTTAGTCCTGGATTGCATGGCAGGTTTCCTCTGGCAGCTTATGGAGTTGCCTGCACCCCCACACCTGTGACCCCAGGGACCTGGCACAATAGTAAATGCTCATCTACTGTTCCCTGTTATTATCACTATCTTCATGCCGTTGTTATTATAGTCCTTCCAATGGCTGCAGAAAGAGTAAGCAGGACCTGGATTTAATATATTTAATGTGCATATGAGCACTATTAATCATACACTGTTAAATTCTCCCAAGGTTCTTTTCATTGGCATGATCAATAATCAAACAGCTTATGTATTTATAATATCCATTTGCACTTTTGTTTTTGAATAAGTAATGTCAGGAACAGTCTGTTTGGGTTTTCAGAGGCAAATATATTCTACTTTGCACATGGTAGATGCTCAATAAGTATTATTGAATGAATGAATAAGTAAATGAGATCTTTAAGTTTGTCAACCCAATAAATTACACTGTTTTATTTGACTATGTTTAAAAAGTCCTTTTTAAAATTTTATCTTTATAGTTGAAAATATGACAGATGCCCCCCTTTTTTTCCCCATTGACCTCTATCCACACTGCACCTGCCCCTCCCAGGCCTCCACCACACTGTTTGTGTGCATGGGCTACACATATATGCACATAAGTTCCCTGGTTCATCTCTCCCCACACAACCCCCTCTGAAATGCATCAGTCTGTTCCCTGCTTCTATGACTTTGTCCATCAGTTTATCTTATTCTTTATATTCCACATCTGAGTGAGGTCATATGATACTTATCTTTCTCTGACTGGCTTTTTCTCTTAGCACAATACTCCCCAGGTCCCTCCATGCTGTCTCAAATGGTAAGAGATCCTTCTTTTTCACAGCTGCATAGTATTCCATGGTATAATTGTACCATAACTGTGTTATCCATTCATTTACTGATGGACACTTGTGCTATTTCCACATTTTATCTATTGTAAATTGTATGCTGCTTTGAATAGAGAGTTGCATATATTTTTTCTGATTTGTGTTTTGGATTTTTTAGGATGTATTCCTAGAAGTGAGATCCCTGGATCAAATGGGAGTTCCATTTTTAATGTTTTGTGGAAACTCCCTACTGTTCTCCACAGTGGCTGCACCAGTCTGCACTCCCACCAACAGTGCACAAGGTTCCCTTTTCTCCACATTCTTGCCAGCACTTGTTTGTTGATTTGTTGATGGTAGCCATTCTAATAGGTGTGGGGTGATAACTCTTTGTCATTTTAATTTGATGATTAGTGACTTTGAGCATTTTTTCATATATCTCTTGGCCTTCTATGTGTCCACTTCAGAGGGGTGTCTATTTAGAACCTTCACCCATTTTTTAAATTGGGTTGTTTGTCTTCCTTTGGTTAAGTTGTATGAGTTCCTTATATATTTTAGAGATTAAACCCTTATCTGAAATATCATTGGCAAATATGTCCTCCCATGCAGTGGGATTTCTTATTGTTTTGTGGATAGGTTCTTGTTGTGCAGAAGCTTTTTATTTTGTGTAGTCCCATTTGTTCACTTTCTCCTTAGTTCCTTTTGCCTTAAGAGATGTACAGGCAAACATATTGTTACGAGAGATGTCTGAGATTTTGCTATGGTTTCTTCTAGGATTTTTATGGTTTCATGACTTACATTTAAGTCTTTTATTCATTTGGGGTTTATTCCTGTGTGTGGTGTAAGTTGGGAGTCTAGTTTCTTTTTTTTTTTTCCTTTTTTTTTTTGCCTGGACTTGTCCAAGTTAAGTTGTTCTTAAATGCCCACTATGCTCAGGAGAGGAGAAACATTTTAAATATGGACCCTGCCTTTAAGAAGTTTACAGTGGATAAGGAGATCAGTCACATGCATATAGGTAACTAAAAACCAAGATTATATATTTACTCAGTTATGATGGCTAGTGCTGCTGTTGTTAGCTTTTGTTACTGTGTGCCAGGTACTTTTTAAAAAGTCTACATGTATTATCATGTTATATTCTCACCCCAAAATAATATAGTTTTATAATTCCCATTTTAAAACTGAAGGAACCGAAGCTTAGGAAAGTTATGTTGTCTAAGGTCCTATAGCCTCTGAGCAGTAGAGATGTAGGATATAATACTCTTAACCTGCGTGTACTAAGTTTACAAATGGCCATTATGCTCTTTTATTTATAAAATATATTTGATGTTCTATTTATTTATATTTTCCCTTGTTTTAATTCCACTAAATAGATGGTATATATCAATTCTATCATTATTTCGTTGTATGTGTACTTAGTTTATTCTCAGTCATTTGTGGAATTGCACAAGATCAATTAGCCGCGTCACACATAATAAAATGCTCAATCCTCTGACACATACAATACGAAAGATAACAGTTTGAAAAGGAGTATCTGAGCAATTGACACACGAGTGTCTCCAGAAGGATGAGTCAAATCAAAATGTGTAGCAGGTGGGGAGAGGGGTGAAGTGTGAACAAAAACAGAGAAGCGAGATGAGCATGCTCTGGAGGCTGCCAGAAGAGAGACAGGCTGACTGCCCAGGCGTGTAGGAGAGAAGATGGGAAGGTTTTGAGAAGCAAGAGATGGTCTATCCGCACCCCCACCCCTACCCCCACCCCCGCACCCACTTAAGGGTTTGAAACATGTCAGAGGCAGAATTAGAAACCAAGTCCTTTTGAGCACTAAAGCCAGGATCATTCCTGGAGGCCCCTGCCTTCCCTAACAAGAGCCTCAAATTCTAGATTTTTTAGACCGGAAAAACCCAAACACTAGAAAAAATAGGTGATGTTCAGTAAGAAGTTCGTGTTCTGTTTTTTTAACCTCTTAACAAATATTCACATAAAAGAAGTACAGTCACCAATTTGGTTATCAGATAAGTATTATTAGCATGAGATCACTGTTGTTCATCTAGTAACTGTTCCCCTTTAGGGAAGACAGGAGAAGGCTGAGGAATGTGATTATCCTCCTAGAGGGCATTGATAAAAAGTTAGGGTGTATTTCAGGACTGTAACATATTTGTTAATTGCAGTTCTTATTTATTGGTCCTCTTTTGCTAATTCTGTGAGCTGAAATAATATTAATGCTCCTAAAATTGCTGCCAGGCTTGGAATTGACCCTCAGAAACAGGACCCTCTAGTTAGCATAAGCCCGGGCTCCCCCCCCTCTCCCCCCCGCCTGTGTGCATACACTCAGTAGCCAAATTTCCCACAAGAGAATTTAAGGAAGAAAAGACATAGATTTTGAAGCTCAGATTCTTCTGTATCTGGACTCAGCACATACCATGTCAAATATATCTTTCCTTTTTTATATGTATATGCAGATGATGTCCTTATAAGAGTGTGTAAATTGACCAAAGAGCTAGCTTTCACTCTCTGGGGGAAAGAAGCTGGAAAATAATCTAGTTTTAATTAGAATTGAGATGCTGCTGCTAATCACGTAAAGGTTAAACTGCCCTGCACTGGAGGAGAAACTAGGGGGCTCGTTCTTACTCCACCTGCTATAGAACTCACATGAGACAAGAAGTTCTAGATACTTGGCTTGGAGCAAAAACAACAACAAAAGAAACACATGCAAGCATCTGTGTTTCCAGTATCTAGTACTAGTTGCTTTGTATTTAGGTGAGCAAAATACCTAGAAGTATACCCAAAATTTTCTCACACCCCACCCCCACCCCGGGCTATTTTGGCATTGTCATGGCTGGAGCCCGACGCCCTCTGAATGCTGTGGGGGTGACCTAGTTAATACAGGTCTTATGTAGCATATGCAGGGTGGCTCGGAGGCCTCAGAATCAATAAGGAACCTTTAGATTTAAAACTAATGATTCTCTGTGTTCAGCAGAAGTCAAAATCTCTCAAAGTTGCCATTGTTGGCTCCGACTTTCCCACTGAGAGTAAGAGAAAGTGTGATAAATCATCATGCTCACGATGCAAATAAAATGCACATCAGAAGAGACTTGAACTAGACTAGAGATGGATAATGTGAGTCTGAAACACATCTTAATTATTTCCGTCTCAAGCAAAGCCCCTCAACCAGCACTGCGGCAGCGGTGATTGTAACAGCAGTGGACAAACTGTCTGATCTGGCCGGCCTGCCCCCAGGAGTGCAAGTGTCACCTGCCTGTGATTGCAGCTGTCATCATTTCCTCCCAGAAGCATTTTAAGTGGTTTCGGTGACGTCAGATGCTTTTCAATGTATCTATAAACTGTGGCTGAATGTACATAAAATTTCCCCAGACTCTGATTTAAAGCCCTAGAGAAGGCCACCAGGCTCATATGGAAATTAGCTAAGCATAATTTATTCATGAAAAGCAAAAAAAAGCTGAATTAATAAATACATGAGTATGTAAACTTATAACTGCTTAAAGATCTGTAGAAAATATGAAAGCTAAGCTCCATGTGTGAACAAAAACCCTTAAGGTGTGGCCGCTTGGTTCTTTGTTGGCAAACAATTCTGTCCCCTATTTTGAAAGCCAAATTGGAATTAAATAATAAGTAAATGAGTATTTTGTATTTTTTTGGAGGGTCTCCTTTTCTTCCTAAAATTCTGAGCCTGCCCTGTGCCTGCTGGTTTATGCACATAACTCTAAGAGAATTAATTTTTTAAATATTAATGAAGGCCCTCATTCTGGAGCTTCAGAAACTGCTCAGCAGGTTTACCATAATCTTCTCTGTCTGGACTCAGTTTTCAGAGCAAAGTATCATCTGTCATGAGACAAGCCCGGCCTTATTACAAGAGTGGTCATCATTCTCCTCCTCTTCCTTACTCTTTGAGACATCATCATCTTTATATATTAATATCATCTGTCCATCATGCCTTGGACCCACCATGCAATTGTTAATGCAGGAGTTGAGACAAAATATGGAGTCACACTTTTAAAAATAATTTAAAGGAAGCCTTGCTTTGCATTGAATGCAATATGGTGAAACGTTGCATTCGGGTTGACACTCAGTTGGACTCTGGAAGGCTGAATCTGTATTCATGTATTACCTAGGATTTGATAATCAAGCAATGAAACTATTATCTGCTACAGATCTTATAAGCTGGTCAGAATATTGCAAGGGAAACATATAAGCTCCATCTGTCTTCATTACCAATGATTTCCATCTACTAATTAAAAACATTTCCTGAAAGTATACTTTAGAAAGCATCAATCTAGTCAAGGGATGAGGACAGAACAAACGAATGTTTCACTTTTTAAAAAATGCGTCTCAATTGAGAATTGTAGTGGATACAGGATAAAAGTGTAAATACGTTTCGATCTGCAGTCATGGTTGAATAGAGAGGACGTGAAGAAAAACAAAGCATAGCAACATGTACTAGTCATCCAGTACTTCATTGTCTCCTTAAGTTATTGTGGCAAATCTATGAGGTAGGTACAATTATATCCATTTTGCAGGGGAAGAAAGTGAGGCGCAAAGGGGCCTATTACTTACTCAGGATCTCACAACGAGCACGAAAATACTGGACATCAGTATTACCCGAGCTCATGTTGTGGGTAGTTATTTAAAGCAAATAATGGGTCTACATGGTCTTCTGACCTCAATGCCATAGATGGTAATAGGTTCTAGGTTTTTTTGTTTGTTTGTTTGTTTTTTCTAGAATAAAGCTTTAAAAAATAGGTGTGTGTGTTTCTCATAGCACAGATCTTTACCATCACCTGGCCGAGCAATGGTAAGAGTGTCCGCTGAGTGCAGTGTCCCCACTCCTGCTCCGAAACACGGCCCTGCCATTAATGTGGCTGCTGTCCAGCAGGCGGGCTTCAGACTTCTGACTGATCAACGGAAATTCACCTGTGAAGACAGGAAGAGTATTGCTGCCTAAAAAACACCCCAAACGTTTAGCGGCTAAAGCAATGACACCATTTGTTTTGCTCATGAATCTGCCATTCACACAGTGTTAGGCGGGGATAGCTTCTCTCTGCTTCAGCTTGGCATCAGTGGGACAGCTCGAAGATGAGGCTGGGGTCACCCACAGGCACAACCCACACAGGTCTGGTGGTTGATGCTGCCTGTCTGCTGAGGGCTCGTCCAGAACTTTGGTTGGACCGTCTCTCTGTAGCTTTCCATGTGACTGCCTCGCTGTCTCACCTCATGGTGCCTAAATTTCAAGAGTCAGGGTCTGAAGAAAAAGAGAACCAGGTGGAGAAAACACAAACCTCCAAGGTCATGCAGTGGCGTCGCCATCATATGCCTTTAGCTGCAGCTCTCACAGAGCTCTGCCTGGGTTCAAGAAGAGGGAACGTGGACCCTGCCTCTTGATGGAGGCGGTCAACGCCACTTTGTAAGAAGACAGTGTGGGATGGAGAAATTGGTGTAGCCATCTTTGGAAAACACTATCTTCCATAACTGAGGTTTCATTCATGGGAGTGTCAATATGAATAAAATGTTTTGCTGGAAGAAATCCCATTGCTAGGAGAATTAGGGTCCCGTTAAAACATAGGCTTAGCAGAAATAACTGTTCAAAGAATCTAGTTTACCAAGAAACTAACTTTCATATCAGATGGGAATAGCCAAGAAGGAAGGAAAAAGCCTTCTAAAGTTAATTCTAGGCTTGTGCCTAATTCAAAGGGAAAAATCTTTAGAGGTGGGAATTCCCTAAACATATGTAAGATGGTTCATTTAGGCTGATCACATCTTTAGCAGTTGCCAAAGGATCTTATACCAGATGTTAACATTCTAGTTTCTATCAAAGAGCTATGTTGGATATTTTTTCATCATTAATATAAGAACAATGGAAATGAACTTTTATGAAGTTCCTTCCCTGTAGACTCTAAGTTTAACCAGACACACTTTTCTGAAAGATGGCAACACTTTAGAGAAATTCTATTTACTGCGTATCCAGCTGCAGTAGAAGTCGGATCTCAACCTTGAGAAACTTAAAAGCTAAGGTAGGATTTGTGGAACACAGGACAAAAAAAAATTGAGGATTTTGCTTTCCTTATGTAAGGGGATACTGACAAACTGCCAGGTGACTCTGAGCAGCTTCTCCAGTTTTTGTGCTAAATTTGCACTTAGCCAATTAGACACTGTTCTCCAGTATTTTTCAGAACAAAAGTTGCCCAGGGTTAATAACAAACTTACGTTAGCACAGTGCTTTATAAATTCCAAAATGCTCTCACATCCATGCTCACATTGGATGCTCACAGCAAATCTGTCAGCCGGATGGAAACATTATCTCTGTTTCTCACCTGAGGCCCTGAGAGGTAAGTCATACTAGCTGGGAGGAAGAAATTGAAGAAGTTGTGTATTTATTCATTCAGCATGTATTTACTGAGCACCTACTATGTTCCAGGCACTGCCCTTACAAAGGGCCCGATAAATTCCCTGCCCTCATGGAGCTTATATTCTAGTGGGCGGAGAGAACAGACAAGTGCAATACGTGTATGTTACATAATTAAAAGCGCTAGGGAGGGAAAGAGGGGTCCGAAGTGCTGGGCTGGAAGTGACTGCAGGCACTCATCGCTGAGGAAGGCAGGCCTCACTGGGAAAGTGACATTTGAGCAAAGCCCTGAGGGAGGCAGGGCGCCTTCCATGCTCGTGTCAGGGAGAAGAGCTGTCTGGGCGGAGGAGCATGGCTGACAAGGTGTGAGCTAGAGGAACAGGAAGGGATCGGGTCAGAGAGAAAAGAGTGTTTTGCAGGATTCTTGGAGCCTTGCAGGTTGGTGTATGGAGTTTTGTTTTTATTCCGAGAGAGTTGGGGAACCACCATCAATGGTATGATTTGACTTAAGTGTTTGCTTTTTTTTTAAGCACCTCTATTAAGAAATATACCTCAATAAAGCAATTTTTTTAAAAAGTACCTCTACCTGTCATTTTATCTGTAGAGTAGACGTAGGAAGGCAGTAAGAAGTTGTGATCTTCTAGGCTGGAGATGGTGGTCACCTGGACCAGGTGGTAGCTGGGAGGTCATGAGCAATAGTCAGATTCTATACAAATGAGTCAAGCCCATAGGATTTGCTGACTGGCCAGGGCAAGGATGACTAGGAGGTTTTGCTGACCTGCAGGGCAACTGGACGGATGGAGTTTCCTTTTACTCAGGAAACCCTGTGAGAAAGCAGGTTTGGCTGCGTGTGTGTACGGGTGGGCTGTGCGGTGCATTGCAAGCAAAGGATATGTGCAAAGGCAACAGAAAGATGAAGACATGTATTATTAATGCTTATATTATTTCACTTTCCAAGAGGATTTGAAGAGGCTTATCATAAAAGGTACAGATAGAATAAAGATGCGAACCATTGAAAAGGAGTAAAAGGTTAAAATCAACCAGAGAGTGGTGGACCTAACCCGAATTCCCTGCAGGTAACAGTGTTTGCTTGACCTTTGCAGAGCATGTGTATTTCAAAAATGAAACTATGGGTATAAGATGGAAGTAAGGTGCATTACAAGACATGCAGAAGGGTTGTGCAGAGACCTGCAGGTTTCCGACAGGCTTGCAGGGGTTTGAGGAAGGTCACTCCCCTGTGGGGGTGAAGAGTGCGGGCATGGGGAAGCTGAATACTGGGAAGGCCATAGGATACTTAGAAGACCAGGTATGAGGAGGGCTGGCAAGGGGGACGTAGAGAGTGCCTGATTGAAACTGGGAAGGTGGAAAAGAGATGATGGTTGTCTAGGACTGGAGCACGCCACAGAATGACCTGATGGGCATGGAAAATGCCTTACCCAGACCTCCTCAGTCCTAATCTCTGTGAGCAGACCCACATCTCAGTGATTTTCTATTTTAATTTTTAAAAGTAAATTTTTGGAATAACATTGTTTAATAATATGTTTTAAAGGCAACTGATGAAGAAATGGTTGTTGGGCTTAATTAGCTCTTATATTGTCTGAATCACCTAATTCAGTGGTAGGCAAACTGTGGCTTGTGAGCCACATGCAGCTCTTTGGCCCTTTGAGTGTGGCTCGGAGTTAGAACCACTTCTTCAAAATAGAGTTGCCCAGGCAGAAAACCAACTTCTGTGCATGCGATTGAAATTTCAATCGCACTGTATGGCTCACGAGCTGCAGTTTGCCGACTACTGGCCTAATTAAAATGTTTTATGGAGCGACAGAGAGACAGACAGAGATAGAGAGGCAACAATTTAAAAAAGAATTTTGGAGACACATGTATTTCTTCTTTTAATGGATATTTATTGAATGCTTAAGTGCTAGAGACACAAAGACGAAGGAAACATGGATCCTGCCCTCAAGTGGTTATCAGTCTGTTGAAAGAAACAAGCATACATTGGTAGTTTTATAGGGCAATGTGTACATGTGTTGATTGTTAGGGGAACTGGGTAGAAACTGAAGTATTAGATAAGGCTTTCTGGAAGGAGTGTCATCTTAGCCAAAAACTTGTCTAGAACCAGAGGTGTCAAATCTAGCCTGCTGCCTGCTTTTGTAAACAATAGCCATGTCTACTCATTTTCATATTGTCTGTGGCTGCTTTAGCACTGCACCCGCAGAGTTAAGTAGTTGTGACAGGGACAGTATGGCCCCTAGAGCCTCAAATATTTACTAGCTGGTTTATGACAAAATGCCTGCTAACCCCTGTTCCATGACAAAAGGGGTCAGAAAAGCCATTGTAGGGAGTGGAGACAATATGACATATGGTACCATACAAAGAACTGCAGCAAATATTAAGGCAAAGAAAGGGAAGCGGTATGATGCTGGAGAGGTGGTTGGGGGGAAATTACTGAAGACTGTGTACCCCATCTCAGGGAACTTGAACTTTCTCCAGTGCAATGGGAATCAGTGAAGGGTTTTAAGCAGTAATATAGAGTTAAACTTGAACTCTACATTGATTTTTCTATGTTTTCTTCATAGAATATAGAGTTGAGGGAGGGGAAAGGCTGTATGGGAAGGGAAACCATTGGAAAATTTGTAGGAGTATTTTAAGCAAGAATTAATGAACTGATTAAAAGTTGCCCATAAATTTATAATATGGAATATTACAAAACTATTATAATGAGGTATATCTACATTATACTGATAAGGATAACTACAATACATTCAGTAAAAATAATCAAGGAAACTGAATACATAAACTTAGAACACATGTGTTAGTATATTCATAGAAAGAAAATTATTTTTTCCCTGGGAGTATAGACTTATAAGAAGCATCCACCTTAAATTTTATACATGTTAGAAGTCTTTTTTCTCTTTTACAATAAAAATATATTGCCTTTGAATAAGATAAAAAAAAGAAAAAAAGAAGAGTTAGAGTTTTGGAGTGATTTGTAAAGGGAGAGAGGATGAGGGCTCATACTGTGACTTAGGGTAAGAAAAGACAAAGGTAGAGAAGGACATACATTTGAGGATGATTTAGGAAGTTAAACTAATGAAACTTGATTGAATGATAGATAGGAAAGTAGATTACACCCAGGTTTCTGGTTTGGGTAACTATGGTGCATTGCTGTATCAATAATTTAATTAAAACAGAATGAGAAAATCTTTATTAATCATTTATGATGTTCAAACTCTACTTAACACATTTTTAGTGCATTGAAACTACCAACATATGAAAGAGAAATTTTAATTTTTTCCATTTTATAGATGAGGAAACTGAAACTGAGATATTTTAAATAGTTTACCCAAGGTAACTTAACCTGTTAACAGAACAGCTGGGAATTGAATAAGAATCAGATTGATTCCTAAGCTGATAAGCACTTCTACCCCAACCTTAAACAATTTTTTTAAAGAGCAGAATAGATGGAAAGAAAAAATTAGTTTAGGATGTACTGAGTTGTTATCATATATTTTGTCCTAACATGATGTTCCAGTAAATGAAACAAAGAAAAGAGAAGCTCTCAGATTGAATTTTGGAGAATGTATAATTGATGGGTCTTAATAAACACTTAAGTTTTAAGAATAAGGATATTGAATATATAAGCAACTTCCCCCCTTGCTTGTGTTTGGGAACTTGATATACTTATTGATGCAGTGAATCATGCACATAAAAATTAGAATAAAACAAATTTGATGCATTTGTTGACATCAGAAACTATAGGTCTGATTTTGTCACTCTTACTCAGTGAATATCTATCTATTGTTCACTCTGTGCAAAGCATATTGGTGCCATATTTTGCCTACTTTAACTTATTAAACATGAAATATTACAAAACTATTATAATGAGGTATATATTATAAAAATACATATCTTTGTTGTCAATTACTGATGTGTCTAAAATTTCAGTAGTGCTAGGATGAACTGAGACCTAATAGACACTTAATTGTCTAAACAGATCTTTGAGCTATTATTAGTTCTGGAAATATCAAGAGACATTGATGTTCCTGTTTTTCTTCAGATCGTTAAGGCATGTTTGTTGAGTTCTTTTTTGAAGGAAATATCCCCTGTTGTGCACAGGAGCGTTGGGGGTAAAGGTAACTGAACTTCCAGAGAAAACCAGTGAGCTTGCATGAGGGAGAGAGAAAATGACATGCCTCCCACTGAGAGGGAAGCAGTTTCTCATTGTGTCCCTTCACCCTGGCACTCAGCCACAAGAAGGGGGCATGGACCAGAGAGAAATAAATTCCGCCAGCTGCCTCGCTGCTCTCTGCCCTCCAAAGAAGCTCCACAGCCACTCTCACTTGGAGGTGGTGATAGAGCTTCATTTCCCGTTTGACGAGCAACTAACTGGTTTACTAGTAGCCCTGGTTATATTTTCCCCAGTGGAAGTTATGCCATGCCTTAACGATTCTAAGTGGTACAGGAAAATGTACTGTTATAATTGTCCTGAAAATGCAACAATGGTTTTTATTAGTGCCATGTCCCACGTCCATGTTACTTTCTCTCTAATGTTAATTTTTATCCAAATACAGATATGGGCTTTCAGAAAGTGAAATCAGGTTGTTGAGATTGACCATTCAATACACTAGTAATGTTTGTATATTGCATAAAAATGTGTTTTTGACACAGTAAAATATATTCCCTTTATGCTCTTGTAATTCACTTTACAGTGACTTGCTTAATAGCATAATATATATCATTTATACGGCTATCCTTCATGCTTTCAAACAGTAATATCCTTTCCTCAATGACTACTTGTCAATTTCACTGATCTAGATTTGATTTCATAAATTAACTAGGCCAATTAAGTAGAAAGTTATCATTAGAATAAGAAGTGGAAGCAAATAAATATTAATCTTCCATCTCTGAATGCCAGTATTCAACACAACTTTGATCATACTTCAACACTACTTAATGGGAAAAATGCATCTCTTTGTTGTCAATTTAGTACTCCCCAATTTAAACATTATTTTTCATTCATTTTCTCATTCCATATCCATCTTTCTTTTGGGCAGTTATATTTCCACTTTATCAATATAAAATACTAGAGGTCCGATGCATGAAATTCATGCAAGAGTAGGCCTTCCTTCCCCTGGCTGCCAACCCCAGCTTCCCTAGCAGAGGAGGCCTTGCCAGCCCACCAGCAGGTGGCCTGGGCCTCCCTCTGCTGGGCAATCAAGGGGCGATAGTTGGCCCCGACCAATCACATCACACCTGCCATTGCTGGCCTGGTGCCAGTGGATGTCATAGTGTGGTCCAGGATGGTCATGCAGATGGTCGTTTTGCTGTTCCACTGTTTGCTTGATTTGCGTATTATCCTTTTACTAGAGACCCAGTGCATGAAATTTGTGCATGGGGTAAGAGGGTGTCCCTCAGCCCAGCCTGAATCCTCTCCAATCTGGGATTCCTTGAGGGATGTTAAACTCAGGATGAGGCAGGAGTTCAATGTATGTATTTTTATTTGATTTTATTCGATTCCACCAGGATCGAGTCTAAATGGGCAGTTGGACATCCCTCTCAAAATCCAGGACTGCTGGCTCCCAACTTCTCACCTGCCTGCCAGCCTGATCACCCCCTAACTACTTCCATGCCAGCCTGGTTGATGTCTAACTGCTCCCCTGCCAGCCTGTTTGCCCCCAACTTCCCTCCTCTGCTGGCCTGGTCACCTCTAACTGCCCTCCCCTGCAGGGTTAATCACCTCCACCTGTCCTCCCCTACTGGCCATCTTGTGGTGATCATCTTTTGTCTACACAGGGACAGGATCTTTGACCATATAGGGGCAGCCATCTTGTGTATTGGAGTAATGGTCAATCTGCATATTACTCTTTTATTAGATAGGATAGAGGCCTGGTGCATGGGTGGGGGCTGGCTGGTTTGCCCTGAAGGATATCCCGAATCAGGGTGGGGTGGCCTAGGCAAGGGGCCTGTGGTGGTTTACTGGCCAGCCACACCCCCTGGAGCCCCAAGCAGAGGCCTTGGTATCTGGAATTTATTTACCTTCTACAATTAAAACTGTAGCCTGGAGCAGGGCCAAGCCTCCTGCTTGCTCCATGGCTGATGCCATTTCTGTTGGGGTTCAAGTATCTTCTATAATTGAAACTTTATATCCTTGAGTAGAGGCCTAGGCTGGCCAGGGTGTGTGGAAAGCTTGGCTTCCATTGATAGGGAAACCCAATCCTCTCTCAGCTGTTCTCTGTGGCCGCAGCTATCTTGGCTGGGGTTAATTTACATACTCACTCTGATTGACTGGTGGGCGTGGATTAAGCAGAGTGATGATTAATTTGCATATTACTCTTTTATAAAGTAGGATTATATAGGATGGGGAATGAGCAAATATCAGAATTTCATTATGTAAAGATTCAGATCTTGCCTATTTGCCTGACTTCTTCTTCTGGTCTCTTTGCCGGGGGAGCATTTATTTCAGAAACATGGAACCATATCATACAGGTAGTACAGTAGAACTGCTGTACAGTTCTGTACAGGTAATGCGGTAGTCACTTTGTCCCCCTCACAGACTTTTGGAGATGACTCAGAGCTGACTGTTCTTGGCAGAGGAGAACACTTTCAAAGGCAGCATGTTTTGAAGAGTGCTCCTTTTTTAAAAACTGAGAGTCGGGCATTCCTTCTTCATCTCTCATGTAAATAATTCTTCTGACACTATTCGCATAAATCTCACTCCATCTTTCTCAGAGGTGGGGAAAAGTGTGTCAATACCTTTGTCATAAAAACATTTCATGTACATGCTGCAATGATAAAATCTCCCTTTAGACTGGGTTTCCCTCTGCACTGATTTACATTAACTCCTGCCCTTTTTCTCTAGGCCCTATTCACAACCTTTCTTCTTGTTTTGGGGGTGGAAGAAGGTGCTCCTCTTGGAAGCCTTTCTGCCTCTCCCTCTGTAATTTTAGGGCCATGAGATCGCTGCAGTAAAGGCACGTCTTCCCAGGTTGTCTTCGAACATGTGCCAGGAGGACATAATATAGGGATCCCTGAAAACTCAACTTGGGATGCCTGGGTATCAACATCAACTCTGCTCTCACCGTTCATTGTAACTCTGAAAAGGGATCACTCAATCGTTTCTCTCTCTCTCTCTCTCTCTCTCTCTCTCTCTCTCTCTCTCTCACACACACACACACACACACACACACACACACACACACACTCCTCACACTCTCACATACACTCACACACTCCCCAGCAGTCACATAAGTAGCTCAAGGGACATTTTGGGACCCAGAAGGGACGGCAACACTGGGTTTACGTCTCGCCACTCATTCTGACGAGACCCTGCCTCTGAAAGCTGGCCAATCAGAGCTCTTTGGCCTCCCCAAGTCCACTTACCCCTTGCAGTCCTTCAAGCCTCAGTAGCTTCACCATAGTGATACTTTTTCAGGAAGAATTTTAAACAGGACTTTGCCATTGGACACCCTTTGAAATAGTTAGCTTCGCTCCACTATTTATTGTAACTTGCCAAAATCACAAATAAAAGGTTCTGTGTCCTCTAAGGCTTCTTCTCTGGTCATTATCTTCGAAAAATATGCAGAGTCTGGTCCAAGCAGAGGGCTCCCCCAGCCTTGCTGCTGCGTTGAGAATAGTTTTAATGAGGCTGGCAGCTGAGCCAAGCTCTCCTGTTGGGCCGGTATTTGGGCCCGTGGAAGCCCCAGCGATTGATCTGTGTGGGGGAACTGGCAGCGCTCACATGCCCTCTGGGCAGAGGCAGAGCCTCCAGCAGGAAAAATTAGGGAAAGAGAGAAAGAGAAGAGGAAATGTTTATCACCCATCGCCTAGCATTTTATGGCGGCGTTATGGGGAACTGGGAGATGGATTTGTATATTCATGGATTTTGCACCACTTTAAGCGCTAATAACATTAAATCAACCTCAAACTTCATGCCAAATGTGCTCTAAAAGAGGGAATAATGGGAATTTTTGTTGACTTTAGTAAAGCATCAAAAGTTACACTGGAAACACATAAAATGCTACAATGCAGAGGTCACAATTATGCTAATAGCATGACAATATAAAATATTAAGTCACCAAAATGACAGGATTTACAGCCGACTATCCCCAGTCCCCAGAAATCTTAGCGCTAAGCTCCCGGTAAACACAACAGCCAGTCCTCCCAAGGAGTCTGATTACAAATTTAAATCGGTATATGATTAGAACTCTGCCCGTCCCCCAGCTCTAGAGACAGATGAAGTAAAATGTGATTGATATCATACCCGAAATCTATTGTGTTGCGTTTGCTCCGTTTTGCAGATCCACTCCCAGGTCTGATGGGTTTTGTGTGTTTAGCAAGTTGCTTATGGGAAAAACAGGAAATGCTATCAACGATCACAAACAGCCCTGTGATAGTATCAACTAAAACTTAAACATAGAGTAGTCAGATTTTTGAAAATGATACACTAGCGAATGGAAAGGGCAGTGTGTGTGTGTTGCCATTTTTTTGTTTAATTTTTTTGTTTGTTTGTTTTAAATATCCTGGTTTTTGTGCTAAGTCCCAGGATTAGAAAGCCTTTACCCTGATCTCATAGCCTTCAATTTACCTTTAACACTGTGGTCCTGGTCACGTGCCAGTCTCTGCTTTCATGGAGTTTGGAGCATAGTAACTGTCTATGGTCGTAGCTACCTGGTGAGAGAGAGCCAGAGTGGCTGGCTGCACAGCTTTCCCCAATACCCTCAATTCTGGCCAATAGCACTGACTTCTAGTTAACTTAGCGAATGTCCTTATAGCAATACAAGGCAGAGGAAAATAAGCAGGCAGGGAAAGTATGCTGTTATTATAAGCTGATGCTCTTTATGACTTCCCTGTGCAGAGGTCCCTGCTCTGGCTGGCTTTGTTACGCCCGCCTTGGGCAGCAACTGCATGTTTATAAGGCCCATGCTTTTCCTGTGCCATAGGAAATGCATGCATGCTGCCTGAGTAATGCTGTCGCTTTCTGTCAGGGCAACGGATAGACACGCTCAGTCACCACCCATATATCTATTATTATGAAGTATATTTTAAGACATATAAATAAGCAGCTTTATTTGTACTGTCATCACTAATTAGTCTCTGCCAGGAGAACTTGCACCAGCCTCACCCCAAACGGTGAGGCTACCAGCTGAGAGAAAAGGCCTGGCTCATGGAGAAGCTTCTCCCAGCCACCCCCTCGCTCACCTGTCGCTGCCACATCACTAATGCTGGATGTATCGACTATGAAATAAAACAAGTTGCCCCCACAGGAATTCCTATTCCTGTGCCGTTAGGAAGAGCTGTGAAGCTATGTTTTTAAAGTGCAGCTTTCAATCCCTGGAGGTTGCAGCCAAGTTCCTTTAGGACTTGCCGGCGTCAGAAGAACACTGCGACTCCACGGGCACTTTCCCTCGGTCAATCCCTCCATCTTAGCAACAGCCAATCAATATTTCTTGATCTCCAATTTTGTGCAAAACTCGGTTGGTGCTTAACCCTCCTGGCGATCCCCTTTGCCAGTTCCCTCTTTTTGGGGGACAAAAGGACTGTGTTCTTTCTCTTAACAGGATAGAACTTTTGAACACATTAGTTTCTTTCATGACGAATTGGTTGGCATTTGAGAGCTTCTATCGTGTGTGTGTGTGTGTGTGTGTGTGTGTGTGTAGTAGGGAAAAACACTTCTAACATTATGGAAAGTATATTTGTTTCTAAATAAATTGATTTGTTTGTTTTCCCCTTTTCTCAGGAGGCTTGAGTTGGCTCCCTTCCAAAACACAACCTTTTGGATAATAAATTCCTTTTGAAAAGAGGCACGGAACCCTTTTGATGTTATAAATAGTATGTGTAGTAAGAGAAAGATCCTGTAATTGCAAAGCCTGGGAGAGGTCTATGGGATAAAGTAGATCTGGTTCTTTACTCAACTATTAATAGCAGTTCATGAGTTTATATTAGAAAACCTATTTTTAATAAACATTTTCAGCTAATTTTGCTAATCCACTTGCGTCTAACAGCCCAGGTGATTCAGTGGTATACAGATATGTGCATCTACATGTGCAGCTCAGTAAGAAGTTCAGTGAGGATTCGGTGATCTACTGCAATCATGGGCCTTTAAACAATCTTCTATGAGGCAAATTGTAGTCTAGGATTAGATCTGAAAAGGCAGAAGATTTTACCATTCCATGGGATGCCTTAAGAACTATCATCACAATTCACTCATTCTTATGCTTCCTCTCCCTCCCCTAACTTTTCCCATCTTTCCTCTCTCTCTCCCTCCATCTTTCTCCTCCTCCCTCTCTACTGTCCCTATGCACATCCAAATGCACACCTTAAAAAATTCACTTCTCAAAATGGCCTGTTATCTTCCCCACTGTGACCCTCTTTGCCCCAAGTTCATGCTCTGTTTTTGGCAGGCATTTTTAAAAACTCTGAAGACATAAACCTCACCATGTCAATGTGGCAGTTTGGCCAACACATCAGTAAATGTCACAGAGGTGTCAGCCCTTTAC
Organism: Vespertilio murinus; assembly: GCA_963924515.1. Lineage (NCBI taxonomy): Eukaryota > Metazoa > Chordata > Mammalia > Chiroptera > Vespertilionidae > Vespertilio > Vespertilio murinus. The sequence continues at coordinate 136,633,395 of OZ004704.1, read as the reverse complement.
ATCATAACTGCAGTTCATTTCTCCGAATTGACAGTGATGCTTATACCGGGCAAGGATTAGAATGGGCATATTTCCAGATCTTAATTACATCAGGCATAAGGATGAGCAACAGCATTTTTTCTTTGGGGGAGAGGAGAGGAGGAGGGAGAGAGAGGAGGGAGAGCAATGCTGAACTTGGCCGTCTAGAGCCTCCTGTGCCCCCGTTTATCAAGAGATAATAGGATTAAGCTAAGCTACGGGACTTTTCTGGCTAATGCTGCCTTCAGCAGGGGTCTAATAAGGATAGATATAATTGGGTAAATGGCGAGTAAGAATGAAGAAGCACAGAGTATAAGCACAATGCTCAGGAATAAATAATGACAAATTGGATTTCGTCCAATCTGTGCAGACTTGGTTAGAATCTGACATCCCACACTGAATTACAAGGGGTAACATCTATCTTTCGTCTTGTCTACCTTGTCTCTGTTCATTACAGATATCAGAGCGTATCCTCTCAGGTTTAACTGGGGTCTATCCATCCTGCTCATTTGAAATCAAGTAGAAACTCTTAAGGAACATTCAAATAGGGTTAAAGAAACAGAGTAAATTAAGTGCCTAAAAACAAATGTGACACAAATTAGAGTTTGTTTCTTTGACCCTTCTCCATTTACAGAATTTACCCCATTAACAGCTGGGAATTTATTTTCACTTCCTTCACCTCTCTAAGAGGAAAGCAAACATATAACATAGCCCCAAAGGAGTAATTAATTAGATCATTTACTGACATGGGTTTGGATAGTTTATTTAAATACAAGTCTGTTATTTATTTATTTTACAACACTATGCAGGAGGTTGAAACTCCTGTTCTAATTTGCACTTAGCAAGGATCTCTGGAAAAAAAAATATCACAGTGAAGGAAATAAACAAAGAGCCAGTGATCAAAGGGCCACACTCAGAAATGCATAAAAGCATTTCACCAGGATGAATGGTTTCAGTGATTATTTTAAAAATAGGGATTGGTTGGGTTGGGGTGGAGGAAGATAACAAGACTGTTTTGTATTCCCATAGGCAAATTTTGACAAATATAATGAGTTCATTGATAAGCTGCTGTATAAAAGGTAAGGGGAATTGTAAAAATAAAGGATGCCAATGAAGGTAAAAAATGTACAAAGAATATGCAGATTATCACAACAAAAATGAAGACAGCTTTTGAAGACACTGGGAAACTCATGAACTCAGAAGCATGTTAAAAAATAATAATAACAATATGAGATATTGATATTGCAACCTCAAAAATAACATTAAATTTTTCTCAGAAAAGCAAACACTCAAGCAAGTATATTTTCACAAGCTAGAAGTGAAAGTGGGAAATTAACTCACCAAACAGGAATAGTGAAGCTATTCTAAAATGAAGTTGGTATTTTTTTAAAGATATGAAATGTTGGAATAGATGTTCATATTCAATTCCTTTGAATAGGTAAGTGGGCTTATAAATGCTTGTGTAAAATCATTTAAATGTTTTTATCTAATGGGCTTTTAGGAACATCCCTGACAAGACTGCCATATACACACATTTATACCTCCAGCCTGTGGGGCTGTAATACTCTGGTCACTAAAAATCCCCCCTAGTGCTGTTACCCCATAGGCAAGTTAAGGATTAGAATAGTGAAAGAGCTAAGAAGATACTGAGATGGCATTTGGAAAAGGGAGTGGGTGATAGATACTCTAAAATCCATGATTATAAGAGATCTGAGGAGTGAGGAGCAGAAAACACTCCATCTATCCCTCACCCCACAGCCTCCTTTCTCTTTTTGTCCTTGTGTTCCTCCTTTATACATGTCCTCTCCTGATCCCTCCTCAGATTCCTCATCCAACTGCTTGGGACTCACTATCTCCCTCTGCAGGAAGGCCAAAGGACTGCTTTTACCTTTCACCCTTCCTCTCTCCCTCCACTTTTTCTTTCCCAATCATTTTGCTCCCCTTAATTTTCCGTTTTTCTTTCTTGCTCTCAGTTGGAACTAAGGCATTATTCTGGTTTTAGTTAACATTTTAAAAACATGACAATTATATAACTAAATTAAAAATGTTTATGAATATACACATCATTTTTAAAGGTGGTCAAACATTCTTTATTGTTTAAGGGGGAAAAATACAATGCTAGATTAAAATGCTTGCTCGGTGATCTAGGGAAGGAGGCAAAAGAAGCCCAGAGACAGAGACGTTTGCCCTCGGGGTGTTTGTTGACAGTATAGTCTCCATTTTCCAGCCAGGTGTTGCTTCAAGGTGGGAATGCATTCTGAGAAATGCATCCTTGGGCGATTTTGTCATGGTACGAACATCACAGAGTGTGCTTCCCAAAACCTAGATGGTACACATAGCCTACCCACACACAGGCTGCATGGTAGAGCATAATGTTTCTAAACTGTAACCATGTACCCTATGTTTCTGTGGTGAATACTGCAGGTAATTTAATGTGTCCCACTACAACATCACAGCACCTGCACAGCACACGAAACGCCAGCAGCACAGCAGACACTTCATCTAATGAGAGATTATGCGTCAGGTCACCAGTCGTGCTGTGGGGTCTGAAGTGGCTTCAGCATTAGACAGGTGACCGGATCAGGAAGCTGCCTGTGGGCTGTCACCTCACACGCCTCCCTGTCACCAGGCCACTGCATGAGCCAGCCACCTCTCTGGAACAACTTTCCCCCTTCCTCAAAATGCACCCCTCTTCTCCACCACAAGCCAGCAGTGACTGACCTCCTCCCCTAGGGTGACACCATTCCCTTCAGAAACGCCCCTCCCGCCAGGAGCTAACCCTTCCAAAAGAGTTTCATGTTCCCACAGACTTTCTGAGTTGCACTAAAAATATCCCACGGTGTATTTTCACCCAACAAAAATGTATCATACATGCTTAGTGGATGCCACGCGTTATTCCCGGGCCCAGGGGATACAGCAGTGGGCACAGCATACACACATTCTGCCTTCATGGATCTTTCATTTCAACAAGGGATGTTAGACATGAAATAAAATAAATAGGATCCTGTGGCGTGTTGGAAGGCAGTAACTTCTGTGGAACAAGGTAAAGCAAGGAAGGGCTGTGGGCTGTCATGCATGGCATGGTTGTGGTTGAGAACAGTGGGTAGGGAGGGGGAACTGAGGAAGTGATGAATAAACCCTGCAGAGGGGAGGCTCAACTGTTTATGCCCAGAGGCCAGGTGAGTGCCTGGCCCACAGTTACAGGTCGCTCAGTATTTGGTGAACACATGGCAATCTGTATTTGACCGGTCCTTTCTTTTCCTACAGAGCACTGCCCCGTGAAAGGCAGGCAGTGCCAATTCTGTTCTTCCTTCCGTAGAGAGGTTTGCAGGACTTTATGGGCAGGAAGCAGTGGCTCAAGGTCTGACTCAAAGATAAAAATACCCAGTGAGGACTGGCCGAATGATACCGTGGGCGGAGCGGCTCATCACACAGACGCGTTTATAAAACTTAACCCCACACACTTGTTCATGCATCTGGGGAGGTGAATACGCAGAGGAGTTTGGATTTCCAAGCAACCACCCAAGTCACTTTCAAGTTCAAGTCTTCCCGGAGTTGAAATAGCTGGTCATTAAATCGTCATTAATAGAAGACGACCTTGTTAGTGAGGTAGTTTAGTTTGGGAGACAGATCCTCATTCCAGGGATCTTGGCTGAGTCCGCAGCCTGGCTTAGGCCTCTAACTGGGAGAAATAAAGGTAGACCTGGACCGGCTAACCCTGTAGGACACACCAAGGCAGGAGGGGGTGTGGCTCCGCCGGGCCCTCCACAGACTCCTAATGCCACACTGAGGCCGAAATCCCCGTTTATGCAGAGGTAGAGTCATCTTTATTAAAAGCAAAGCTCCGTTTAACATAGGGATGGAAACACCTCCTTTGGGTAAATAGAACTGATTCATTTGCACAGTTGGTAAAAAATGCCCTTGCAGAGGTAAATAGGTGTAAATGGACAACTAGAAAATAACCAGTTCTCTCTCATACAGACAGCTTTGCCTCTCAGGGTAGTGATAGCAATCTCTTATGGATTCCTCACATGCTTAGCTCCATCTTTGTGTGAAGTTGTGCAGCATTCCAAATTATCAAGAATCCATCTTCCTGAAGATGAGACACCAGGAGCCATGGAGATTGGTAAACAGGAGATGTTTTGAATGAAATGCATAGTTTAATCACATTCTACTTTCAGAAAACTACTTCATTTAAGTTGGTGCTTGCCTGGGGTAATAATTTATGCTCCACACTTGAGTAATCGGCAGGAAGATTGCTCAGAACCCATCCCATGCCAGACGTAGCCACCAATATTCATGGCCTAAAGGAAACTTCTGAAAACTTTGGATCTGCTCAATCTCAGCCAAAGTTGGATTTCTGGATGTGTGTGTCTTCCCCCCACCTCCACCCCCACCCCCCGGCCTCATTTAGACAGAATCATTTTATGTCTCATGCTTTGTGTTAATATTTAGGAGTAAAGTTTGTCTCCTTCTCTCCTAACCAACAAATTTTAAAAGGTAGCACTTTTGAACATTAAAAAATGCTTAGTTTTCTAAGTATATTTTGTCCTATAGAAATTGAGCCCTACAAAAGGTAAATAAAGATCACTTATTTCTAAATTTGATTCCCACCCCCCACCCCCAACAAAATCTCCAAGGTTTTGGCTCTCTCCATGTAGAACTCATCCAAATCCATAAAGCCCTGGGATTCGTGTTTGTTCTCAACTCTGTTCTGTCCACCCCCACGGAGAGCCGCCAGGGCGGGTGTTGGGTTGGCTCCTGAACAAGGCGCTGGGTGCGTCCTGGTGGCCAGTGGCAGGTGCGGCCTGGGCGGTGAGCGCTGTGCGGGCCGGCGGGGGAGCGTGGGGACAGGCCTGAAGTGCCCTCAACCCCACAGACTCCGCGGTGGGGCTCTGGGAGCGACACCAAGAGAACGACTTTGCAAGCTGGTTGTTGAAGTATATATTTATATATATATATATATATATATATATATATATATATATATATATATTACCTTTTACATAGTTCCCTGATGCTTACAAAGTCCCATGTGGACTGGCTAATGCTCTGACGTTGATGCAGGCGGGGGGGGGGGGGGGCGGGAGGGGGGATGGCATGTTTACTGACTGCCCTTGATGAGTAGCGTTTTCCCATTGTCCCCAAATCCCTGCTTTACTAGGTCCCTTCCTCTCGGCATCTGCAGCTTTTTTTCTCTCTCTCTCTCTTAAAAATATATATATATATATATATATATATATATATATATATATATAGAGAGAGAGAGAGAGAGAGAGAGAGAGAGAGAGAGGAAGGAAGAGGGATAGAGAGGTAGAAACATCAATCAGGATTTTTGCTGCCTCCTGTGCACCCCCTACTGGGGATGTGCCCACAACCCAGGTACTTGCCCTTGACCGGAATCAAACCTGGGACCTTTCAGTCAGCAGACCGATGCTCTATCCACTGAGCCAAACCCGTCAGGGCCTGCAGCTTTCTCTTAAATTTTCCTCAGCTAACCTCAACCCCAAACATGCCTTCCTTCCTAAGCTACTACTAAGACTTGTGGAACGGACTGCGTTACTAAGTGGCCCCAGGAGCTGACCGGCTGCTGTCAAACAGTTGGTCAAATGGCTCATGGAAGCAGCACAGTGGGACCAGCAGGGAGGAGGCTGCGTTTGGTGGGGACTAACCTGCTGACTCGGTGAACCTCGCTGAGCGGCAGTGCCATTCTGTAATCTGAGGGGCAGTGACTGTCTCCCAAGCACGCCCAGTTCTGAAACTCTCAGGTAGTCTTGCTTGACTGGAGGTTCCGGTTGGTTCGTCCTCAGTCAGAGCACATCCGGTGACAGAGGCCGGCCCAGCATGGCCGGGAGCCCAGGGGGCTGAGGCCCGGGCCCTCCCAGAGAAGCCTCTGGCCTCCCACCTGGCCAGCGTAATTTCTCTTCCCCTAACCTTTAAACTTTCGGGTTATTAAGTTACCTCATCAATCCCAACCAAACTCAGCGGACATTTCACTAAAAAGAATAGAGACAAAGAATATCCTTTTCCTTGAAAGTGCTCAGCAATTTTCAAGGCGCTCGGGCCTCCTGCTGGGAGACTTCATGCTTCGTTTGTTTATGCTCTCAGACGAATCCTCGGTGTGTGTTGAGGTGTTTATTCCAGCGGTTAAATTTGAAGAGGTGAAGAAAAGTCAAACTCTCCCCAATATTGCCTAGGAGGAGTCTAAAATAATTGGTACACATTGGAAATGTTTTTACATCTGAGGAAGGGAGAGGAGGTTTTGTTTGCTCAGAACAGCAGTTTTTCAGAATCCCAGGCCAGAGAAACTAAAGAATAAATTTTCTTTTTCTCCAAATGTGAGGGTGCTGATTTTCTTTTCCTTAGCATGCATGGCATATATTATGGGGTGTTTTTTTTTTACACAATTGCCCACTTAAGTTTTTGTTTCTTGTTTCTTTATTCCCTTAACCAAGCCCCAGACATTATGGTTAAAATTAGTAGATCATCTTTCTGAAATTATACATTTTAATTATGATTATTTGATAAGCATTTCAGACATACTCACTCATATATCACATAAAATCAGAAGTAAGTGTGTATATCAATAGCAGTTTAATCCCAAATGGAGGCTTTATTTAAACTATCGAGGACTTGATTACAGGAGCTTTGAGATTAGCAATGAGATTTACAAGTGGCTAGAGGGAAATATTTAAATATCTTTGCTAGAGCAAATTATAGTCATTTTTAAAAAGACTTAAAATATGAGTGAACTGAGAATTTCATCTAAGATATCCTATTACTGAATTATGCCTTTTTTTGTAGTCACCTCTTCAGCTATTTAGAAAACAGCTTGATCAGAAGCAAGGAACATCTACTTTGCATTTTACTTCTAGCAAAGTAACCCTTTCATGGAAAATAGTAACCCTTTCGTGTTAAGTAATTTCTTCTTTGAAATATCACATTAAGCTGAGGGTGGGGTTTTTTCCCAAAGGTACTAAGAGAACCAAATACGTCTGGTTTCTAAATATCTTTGGCTTCAAAACGATGCTCTTGAGTTAACCATAAAGTGTTGAATGAAAGCCCTGATGCAATTGCATGTGTCTCTCCAATCGAAGGGGCTACATGATCTGGTTCTCATTACCAGTCACTCTGATGTCTGTCTCATTACCAGTCACAACCCGGGGGCTGTGTGCTTGCACTGCCCAGTGTGCTTGCCATGCAGGCTCTTGGGAAGTGCTGTTTCTACTTCCTGGAATTCCCTCTTCTGGAAAGCTCTAAGTCTGGCCTTCTTTTTGCAAGTCTCTGTTCAGATGCCACACCGCCAGAGGTCTGTCCCAATCACTCCCCAAATAGAGAAGCAACCCCTTAGTCCCAGCGTTTCCCATCACCCTTGGTCCGGTTGGTTTTCCACAGCACCCATTGGTCTGTGGTGTATCACGCGTCTTTTGATATTGTTTATTATTCACCTCTCCCTCTCTCTCTCTCCAACTAGAGCTGAGACCTATCTGTTCTTTTGTATTCCTGTAGCCCCTGTATTTGCAAGTATATATTGATTGACTGCATGGATTTAATTCTACAGATAATAAGCATTCACTATATACAAGGCGCCGTTAGGTGGCACAGAGTTATGAAGATGAGTTTCGGGTTGCCTAAGAGAAAGAACCGTAAGTCGAACACAAAGGAAGATAAAAATACTGCAAGAAGGGTCAGGCCAAAAGGCCCTGTGTGTCAGAGAAGAGAGAGCTTAGACCTGGTCCAGGTGGCCTCGAGGCTCCACAGGAACCGTGAAAACTGGGCAGGGGAACTTCCACTGGCTGAGGCAGCAAAGGCAGGTGTTTCAGGGGTGAACAAATTTGAGCCCAAACCGATAGGAGTGTTAGTGTTTGGGAAGTAATATTTGAGGGAGGCTTTGGCTTATGTGCAGAGGAGTAGAGTAGAGGGTGGTGAAAGAGGGTGGTAAAGTATCCTATGTCTGCTTGGAGAATGTAAACTTCTAAGCAGTGAGGAGGCATGCCGCTCTCTGAGGAGTGGCAGGACAAAGGCTGGGCTTCAGGAAAACTCATGGCAGTGGTGCGTGCAGTGGCCAGAGGAGAAGCAATGAAGCCCAATTTGGAGTCTGCTGCTGTGAGACAGAGAGGCTGTGACCGGACAGGGAGGAAGTAGAAATGACCTGAGGACTCAGTCATGAAAAGTAAGGGATAGGAGGGGGGTAAGGAGAAATTGATGGCTTCAGGCTTCATAACTGGGATAGGTGTTGCCATTATTACTTCCCTGTGGGCATTGTCTCGCAGGAAAGTAGGAAGGAGGGCCTGGTTTGGAGCATGAGGCATGAGGCGACAAGCTTCTGTGGGGGAAGGGGGGAGGGAGTAAGAATGTCACCAGACTCTCTAGGTAGGTGGGCTATCAAGGTATTTTGAAATGTGAAACATACCCAGAGGTGATAGGTGGGGGCAAGAGATAGGGGCTCAGGTGTCAGGTGGGTGGAGGAGCCTGGTGAGGTGGTGAGGTGGCTGGCACAGGGAAAGAGGAAGCAGGGGTAGACCCTGCAGGGAGGACTGTGTGGAGGGAGGGAGAGAAGGGCTCCAGGGAGTGAGCCAGAGGGGAGGGGCCCGGATAGGCAGCCTCCTAACAACATGGGCGCAGAGAAGGTGTGGATGGTCAAGAGAGTCAGTGATCCTGAAAAGTGTGGAAAACAAGAAAAGTATGGTCAGGATTCGAAGTTCCATTTTATTGACCACCAGTTGCAGAACAGCATATCTAGAATGGTGGGGATAAACCCAAACTATAAACCAAAGAGAAAACGGATTAAAGCAGTGGAATTACAAAATAAGGTTATTTTCTTCAAGAAATACACTCAAAAGAAAAGAGAAAAATAGGTTGGCGCCAGAATGGTAGAAAGATATTTTTTTGAATAGAGGAGAGAAGCATATATGTCTCTAGATGCAAACCAATCATTAATCTGCTGGGGAAAGCCCTTCCATTTCATTTTGCCGATGACCCGGGAAAGGGGGTAAGATTAGGATTGCATCTGCCTTTGACAGATGAGAGCGAGGATGCTAAGCAGGCTGGAAGGACCCGCATTCATTCATGCAACGTGTCATATCCAGCGTCTGCCGAATCCCAGGCACCTTGTTAAAGGCTGGAGGTTAAGTGATACACTGACTGGGCTTGCATTCTGGGAGAGCAGAGCTCACCCACACCCACAATCACCCCAAATGGGTCAACTGCGCGAGGGCTACGAGGAAAATCAGGGGCTGAGGTGGGAGCTAAAAGGGGAAAGCCTCTTGTCCACCGGTGTGGCTCAGTGGTTGAGCGCCAGTCTGAGCACTAAAAGGTTGCTGGTTTGAGCCCCAGGAGGGAGTATGAAGGAGGCAGCCAGTCCATGTTGGTGTTTCCCTCTCATCCATGTTTTTAGCTCTCTCTCTCCTTCTCCTGTTCTCTCTAATATCAATAAAAAACACATTTTTTAAAAAGGAAAACCTCTTTTCCCTTTTTTACTTCTCTGAAAGAGTGGCATGTGGAGAACTGAAGGGTAGGAAAGGGAATTGCAAGAGAGAAAAAGAGCAAAAAAATAAAATGAAATGAATATCCTGAAGCTGAAGAGAGCCGGGGAGGTTTGGGAAAGGGAAGGGAAATAGTATGGCCATGGTGTGGTGAGCAGCAGGAGGGGCGCACAGTACCCAGCGGGGGAAAGAGGAGAATCACAGAGCGCCTTCCTGGTAGGTGAGGCTTTGGGTTTTATGTTGGGTGCAATGGAAAGCCATGGCAGTGCGTGGTAGCAGAGTAATCACACCCACTTTGTTTTTAGAAGATCATCCCTTTGTCTGCAGTCAGAGCAGGTTGTCGAGGGGGCGGGAGAGAAGGGAGTGCAGAGAGAGGAGTCAGGAGGCTCTCAGACACATCCCAAGAGGGAAGTGGAGAGCTGAACTAGGGCAGGGCAGCAGAGATGGTGAAAAGTGAAATGGTTCAAGGTAAGCTTTACAAGTCACATTAATTCAAGTTACTAGACTCTGTGTGTGTCCATGTAAATTCATTCACTCCAGTGACGGTTGCTAATGGAGAGGCTATGGCTGTGTGGGGATAGGAGGCATATAGGAAATTTCTAGACATTGCTCTCAATTTTTGTTCTGAACCTAAAATTGTTCTAAACTAAAATCTATTTAAACACACACACACACACACACACACACACACACACACACACACACAGAGCCACACGGGATATGTTAAGTTTGAGAAGACTTGGGATATCACAGAGAGGTCAGAAAGGCAGTGAGGTGTGTGAGTCTGGGGGTCAGAGGAGTAGTCTGGTCTGGAGAGGTACAGCAAGAGAGAGGGGCAGGAGAGGATATTTGAAGTCATGGGCCTGGATGGGAAAGAGAAGAGCAGGGGCGGGACGGGTCGTGGTGTGTTCCAGTGCTGGCGGCCTCAGCTAGGAGTGTGGGTAGGGCCTGAGAAGAAATGCGTTGGGGAAAACCAGCACTGAATGGTAATGCAGGCCTTGTGACTCCAAATTCAGGGTTCCTCACTGTAAGTCCTCTCCATATACCTAGGGACCAAATGGTGTGCCTGACTCAGAAACGGTGCTCAGAACTGTACCTGCTAGCACCCACTTGAGTTTTAGATTGACGATAGCCTATGGGAAACCTCAGCAGGCTCGCTCGCGCTCTCTCTCTCTCTCTGCCCCCCCCCCGACTCTGCTCCCCCACCACATCGTGCACAGTCTCACGGCAGCTATTCGCTCTTCCATGTGCTCCTGCCATGAGGACTGTACAGGTGTGCTTCAGGTTAGTCTGAGAAGGAGGCTGTTTCATTCCCAGGAAGTTCCCCCAAATCCAGCTGTTGGGGCCTGGGCCACTCAAAGGGAATACACCATAGGCTGGGGCTATTCTGTCAGAAGCCATTGAAAAGGATAGATAAGGTTTTCCTGAATGGGTTCATCCTATTCCTAGAACTGGCTTAGAACATTCCGAGGTGTGACTAAACATACTGTTTGTCCCAAAGATGAGAACACTTGCTCCCGTTTATGCCTATGAACTGGCATTGGCACAGGTGCAAGTGTGCATGGCGCGGGCAGAGCTGGGGGAGTGAGCTTTAGTTCTAGTTTACATTCCTACCCCCGGGTGCTCTGGGTGTGTGTGTTGAAGAAGCGCTTTCCATATGGAGGTAGCGTGAATATAGACAGAGACGGTGTCTGTTCTTTGGAAAGATGCTCATCTTACAAAGCCAGCAGGCTAGCCATTGTGCCCCTTCTCCCTGATGGTCCAGCAGGAAGCCCTCCCTCTGCTTTGAAGGGGGTGGTCACCTTGCTGACTGTAACTCTGAAGACCCCGGTGACGGTTAGTGTCGGCGAGGGCTGTGTTGTGCTTTTCCTTCATGGGTGTCCGATGTGCATTAAGGAAGTGGGCTAGGGTTAAACTCTATTTAATTTTTAGTGGGATTGAATTTAAATAAATTACCAGACAGAATACAAATACTCTCCATGCCATTCCCACTCTTTGGGGTTGACTCCTTTATAGGACTTTTATTTCCCTGAATCCAGACTTCCTACTAGCACTCGGCAGACAGTGACTACAGCACTGAATGTCGGAATATGCTTGTATCAGAAGGAACTTTGATAGAGTCTTGTGGCTGAGATTGCTTTCATTGAAAGCAGAGACTGTGTCAATACAGAAAATGTTATACATTTTATTTAAAAAAAAAAACAGCAAAAAGTTATTCAATAAAAACCGTGCATTCCAATAATGGAAAAAGAAAATACATCAGCAAAAACCATGCTAATAAAATACAGCATCCGCTCTTCCCCCTTTGAGGAAGGCACACTTGTCCTCTAATACTTACAAAATGCATTCGTGATTACTCAAATTGGTTTATGCTTTAACAGAACATTTTAGAACTCGTTATTGTTTTAGTTGAAACAATATTTTGTGCTACGTTTTGGCAGATATGAATGCCGCTGCTTCAAGTGCAAGAGGAGCAACCTCCAGAACATATTATAAACTGGCTGGCCTCGGAATAGGGGAGATGATTAGATTGTGGAGTTTCCTGCTGAGTGGTACATGCTTGTTTTGTAATACTGTTTCATAAGTCAGAGATTCAAACAGAACATGTAGGTCCAATTCAATACCTCAGCATTGTTGATCTGCTTTTTATTGATTTTTCATCTGCTCAATTCTAGAGCTCTTGGTAGGTCTGGGGAACGGTGGAGCCAGAGGTTGCCGGGGAGGAGTTTTAATTAGAAATGCATTGTTCTCACTCAAATATCGTGAGCTGTTTTGTTGCTTGGGGGCCTGGCTTTACCATATTCACAAAATAGGATCTTTTCCATTAAGGAAGAAAGTTCTCTTGTGTGAGGCAAAGTCAGAGTAATAAGGGCTTATAGATTTTGTGTCTGAGCATCACCGAAGACAGTGACTTGCCCTGTACATGTTTGTTTCATGGACAGGTACACAATCCCATATTAAATATGGAGACATGTTGCCTATAAATTTTGAGCCCATTATTTGCCTGATCAATTTTTCACAGTTTTTTTGGGGGGGAGGGGGGACGTTATCTTATGACCTTGGAGGAAAAATTGCTAAGCATTTTTATGCCTTTTGAAATTCCTGTCTAAAATCCAGTTATATTTCCCTTTTTCCTTCCTTCTCATTCCCTCTGTTAATGTTTTGCCAGGATCCACTGAATAGTGTACAGTGACATTGTAAGTGGGCTGTACTTCCTGACACCGCTGCCTCGTTAATGCCCTTCATCAATCTGGAACCTTGAGCTTGTTCAGCGATGCTTGGATATTCCATATTTCCATGGGTTTTAGGGTAGAGTGACAGCTTACTTACAGCTTCTGCGGCCAGGCCTCGTAGGTTGTCATGTCATTTTTAATATTGATAAAACAGGAGGGCATGCACAGGAACTTGGAGCCTTTGGAGGCAGGAGGAGAGGCTGGATGGCACACAGGCACCGTACACAGCCACTCCATCAGCCTGCACTGGGCTGGGCTAAGCTTGTCTTTTTGGACTTGTTTGCCCCTGTGTTTGCTTTCTGCGCAGGCAGAGCGTGGATTCCCGCCCAGGAGCAGCTCCCTGCCTGGGGAGCCTCAGGTGCCGCTGCCAGTGGCCCCACAGGGCCCAGCAGCCCTGCAGCACATTTATCCTGGGAGACCAGCTGGAGCTGACCCGGAGAGCTGAACCCGAGTCCACGGAGCATAAATCCCGGTCTTCCCTGCAAGGCAGCAGCCTCTTGTCTGTTCTACTTTCTAACTTTTAGCCTCAGCAGAGATTCCTCAGTTCTACTAAAACCCTATATAACAGTGTTTCCCAAAGTGTGGTACGCACAACCCCAGGGTTACGGGAAGAATTTTTGGGGGGTACACGTTGCACCAGAGTTTGGTGGGGATAGGCACGGCACCGTGCTTAGCTGCGCCTAATTCTACGTTCTCATGAGTCAAGTCACGACAGTCTTGTGAGGCGTGAGATGGTCAGGTGTGCAAATAAATGTTATTTATAATATAACTTTTATTTATATTTTATTATGAATAATTTTATTTTTCATTTATTATTATTTTGTGTATGTACCAAAAAAAGAAAAAATATATTTTGATTGTTATTAAAATACATCCTTTTTTGTGACGAGGGGTACTCAGCGTTATGAAAATTATAGAAGGGGTACACATATGTCAAAAGTTTGGGAAACACTCCTATATAATAAAAGGGCAATATGCAAATCGACCGAACAGTGGAATGACCATCATGGGGCAGACGCTCAATATAAGAGCTGCCCCCTGGTGGTCAGTGCTCCAGAAAGCAGGCTCATGGCTGGCGAGCTCAGTGGCAGTGGCTGGAGCCTCTCCTGCCTCCGTGGCAGTGCTGAGGATGTCTGACTGAAGGCTTAGGCCTGCTCCCCATGGGCCTAAGTCATCAGTTGGCCATCCCCCAAGGGCTCCCAGACGGCAAGAGGGTGCAGGCCAGGCTGAGGGGGTCCCCTTAGTACAGGAATTTAGTGTAATGGGCCTCTACTGTAATATAAGACACAAGCAACTTAAGGAGCAATGCATTTTGGGACTTAGTGAAGAGTTATTTTTTTAAAAAACTCCCCAAAATGTGGATGAAAATTGTTACAAATAGAATAACCATTTCTTTGATATTTCCAAAATCAGTCCTTTTGCTGCACTTACTGTAAGAGATGCATATTTGGAGTTTTTGGTTTTTTTTTTTTCTCATCACCTCGAGAGGGATGTAGAGAAGAGACTAACTCAGCATTAGTTAGAAGTTAAGGGTAGAGCCAAGGTGCCTAAATCTAAGACTAGGCTATGCAAGTCCTTAATGGAGCAAGACTGGGCAAGGTCTCTCAACAGTGTGGTCCAGTGGAATTTCCCGGGTGGTGGAAATATTTTTCTCTGCACTAATATGGCGGGCACTAGCTGTGTGTAGCTGTTGAGCCTTGGGAATGTGGCTAGTGCCATGGTCAGCAAACTTTGGTTCGCGAGCCACATGCGGCTCTTTGGCCTCTTGAATGTGGCTCTTCCACAAAACACCACAGCCTGGGCGAGTCTATTTTGAAGAAATGGCATTAGAAAAAGTTTAAGTTTAAAAAATTTGTCTCTCAAAAGAAATTTCAATCCTTATACTGTTGATATTTGGCTCTGTTGACCAATGAGTTTGCCAACCACTGGGCTAGTGCAACTGAGAAACTGGTTTTTAAATTTTATTTAATTTATTTAACTTTAATAGCCAACTGTGGCCACTGGCTTGCCATATTGGTGCAGCGCTAACATCAAATTCACAAAACGTTTAAAACTTCTTTAGATAAATATCCTGTGTTATTCACCTTCAGAGGACAAGCACAAAGACATAGTTTAATTCCTAAGAGCAATCATATTTTCTTCTTCCCTATAATACTTTATTCTTCTTAGCCTTCAAGCATTGCTTGTGGGAGTAAATGGCTAAGCACGTCATTTTTAAGGCTGAAAATGTTTGTGAGTGTGTGTTTTAATTGCTTCCGTTGAATTGTGCACATATCCAAATGTAGGGGTTAACCCAGCCATGGGCAAACTACGGCCCGGTTTGGCTGTTCTATCCGGCCCACGGAGCTGAAAGAGCAGAGAGTTCTCTTGCTCTCCCCTCCGCTCCTTCACCAGCAGCCCAAGATGAGAGTGCCAGCATGGTCAGGTTGCTTTTGTTCCAGCCCTCCAGTCCAGTTTAAGAGCCTATTGTGGCCCTGGAGTCAAAATGTTTGCCCACCCCTGGGTTAACCAAACATCCAACATTTTATTTTCCACCTAACTTTATTATAATTGTGTAAATCACTGTTTTATATTGCCCAAATTACTGGAAATGGGTCCACTCGGCTGAAATTTGAGTTTTTCTTGGGGCTGTGTCAAGAAAGTCCTACAACGAAAGTGCGGTGCACACACTCAGGGATGTCCTTGCGGGGGGTTATACTCACACTCAGGATCTCTGCTGTCTGCAGTCTGGACGAGTAACCCATTAGCATTAAGGGGACCTCTGCTCCCGTATTGATGGAGAGAGAATCCCTGATTAATAGTGAGCACTGCTCTCACCCCTACCGCCAGGATAATACCTCTGAAAGATTCCAATGTTGCTATGATAAAAGGTGCATGTTTAAAAATTTCTTAAAACAGTGCAAAGGTTGGCACATAATCAGGCCTGAGATTTATATGCCTCTGACTGCCACAGGTCAGTGTTTCACTGATGGAGTCTGACCCTGGATCTGATAAGAGGAGGAGTTGGTTCTTTTTATTTACTCAGGGCGGCATGACTGTGTCTCTCCTGCTAAGAGGAGAGTTGCTTGTGCTTTCTTCCACCCAGGATGGCACTTCTCCTACAGAGACCTGTGGAGCCTCTCAGCGAAGGACTGGTGTTTAAAGCAGCGGCCTTTCCTGGTGTTTAGCATGTGATATGTAAATAGGATATCTGCTGGACATGGTGTGGCTGCTCGTGGTAATGGACGGGCCATGGATTGAAGCGGGAGCTTCCTGTCCACAGCATCGCGTTATTGATGAGCTGGCATTTGCCCTGTGGCCCTCCCAGAGGATTGCTTACATCTATTACTCACACACATCGATTGGTTAATTTGATAATTCTATCACCAATCGGCTGGTGTCTGACCTTTCGCCATGGCAATGATGGCAGGCTCTTCATTTTTACATTGCAGACCAGTTAGATTGACCTTTCTGAGGAGAATGTCAAGGTATCCCTTGATCTTAACCTGTCACTGTATTTGTTAGAGACCTGCACTGTCCCTTAACCTTGATTTATGGTATTCCAACTCTCGGGATATACACTTTGTTTGTTTTAAAAATCCCTCCTAAGATAGGATCCAAGGAGGAGAGTTTTACAATTAAAGTAATATTTTTATCCTGCGAGCCTCATGCTCAGAAACCATCAGCTGCTCTGCTTTTCTCTGGTTTGACAAGTCCGTTTATACATCCCAGGGAACTTCCAGTGATTGTTTCAGTGGCAAATTGAAATGCAAGCCCAATGTTCGTGGTGTTTTCTGAAATTGTTTCCTTCTACCCTCTCATATGTTAATGAAACTAGCGAAACCTCTTTGACTACCTTCTGAGAGGCCAGAGAAGGTGTTGCAGTCAGGTTCTGTTTGCACTCACAGTTTTCTATTCTTTTTTTTTCACCCTCCTAATTTATACTCTTGCCAGAGGGGAGAAATTGTCTTTTTTTGTCTCTGCGCTGCTCCTTGGGGAGCTGTGGGGGCCATCACTCTGACTCTGAAACCGCCGAGTTGCTCTTCAGTTCAACGGGAGGCAGAATGAAAGGAGCCTCCTCCCCGATCTCCCCGTGTGTCTGTATGCCCACGTGTTGCGTACACGCGGACACATGTTCAGGCTTGCTCCGTGCTGCCTCGGCCTGCTGCGGGAAGCGAGCAGAGAAATGGCATATAATGAAGGCTCTGTCATTATCGAGTTGATACTAGAGGGAGGAGCCAGATAGACCTTTTGCTTCCCTGTGACTGAAAAACCAGCCAAACCAATTTCACTGAAATTTAGTAAAATAAGAACTGCGCTTCCAGGATGAGAAGTTGCATGCCAGATTTCAGCCTAAAGCGAATTTAAATGGCTGAGTTACAAACCTTCCATAAAGGATGCTTTGTCACTCACTAAAGATAAAAAAGACTCCTTTTTTTTTTTAAAAGGAAATTAACTAGGCACATAGTCTTTAGCGGGGATTGTTGCCATTTATTTAAAGAAAACACAATTTTGACTCACTGGGGTTTTTTTGAGCAACTGTGTCTGAGCAGTAATTATGTTTCATAATTTTGTTTAGCGAGTATTACATATTATATGAATAGCATCATCGTAAAAATGATTAGCATTCACACTGTGTAAAATTCCGCATATTAAGAGCTCCACAGTAGTGTCCCACATACAATACATCGTGATGGCACCAAATCACATTGTGTCAGTGGGAGCTCCCGGTGCCTGTGTGGCCCCGGAGCCCAGCGCAGAGTCAGGGCTGAAAGCAGCCTCCGCTCCGCACAGAGCGTCAGGAGAACCGGTGCTTCCAAACCAGCCCTCAGAAAGCCCCTGAAGTCAGGCAACAGGGTGATTGATGATGTTGGTGGGGTTTTGTTGTTGTTGTTGTTTGTGTTGTTGTTGTTGTTGTTCTGCCAGCCTAGAAAAACACCTGTTAGCCCTGCTACTAGGGGGATGCTGGGGTGGGAACCAGGGCCATAGTCCCTACGCTTTGCAAATGACCCTTAGAACATGATGGTGCTTGTTGACCTGGATGTTTCTGCCTTGGGTCTTGTGCTTGGAGACCCTTGGGGATCAGGCTGTGACTGCTCAGACAGGAGACCGTCTCCGGCTGGGGATGATGGGCCTGGGCCCGTCTGCACCTGCAGGGACCCAGCCTCTGCAGGGGACTTGGGCTGAACAATAGAGTTTCTGGGGTCACAAGCATTCTGTACAATAAGAGCTATTTTTATATATATTTTATTGAATTTTTACAGAGAGGAAGAGAAAGGGATAGAAAGCTAGAAACATCAATCAGCTGCCTTCTGCACACCCCCCATTGGGGATGTGCCCACAACCAAGGTACATGCCCTTGGTCATAATCGAACCTGGGACCTTTCAGTCTGCAGGATGATGCTCTATCCACTGAGCCAAACCGATTTCGGCATCAAAGCTATCTTTTATTGTTATGCACTTGTTTAAAAATATGGCTATGCACTGCTGTGTGGTTTTTTTTATAGTAAACAAAAATTAATATGAGGTATATATAATTAATATGCTATTTAATACACACAGGGATAGATGGATAGGTCGATGAAAGAGACAGCTGTGATGGGTAAAAGAAGTTGTGTGATCACCCAGAAAAAAAAATTCCTATAAGAACATTAACCCCTGTAGCAAAAGTCCTGAAACAAGTGGTGCTCTTCATAGTTAAAGTTACCTAGAAACTTAACTCTCCCCCAAAAGCACCATGTCCAGGCCTGATTCTTTTCCACACCTCAGAGACTGTGAAGACTCTTTTGGCTTGATTCTACAAATGGGTCCCCAGAAAACCTAGAAAATGAAGTTGGAAAGCCATTAGCAAGTTAACTTTCTTTTGTTAATGCCCTCCAAATCCTGGAGGGTAGATTTAAAGTTTTAACTATGTTTTTGAAACAGAGAGGGAGATGGTAAAACAAGTCTAGACTCCTTTTTCGTTTTTTCCCCCACGGTGAAGCTTAAAGGTGTAGCTTCATTTTCCCACCACACACCACTGGAGAGCGAGCAGCGTGGTCTGAGATCGCTAGTAAGAGCACCAGGCGAGGCCTGGTAATCCTGGGCCACAGGAAGCTGAGTCAGCATGGTTTTGATCTGAGTGTGCCTCTCGATTAGTTTAAATCTGCCGTTGCCCCTGGGGCGGGAGTTTTAACCAATTAAAGCAGAAACCTTTTAATCTGTTCCTGATAATGCACATCCATCCAATATCAGTAACACCATTCACTGAGCGGTGTCTCACACACGCCAGCATGCTGATCCTTCTGCTGCCCGGATGTTTTCTTTCTCATTTTTCTTCATTTCCCACTACTTCCAGCAGTTTATCTCTGACAGCCTTCTCACAGCAAGGCACAGAAAGAAGAATCCTGTTCTCTGTTTCTTTTTCTTCTCTGCCCATCTCTAATCCCTGTTCTGCTTCTGTCTTGTGGAGTCTGAACAAGAAAAATAATAAAGGAATCAAGGGCTCGTTGCATTTCTCTTACATGCCCCCCATTGTCACTGCCCTAACCCCCCGCCTCCCGATTTCTATGAACTGTTTGCTTTGGGGTCATAGTACCACATACAAGACAAAGAAACAACATATAAAGGCCCTGCATCATCATGGTTATTCTGCAAAGGAAGAGAGTGTGAGGAAGGCACCCCACAACTTGGTGCCCTGCCATCGCTGAGCCATACACGACCTGTCAAACCCAGAGCCTGAGTGGGGGGCTTCTTTGGGAATTGCAGTACCACATACAGGAGACTTATTTTTAAAACCCAGGAAGTGGGAGGAAGAAAGGCTTTTAAGAATCCCAAGTAGTGGGCATTTTTAGTTTGACGCTGAAGATGTGAATTTCCCCCTGGGATCTCTTTCAAAGTAGGCTCCTGTGCTCTCAGCAGAGGGCGGGGGGATGAGGGGAGGCCCTTGGACTGGCTGTGCACATCTGATGGGTGTACCCAAGCCATCCCGAGGCTGGCACCTCTGATGAGCCAGGGGCGGAGGTCACCAGAATGATGGAGCTAGTGAAAGGTTTTAGTCTTGGGGCCACTTTTCCTGAGACCAAGTTGTTGTTTGCATTTTCATTAGGAAAAGAGTAACCAGAGGGGAAAACAGCCTGATTCATAGAAACACCATCCAAACTTTTTTTGGGTGGGACTCTTGTCTGGCCTGGCTGTTACAGAAGCTTTTTCAACTGCAGTTGCGAGCTGTAACTTTTGGAGAAAAAAACCACGTGGGACAGGGTAATTGCCAGCAGACCTTGTTGGCTTGGTTTTGTAAATATGACCTCCAAGCACATGTAAATGGTCGCCTACACTGGGCTTATAAGTGTAAGCCATGAAAAGAGGAAAGCTGGCAGGCCACCATACAGCTATATTTATTTCACAGGATTAGAACACACTTCCCCTCCTGCTAGGAGCAGTTTATAAAATAAATGTTTTAGATATGTATTTTAATGTTTATACTTAAAACACCATCTTTCTCTTTTATTTACATCAAAAGAAATTACTTTTGTGATTCTAATATTTAGCATTAGCCGCTAAAAGACATTAATGTCTAATTTTATATCCCCTGAAAAATAGATTCTCACAAAAGTGATGTTAAATGGTATGTGCTAACCATACACGCATATGTCTGTTCTCTCTGTCAGGGGCTATTTTAATAAAGATTTCCTTTACCTGCCAAAACAAAGAGTGAATCTGGAGACTAAAGGTAACAATAAAAGCAACAACATCCCCATTTAAGGTGGCAGCCTGGGAGGTCAGCAGCTCTGTAGTGTGTATTTTGCATAATATGTAAATCACTTGATTTATTGTCTGTGAGGGGCAATAGTACTAAAGGTGAAATTGAAATGCAAGGCTGTTATTCTCCTTAAAATGTAGCATTTTCTTAGAAGGTAATACTACGTCCTACTAAATATTGACAACTCTACAACGAAGAACGCGTTGCAACCTTCCTATATCACTCTGTCCTTTTTTCTACCACCGAGTTTTTTAAATACGATTTCTCAGATGCCTCTTCCTTGTTTCATATCGGTCTCCTCTCTGGAGTCCATGTTTCGTTAGCCTTGGGAAATGTGTTCTGTGTCTAGATTTCAGGTTCTAGTCCCAGGAGCAGGTGTAGCCTGCAGCAGCTCCCCCAGGGAAAGCACTCTCTTCAGACCCCCTTTAAGGGACCTGGGTGTTGGTGTCTGTTCTCTATGTTGGGCTTCCATGGGCTAGGTGTCTCAGACACTAGAGTTTGTGTGTCACAGAAGGAGACAACTATGCTGGGAGCTTTCTCTGGAGCCAACGGCTGTAACCAGGGAACCCTCAGTCAGGGAGAGGACGGAGTGAGGAAGCCCTCCGGTGAGCTACAGTGCCACCATTTCCTCTAGCTCATCCAGTTGCTCCCCATCCAAAAATGAACAAGTCAGAGGTAATATGAGAAACTATTGTTTTGTAGGCTCCCAAACCTATAATAGCATTAAAAATTAACTTTGCACCTATCCTACCACTACAAGTAGCAGAGACTAAAAATTCTATTAAATAAAAGCCTCTGGCAGCTGGGGGTAGTGGGAATGCTGGGGTGATACTCCCCAAAACACCCCCTTTTGTTTTTCTTTTGCTTTCTGTCTATGTTTCTCTAGCTCTATTTTAAGTGCATTTTCTTTAAAAAAAAAAAAAAACATTTTGTCTGTCTCTTTCCCATCTCTCCTTTCTCGGTGGAGAAATCTTTACCTTTTGGTAGGTCTTGGGTGAAGAATATCCGATCCCAGAATTATGGACACTCCAAAGGACATGGAAGGGTCTAATACAGTGGTCGGCAAACTGTGGCTCATGAGCCACATGCTGCTCTTTGGCCCCTTGAGTGTTCTAATGCCACTTCTTCAAAATAGACTCACCCAGGTCGAAAACCGACTGCGTGTGGGCCATAAAGTTTCAATTGCACTGTGTGTGCGAGCCCGAAAGTGGTATTTTGTGGAAGAGCCATATTCAAGGGGCCAAAGAGCCGCATGTGGCTCATGAACCGCAGTTTGCCGACCACTTGTCTAGCACACTCCAATCTCAACTATACACAGGCAGCTGCACTTCTGATCCTCTCTCTGTCACCATCTTCCTCCTGAGCTGTAATTCAGGCAATCAACTTTGACAGATAATATGCATTAGGCTCTCTCAAGATTTACTTTTTGCAAAGTTTCCACAGTTTTCAGAATATAACTGGGAATACATATGAAATCAGAGCAGACAATAATGTTAATGTCAAAACCAGAAGAAGTTTCTTTTGTTCTCTTAAAGAGATAAGTGAGATTCTGACTGGGCTACATAATAATATCAACAATTTCAGTAACACCTGCTAATGCACACCATGTAATTCTAGAGTATTAGCCACAGTTTTGTAAATGGCTTGAGTTTTCCTGCCAGTAGAGCCATTAACAGACTCAGAGATAAGATACTTTTATAATGATAATAAAAGTTCATACTATAGAACTGTTTAAGGGGTTAGGGATAATATATGAAAAACACACGAGCATGTGGTAGTTGCTCAATACCTGAAGAAAAAATAGAATGAAAGGACCCTAATTGATGAGATAGAATGGTAATGGTACTGTTGGATTCCATGGCTCTGGTGTGTTCAGTGTAACCCATTGACACAGAACTTCACTCCGATAGGCCTAGACCACATGTGCTTTTTCTTGCTTCTTTACAAAAGACAACATGGCAATGGGACAGAGTTCTACATCCTTATATATAGTTTATTAAACCTAGTTAAAAATTTGATTCTTGAAAAGAAAATGCATGTTCCATAGGCAATGATAGGAAATATAACTTGATATCTGAGAGAAAGGTGACCCCTGCCAGAAAAGATGACTTGAAGATAAAGCTGAAAAAGGGAATTACTATCAACTGAATCTTTGTCCTAGTTTACTTCATTCATCCTTTCTCTTTACCTTTCATTTTTCTCTCTTTGGAAGGAGAACTTACTACTCAATAGCAAAGTACTAATTGTTCTGTCATGATCTGATTGGTGGAAAAGGATGCTTAAGTAAACATTTTGCATAAAATCTCATGCAGAGGAATCTTGACATTATGTTATCTAGGTATTACTCCAGAGTTTCATAGAATCAGTCTCCGTACAAAACTATTACAGCTATTACCCACACCACATGTGGTGTGAACTGTTGCTTCCAAACATTTTCTTGCAGGAAGTGTGGAAAAGCTTAATAACACTAATACCTTCAGTCTGATATTTTGGGGAGAGAGAGCTACAAGTGGATATGAGGTTTGTACTTGATCCATAAATGAAAGCCCAGTTATCTATCGCATGGGTTGAGTAGGCTGCCATTTTGAATTCTGTGCACTGACTTTCATGCCAGCTCTTTTTCCCTATGTGTTACTGTGCTATGCAGGAGATGTTTACATTGCATGTGCTTTGAAGACTTCACAAATACCATAGAATATGTGATGCATTTACAAAACTACCAACAATAAAAGCTGGCATGAGCTATAACAAACGTGATTCCCAGGACTTTTATATGTCTAATTGTACACAGAACAAACTGGTTTACTCAGCTTCCTTGGCATATGGAATGGAAATTCCCTAACAGTCCCTGTGTAGCATTTTAAATTGGCTGCCCGTTTTAAATTCTGCAATAGAATTAAATGAATTAAATTGTTAGGCTTGAGGATTCTGTGAATTCATTTTTTTTTATTCAGAGCTGCATCCTCAAGTGCTGATTTAAGCAAATATTTTTTAGCTCCTACTATGTGTTGGCAAGTGTACTGGTCATTGGGGAAACAGTGGTGAGCAAATTAAACACAGCGCTGCAATGGTGGTGTTTACAGCCTTTAGGGGAGTCACAAACAGTAAATGGGCAATTGCAATTACTGTTATGATAGCAGGAGACCAGCATGCCATGGATCCAATAGAAAGAGCACTCCATAACCTAGACTGGGAAGAAAGCTGACAGCTCCAGGGACAGTTTGGAATGAAGGAGTGAACATATGGAAAAGCAAGCCAATGATTTGTTTCTCTCCAAAATCAATACATATTTTAGACAAATATTTGCCTTTAGTACTTTCAATATAAATATTGGAAGTTTGACAAGAATGCCAAGGTAATGTGCACAACAATTTTTAAGGTATCATAGTCAGACTTTTCTTAATACTTTTAATAAAATTTTACAAATGACAGAAATATATATCAGCCAGTAAAATATTAACTCCAGAGAATTAATGTATTTTATATTTGAACCTGTAATTTATCATTAAATTGATACCTCCATATTAGCCACACAGTAGGTCCTAAATAGATGGTGATCAGATATTCAATGGGAATAAGTGGATAAAAATGTACTCACCTAGCAAAACATACCCAGTTGTCTTCAAACCAACTGTAGCAATTTCGGTTTTGATATTTGATAGCCTACAGACATGTTGTCAACAGGTTTTGAAGAAAGCCTGCTTACTAGAAATTGACATGAGGTAAGACAACGTATGAGTTATTAAAGGACTTTCAGCTGAAGTGGGGTTAATTTCCATATCCCTCAGGAGCCCATCTGTACTACCTAATCACACAAGTGGAGTTTTGGTGGGTGGGTTAAAAATTAGTTACCAAAAATTAAATTAAATTAAAAATAACAGAGCCATGCTCAAACTGGCCAGATTTGTCTAGTTTATTTATCTATGTATTTAAAAGAGTAAGGAAAATAGGTTTTTCCAAACTATAGAATTTATTTTGTATCTTCTACTGTCAAAGATGCAAAGTTGAGAACAAACACATAGTGGCACTCAACCTGATGTCCAGTGGACCCCAATATTCTTTAGGATCGACCCCCCCTTTCTTGTCCAAGCCACCTCTCTAAGTTCCACCACTTTCTCCCTTGTCCACCTTCTCTGGCTCACTGACCTCCTTGCTGTTCGAACATGCCAAGCTCACCCTTCTTCATGACTATTACATTGCCTTTCTCTTTGTCAGAGTACTTCCTCCATCCCTATATCCAGACACTGTTTCTTCTTTGAACCCTCTAATCAAATGGCATATTTTTCTTATAACATAGTTTTCTTCATTTCAGAGAAGAAGGATGAGAAAGAGATAGAAACATCAATGATGAGAAAGATTCATTGATTGGATGCCTTCTGCAAGCCTCCCACTGGGGATTGAGCCTGCAACCCAGGCATTTGCCCCTGGCTGGAATCAAACCTGGGACCCTTCAGTCTTCAGGCCAATGCTCTTATCTACTGAGCCAAACCAGCTAGGGCCAAATGGCATCTTAAAAGAAGCCTTCCCTGGCTACCAGGATTAAAGAGCAATACCCCCCCTTTACACTGATGCTCTTCCCTGTCCTCCTCTTTACCCAGCTTTATTTCGCACCATTACCCTTATTGCCACCTGAAATACTAAACACTTATTTATTGTCTCTCTCTTCAAGCCAGATGTAAGCTTTGTAAGGGAAAATGTTTTGTTTTATTGTTCTGTCCCCCAATCCTAGAACAGGGTCTTGCACATTATAGAGTCCAGTAAATAGTTGTTAAATAAATGAGTGCAGGCTAATCGCAGAAGCAGGAGCCATCTTTCCATGCAGACCTTCTGCAATCGGCAATGCTGTTCTTTAATGAAAGATGCCATCTAAGCCAGGATTTTTAACCTTTTCATCCCATGGCACACATAAAAGAGTTATTAACATTCTGTGGCACACCAAAAATATGTTATATTTTTTGCTGACCTGACCAAAAAGTAGGTATAATTTTGATTCAGTCACACTGGATGGCTAGTGTGTTGGAGGCTGTCCTTTTTTCATTTGACAGTCTAAAGAAAAAAAGGTCAGTGACTCTGACTAAATAGTCAGGTATTTCATGTTTTAAGAATTATATGGCACACCGGTTGTAAATTGCTGGTCTATATGATTATATGGAAGAATTAAAAGAAACACAATTTCCTTATATTTAAAAGTATGTTTGGGTGTGTTTTATTTTGGTTGTTTGTTTATTTTTACAGTACCAAGCACCACTCTCCACTAAATGTTAACAAATAACATTCTCATTATAACATCGTCTTCTGATATTTTTCCATACCAACCATCTTCTGCTAACTGAAATAAATATACAGATAAATCTACATATATATACATATATATATATATATATATATATATATAGAGAGAGAGAGAGAGAGAGAGAGAGAGAGAGAGAGAGAATATGCAAATTAGGCCAGGGGGGGCCTGCCCAAGCCACTGCACTGGGTCAGTGGACATGGGCAGGGCAGCAGAAGGGCCTGGGGTGGACACAGGCAAGGGTCCTGCTCCAGCCGTGGCACACCAGCAGTCCCACCTCTGTGCTTGAGCTGCAGAGGAAACACCTTTCCTGACCACTCATTGGCTAAGCTCCCAGTGCACCACTCGCAGTGTCCTTGGTAACTTGTCTATAAGAATCAAAAAAAGATGATCTAGGGTTTTTCCACCACACTCCTGGAGGAAAAAACAAATGTCCACCGCTGGAGGGGCTAAGAAATGTCATATCTTGTCCTAACCGGTTTGGCTCAGTGGATAGACCCTCAGCCTGCAGACGGTAGGGTATGGGTTCAATTCTGATCAAGGACATGTACCTAAGTTCCAGGCTCCTCCTTGGCTAGGGCCCAGGTCAGGGCTCATGCAGGAAGCAAGCAATCGAAGTATCTCTCTCAGATCGATGTTTCTCTCTGTCTTTCCCTGTCTCTTCCAGACTCTCTTAAAAATCAATGGAAAAATATCCTCAGGTGAGGATAAAAAAAGAAAGAAATGCCATATTTTATGAAAGAGACATCTTGAAAATGCCTAAAGAAAGTTGTCATTTTTTTGTGATGAAGGGACTGGAATCTATGTTGATGAAAAAACCTTGGTGGCTGCAGCAGCCAGCAGTGGCAGCAGCATTGGGGTGATGGGGGTGGCGCCTTTAATTGATTAGCCCATCACCTCCACAGAGGGAGGCCAGACTATGGTTAGGCCTAGGGAGAGCAGGCCTAAGCCATCAGTAGGACATCCCCTGAGGGCTCCCAGGCTGTGATAGGGAGCAAGCTGGGCTGAGGGACATCCCCCCGCCCCCCGCCCATGCACAAATTTAATGTGCCAAGCCTCTAGTTTTATATTAACAATCATTCAAAGCTGTGTTTTTATGGACAAACCAGTGGATGGTAGGCAGCCACAGACTGTGGCCCTATTAACCCTGTAACTTATAATCATAATAATCATCAAATCTCCATTGACTATCCTGTTACAAGTGGAAAAAAGGTATTGTATAGGGTGAGACTTTTCGACCCTGTTGCCATGCTTAAAGTAGAAGCTGTATGTTCTCTCTCTCTCTCTTTTTTCTTTAACACCTCAGAAGTCCACATTTCTGTGGAAATTCATATTTCCCATGTTGATGACTTTGCAAAGTTCTTTTCAGTCAATTGTGAAGTTTCTCAGGATCACTGTTGAGAAATTTGAATTCAGCTATTAGCTTTTCAAGTTTACCCAGGCCAAAGAATATCAACAATAGACTCAAATTAAACAAAATAAATTACTTTGTTCTGTAAGAAGTTATATCTCAGCATATGAACTGCTGTAGGTCCAATGTCCATTAGGATTGTGATGTCCATTTTGTACATTATGAATGAGTGTATGGGATGACCCACCTCTTCCCAAAGATGTAAGAATATTTTTGGTGTATTTAGGATGTTAGTCCAAATGGAGAATATAATGATAGACTGAAATTTTTTAATTACTGGAGAGAAGATAATAGAGGGAGTATCTAGTCATAAAACTTGCTGCTTTTTAATATATAATATATATATATATATATATATATATATATATATATATATATAAAGTTTTCATATATATATATATATATATATATATATATATATATACATATATATATTTCTAGTAATATTTATTCATGACCAAATAGAAATACCACAGACTGCCATCTTGTGGAATTAAAAGAGCTGGGCATTGAATTAAGTATAAATAGACCTTGAGAATTTTATGTCTCCACTAGAGGCCCGTTACACAAATTTGTACATGGGTGGGCGCCTCTGGGTGGCCTGTGGGGATCGGGCCAAAACCTGCAGTGCAGCCTTGCCTGCAACTCCTACCTGCCAAGCACACTCATCCCAGCCCCACTGCACCTGTTGCAGGCTCCTGCCCAATCAGTCCACATCTGGAGAGGCTCGAGCTGCCACAACAGTGCTCACAAGCCATGAGCCCTGCATCTGGTGCCCTCTCAAGGGGAGTGGCCTGAGGGTTTGGGCTGAAACCAGCTCTCCAACATCCCCTGAGGGGTCCCGGATTGCAAGAGGGTGCCAGTCAGGCCTAGGGGCCTTGGGACGGCTTTAGGACTTGTCCAGCCTCATCTCGCCCAGTCCCAATTAGGGCTGGCTGGCCAGGGAGGTATGCAGGAGGTTGGCCAGCCAGGGAAGGACCGCAGGAGGGCTCCAGGGCATGTCAGGCCCATCTCACTCAGTCTGGATCACCCAGACCCCAGCAGCAAGCTAACCTACCAGTCACAACGTCTGCCCCCTGGTGGTCAGTGCACATCATAGTGAGTGGTTGAGTGGCCTTAGCATATTATTAGCATATTACGCTTTGATTGGTTGAACAGTTGACTGGTCACCAAATGACTGGACATGTAGCATATCAAGCTTTTATTATATAGGGTTTCTGGCCAATGGAACCTGCTTAATATTTCCAGTCTTTTTTATTCTAAAGATGGCTACTCCCTCTTCATATTCTGTTCCCTGAATTGCTCACAGTGTGGTTTCTTCCTAAGCTAAGCCAGGTTCTTTTTCTGTTATTTGGCTTTGTAAAGTTTTCATCTTCATTTGGAATCCAATTCAGTTTTAGCCTCTTCTGCCATTGTGGAATATGCCTCACCATGGAACATGAAATGTCTTTCCACAGTCATAAGATTTCAATGATCTAGTTTTGTTTTGCAAAATTTTCTTGCTAATTTTCTTTGTTTACTAAATATCAAGATTTACTTCAAGACAGGTAATTTTTCTGTGACATGCTATTCTGTTTTGCTTCTAGTTTTGAATCTGGTTTTCTTTTATTTATTTTTGATACTTTTTATTTGTTCATGGTGCAAATCCATACATGCACACTTTGCTTGTGATGTAGAATTAGTTTCCATTCTTGATGTGTGTGTGTGTGTGGGGGGGGTTATCTCTGGCATTTTTTAAGAATGAGCTTCTCCCTGTCTACTCTCTGTTCACATCATGACTCTAAGAGGCTGAAGTTGCCACCAAGGGACTCTTCCATGAGAGGGCTCAGCTTGCCATGGAAAAGTCTGCTGAGGTTTCCTTCAACCTCCGAGTATCCATAGCCTATAGCTTTGTCACTGATCCCCCGGGAAGGAGCAGCCTGCATTCAGATTCCTAGGTTTCCCACGGGATGGCAAACCAGCAGAGAAACCTTTACAGCCTAAGGAGCAGGACAACATTTCTAAGCAATGTGCGTGGCAAAGGAGCCAGCTGCACACACAGTGCCTGTTATCAAATTCAGAACCAAGTCACAGCCGTCCTTATAATTACATGATGAACCATCACTTCCGGGTACATTAGCAGGCTTTCCTTAACTGTGGTACAGCTCAGAGAAGAAAGCATTCCTGTCTAAATGGAGAGGACTTGGTGGGCATGGGAAGCTACAGCCTACAGCCGCAGCCACTCTTTGGAGGAGGCTGAAGTCACTGTCAGCCCAGGCGCCCATCCCTCAGGCCCAGGAGGCCTGTGGTCTCTGCCTCAGCAGCTCTGCAGGGGAAGGTGGCACCTGCTCAGTCTGTCAGAGTGACATTCCTGATTGAGAGGCTGAAGGTCTCCTGTCTTTCTTGAGAAAGGAGTGATTTAGCTCAATTGAACCTAA
The DNA here is from genome assembly GCA_963924515.1 of Vespertilio murinus. NCBI lineage: Eukaryota > Metazoa > Chordata > Mammalia > Chiroptera > Vespertilionidae > Vespertilio > Vespertilio murinus. The sequence continues at coordinate 136,603,821 of OZ004704.1, read as the reverse complement.
ATGCTTATTTGACCTTATTTTAAAAATGAGATTATGTCCTGTGTATATAAATAGAAGTATTAAGGGGGTGGTATTATTAACATTATTGCTGGTATTGTTATTATTAGTCCTTGATTATATATGGCTTTGTTTTGTCTCTTGGCAAATCACCTTGTGTTAGGGTCTCTTCTGTTTTTATTTAACTTGTTGCATTTTTTATTATCTGATTTCTTGGTGCAGAGTATAGAACCCTCAAGAGCAAGAAGAGAAGAGAGCCTAAGTACTACCAGGAAGTTGAGCAGGCACTCGGCTTCCTCCTTTTCTTCCTTACCATTCCACTTTACAAAGGAAAAACCAGAGGACCTAGGGCCTTTCAGTCACCTGGCCTGACCTGGCAGCTAGTTGGTAGCAGACAGAACTAAGGTGTGGGTCCTCGTTTGCGTCTCACTGTCCTCTGCAGCTCTCATCTGGTTTCTTCATGGACAGAATCACTGTGCAATTATGTGCTTCGTGGTGCGGGTTTTGTAGTCTCGGGATTTAGGCTGGGGTGGCTGCGTGTGGAGATTACTCTCGGGGACCTGGGGTGGCAGGCGGGCTTCCTCGCGTTTTCCTAATTGAACAGCTACTTGGAAGGAGGCAGTGCCAGTCACTTCACTGGTCTCCAGTGGGAGAGCAAAACCGTGGAGCGAATGTGGGGAGACCTTCCTCACCATGCACGGGGCAGGGCACCTCTCAGGTCCTCGGGCCTTCCTGAGCCTATAAAATGGAGCTTAGAAGACCCTATGCATCTATGATTGGGTCATGAGAGTCTCTTCTGTGCCAAATTCAAGGTAAAGGAAGAGTTGTTTGATCCCTGAGTTGGCCTATCCATTTATTTTTAAATGGGAAACATAGCATGGGATGTAAGGCCTACTCTCCAAAGAAAGCTTTCCTATCCTGAACCTGTGTGTGTACACTCGCTTTTTCCTTCCCCTCTCCCAGCATGCCCCGGGATAATGACAGTCAGAAAGGTCTGACAGAGAGCTCTCAGGACATGCTCCTCCAGGAGGGCTCTGCAATTCCCAGCGCTGGCTGGGTTGGTGCGGGGCGGTGTGCCCTTGGAAACGCAGTCTGTTCTCCGCTAATGATGGCTGTGGATTCTGAAATGAGGCACAGCGGGTGGGACAGTGGTACTCAGTTTTCAAAACCTGTGCCCTAAAATGTGTTTGCTTAAACCTTGCCTCCCCCATCCTTTAGGGGCCTCCATATCCATCAAAACCAGACCCGAGGAAAGAAATTCAAGGTTTCTATTTCTCACTGATGCTTTCACAATTGCCACTATGATTCAGAGGTTGTCTGGAAAGTTCAGTAGCCAAAAGCTCCCTCCTTCTCTCCAGAGTGATAAATTAAATCACTTCTAGGTCATGGTGGGGAGGTGGTGCAGGGGGTGGGGTGGGGGTGGAAACTGGCTTTGCCCAGGTATCAACAATAACTTTGAAAAGGACACGCAATTCCTCATAGCCACGACTCATGGCATTATGTCATAAGGAATTCATTCTCAAAATAATACGTGTGTGAGGTGTTAATAATGTCATTGTCTGTTTTCTGAAAGCCATGAGTAAGGCAAGGGAAGTTTGCATTTCTTATGCGTTGGAAGATTTTCAGCTTTAGTTTAGTGTATTACTGATTCTTAGATGGATTCTTTATAAAGCCTGCTTACTGGGTGGGGAATGGACCCCTATCCCCCTTAAGTGAACATAGATGTGTTATGCAGGTTGCTAGAGTATTAATAAGGTGTTTATAAAAACAAAGGCAAAAGATGGCTCCTCAAGCAAGTCTATTGATGATGGTTTGTTCTTCTTTACTATTGTGTCAACCATCCCATTCTGTTTTGTTTTTCCAAGTTATGTTTTCAGTGGTCACTTGAGCGTGGGTAGAGGGGCTAATGAGCTTTAAGCTCCTACCTGAGGGGTTCCTTAGATGCTGCAGGTCTGGTAACTCTGACGGTGTGTCGTTTTGATTCTGAGCCAGTGCTGAATAGTTATGAGTGTTGTTTTTCTTCAAGGAAGTATTGAGCACAGCTCAGGGACCTCAGTGAGCAGAACTCCCTGAGAGCTGTGTGCCCTGGGGGAGACGCCAGTGGTACACTGTGACCTCAGCACACTTTACCTAGAAGCTTTGGGGGCTTCAGATCCAATGCATGATCTTTGCATGTAATTCAGTCACCTGCTATGTTATTGCTCTGTTTGCCTTGATTAAAACCTCAGCCGCCAAATCACTTGTATTGTAAATAATACAACTTCCTGTTTTTATTTCCATCACTTTTGATCCCTTCAGGCATGTTTCACTGGATGATTCAATTATAGGCTGCTTTAGAAAAATTGCAATTTAATCAATAAGAAAAGGCCAGATTTCTAAAGAAGATCGAAGGACATAAAATACCATGAAAATCTCTATTTTAACAGGTGTGTTTGATGACATTTTAGGCATGATTCTTGGGTGCGCTGTTATATAATTTTTGTAGGTTAGATAGATGATTCACACCAGTTCCTTGTGCATGAAAAAATATATGATGGATAAAGACTTGATTAAAATGGAAAGAGTCCTGCCTGTTCACTGGTGGCCAGTGGGCTCTACTGAGAACGCTAGATGGAATAGATAGAGCACCTGATCTGAACAAGGCTCAAAAAAAATGGCAGCAGGCTTCCATAGAATACTACTTCTTTTCTGAAAAGAACCATTTTTTCCCATAGAGTATTTACTCTGGTAGCAGATGCATTTGCATTTGTATTCCACTTCAGCGCTTCTCAAACTTTAGCATGCGTCAGAATTGCATGGAGGGTTTATTAAAACTCCATTGCTGAGCCCCATCCTCGGAAATTCTGGTTCCTTTGGGTCTGAGATATAAACTGGTCAAGCTTCCAGTTTATATTCAGGATGCTGGTCCACCCAGCATGACTTGAGTAGCTCTACTCTGTGTAGGAATTACTTCTAGACAGCCATCCCAATTTTTTATTAGCCTCTCTCATTACCACTGTGACAGAAAAAATGCTTCTTCAATAAGTGAACAACACAAGCTTAAAAAAAAAGAAACTAGGCTGAATTGTTCCATCTTTTTTCTGTGTTAACTTGTACTTGTTTGTTTATGTTATTTTTAATGTTATCTGAATTTTTAATCTCGGATTCAAGCTGGTTTGCTCCATGAGTTTGTAAATAGTTTTTCACGTCAAATTGGTAGCACATCTTTTTTTCCCAGCGAGGTCAGTATAATCTGTGACAGGACACGTTGCATTCCTGCCAATACACAGAAGTGAAGAAATTCATTCAACACCCTAGAAAAGTTTTGTAGAACTCTGCAGTGTTCCTGCTTTGATCTGAAATGAGATGGAGCTGGCATTAGTCATGTATTTTACTTTAGACAGCTACTTCCAGATTTGTCAGATCAAAATATCTTATAAATGACTCAAATGTTATAACAAATGGTTCAAACCTCATGGCATTTGTGGAAAACAATTTAATAGGGTCCCCGAGCAGCTCCAGGATAAAGAAATTTGAGTTATGAACTCTCGCAGCATTTTGATGTGGGTTTGCATCCCAGGGTGTCCCTGTTGTGCTGAGAAGTGCTTCCCTCTCTGCGGGATGACTTCTGGTTCCTGTGTGGCACGGTCAGAAGCACACAGCCTAGGTTTTCTATCGTGAGGCAAGGGATTTTTCCCTCATATATGTGAAACTATTATGTTGAGACTTAGATATTCTTACAGAATTGTAAAGATGGAACCAACCTCAAGTAGCATCAATTCTAGTGTCCTTATTTTGCAGAAGAGAAAAACATATACAGCCTCGTGCTTTTCATATGATCCATGTTTAACATCCTGTTTCTAATTTTCAGAAGGTTTGGAAAATGAATTTCCAGGTAGATTTTTATGAAAAGTGAGTTGTGACCGCAGTGTTTGTGGTTTGATGCTCTTTCTTCAACACATAGAAGTTTCAGCTTGAATTCAGTTAATGGCAAACCCGTCTCCCTATTTGGTGGGTGGTGGAACTTTAAAAAGGAGGAATGAGACGTATTCACCTACTGGCAGGAGGGTTGTAGAGCACCGCCATGTAGTGCCTAGACCAGTCAAATGTTCTAGGCATCAAGTTTAACGTGAAATCAATAAGTGTTTTTATTTTGATATTCATGAGCTAAGATCATGAGACAGTAGGATATTTCAAATTCTAATGAATACCTAGTGAACACTACACACTGACCTGAAGGACCCTGCTTGCCAGTAATTTGGGGTTCTATTACAAGGTGGTCAATCTAACAATAATACAAGCTATCATTTGTTAAGTTCTTATGTGCCAGGTACTGTACTAAGTACTTTAGCATGATTTGTTCTCTTTTAATTGTCACAACTCCCCCATGAGTACAATAGGTATTGATACTAGAATTATATAATGCTACTAGGGGCCCAGTGCATGAAGATTCATGTTGGGGGGGTGGGTCCCTCAGCCTGACCTGCACCCTCTCCAATCTGGGAGCCCTCAGGGGCCCTCTCCAACCCAAGAGTTTCTGTCTGTCTTTGCAGTCATATGAATGAATTGTCTGAGACCCCAACCCAGGGGTCTCACAGAATAATAGAGTTTGGTGCTCATAGAATAATAGAGGCCTCTTTTTTTTTCCTTTGCTCTATTGGTGGAGATTTCCTAAAAGTTGCAGGATATCTTCCCTTTAATTTTCCCCTCAACACTCTGGCTTTACTTATGTTTCTCACCTTTGCCTTCCTTCCATCCCCCAACGCAATAGTAACTTGCTCCAGGCTCACTTTGCTCTAGTGTCTGGGAGATCCTGCAATGCGTCTGACACCAGAGCTATGATTCCCAGCATTCCAGGTGCTCCCTGCACTCTTGGTTTCCACTTCTGACCCAGGGGCTGCACAAACCAAGAGGACTGCAAACACCATCTGCCCCCAGGCCAGGCTGACAGGACCAGACACTCCAGTGGCATCCTCAGGACCCCAACCATGTGGCATCGGCTTGCGTAGGTCCTGAGTGGCCAGGGGGCAGGAACGCCTGCCGCAGGCTACAGTGATGCGATGGGCATCCTGTCCCACCCTGGGTCACTCTGAACCTGAATGGGTGCTCACTACCCACAGGTCCACAGGTCTGCCATCTTTCTCAGGTTAATTTGAATATTCATCCCTGATTAGCTGTGGGTGTCACAGAGGTACAGTCAATTTACATATTTGTCTATTATTAGTATAGATTAATACTATCATTATCCTCATTCTGAAAATAAAGAACTGTAGTGTAGGGAAATCAGGTAACTGGCTCAAGTGCACACAGCTAAGAAGTAGTAACTCCAGTATTAAAAACTAGGTCTTTCCATCGCTGCAATCTGTCTGATTTCCACTAACCTCTGCTATCTTCTAAGGGAGTAGGAAATATTATGTTCCTAAGAATGAGAGTTGAGTATAGATTTAAGCTGAATGGATAAGTGATTCTTTCCTCTTAGCATTTGTTTCCCCACTGTCTGACAAGGAAAAAGCTCACACTGTGGAATTTTATGGTTAGGAAAGGTCACACTTCATTTTTACTAGCAACAATGAATGTGTTTTTAACATGGGGGGTGGGGAGGTGGAGGGCCAAAGAAGGATTGGGAGGCGTCTGGGGTTAGAACCAATTGGAGAAGTTCCGCCTGCCCAGGCTTGATGAAAAGCTTGTATCCCAGGCTCAAGAGTAATTGCTTAAGAATTCTTCATTCTAATACATCCCTATCCACAGATGGCGATTGGAGATACAGTTTGGTCACAAGTGAAATGAGTTTAGCAAGCAAGCATAATCCCGTTGGGCATTAGTTCACTCACACAGTTGAGGTCCACTTTTTTCCATGTCTGGGTCATCATCTGCTTCCACCCAGGAGATGCTCGGAACTGAATTAACCAAGGGCGTCTGGTCGGCCTGAAAGTGTGTAGAGGTTTTCTCCTGTGTGAGGAATATTGCCTTGTCCAGGAAGCTGTACATACACAGCACTGTGTGTCCCTCACCCATCTGTGTTTGAATCCAACCTCCTGCCCCTCTCAAGTACACGAGAGAGAGTATGCTCTCCAAGTTGCCACACTCCCAGGCAAGTGAGATCAGCTGAGTCATAAGTAAGAGTCATGCAGGTTGTGCCTGCTTCACAGTTAGATTGATTTGGATATGTGAACTTTACTGAGACCATTTTGATGCCCAAATTGGTTATATCATTTCCCTCAGTGAATATTCTCCCTTGAAAAGGCATAAGTAAACTGATTAATAAACAAAATCCCCTAAGAAGTTAAAAGAAATTTATCTGATCTAATCACATCAAGAAAGTTCCACAAAATTTAACAAATTAAAATTTAAAAGATAACATGCAATAAATAAATTATATCATGGAATAAAGCTCTGTCAAATTACTAAAAGATCTTATTTTACCTTAATCTGAAAACTTGCCACTCTATCATGAGAAGCTTTAAGGTTGAACTAATGTACCTATGATTACTTAATTATATGATTATTATAAACTACTGGATAAATTACCCATTAAAGTCATTTTCTCATCCAATTAAAATCATGACAGTTCTAGTTGACTCAATTCAGTTTCCTAAATCATCTGTAGGAAATACTGGAGAATATATTAGTTGCCCAACCGTTAAAGCCCTCTGCATAATATTTTATACTAGAGGCCTGGTGCATGAAATTCGTGCATGGGGGGCTGTGTCCCTCAGCCCAACCTGCACCCTCTCCAATCTTGGACCCCCTCAAGGAATGTCTGACTGCCCATTTAGGCCCAATCCCAGATGGAATTCCAGGTGGGCAGTCGGATATCCCTCTCACAATCCGAGACTGATAGCTCCCAACCACTCGCCTACCTGCCTGCCTGATTGCCCCTAACCACTTCTGCCTGCCAACCTGATCATCCCCTAACCAATCCCCTGCCAGCTTGATCAAGATTTAACTGATCCCTTGCTGGTCTGGTCACCCCTAACTGCCCTCCCCTGCTGACCTGGTTGCCCCTAACTGCCCTCCCCTGTTGGCCTGGTTGCCCCCAACTATCCTCCCCTGCAGGCCTGGTCTCCCCCAACTGCCCTCCCCTGTTGGCCATCTTGTGTCCAAAGGAGGGCATCCATCTTTGACCATATGGGGGCGGCCATCTTGTGTGTTGGAATGATGGTCAGTTTGCATATTAACAGTTTATTAGATAAGATTCTTAAATGTTCAGTGCTAAAAAGGACCTCATATTTGTCATTTTCAATTTTATCAAAAAGAAATTAAAAGACAGAGATCCTATCTTGTCCAACATTATATAGCCAATCATTGACTAAGAACCAAATCTCTTTAATTTTAATCTATTTCTGGTTCCATCAAGCTGGTTATTCTTATGTGTGTGTGTTTTTAACTTTACTATGCATGTGTGTGCATGTATGCACGTGCACACACAACATAGCTATGCCATGCCCATTACATACTCCTAGGTTATATCCAGGGCTATACACAATTCCCAGCATTCTGGCAACAACTTCATCCCATTTTCTTCCACTCAAAAATATATATGGAATGGAAATAAATCAGAGTGGCATTATTATGAGAATTATTTTAAATGGGAAGATTTATATACATATACACTTACATGTACAAATGGTTCCCAACTTCAGAGTGGTTTGACTTATGATGGTTTGACTTTTGAATGGTCCAAAAGCAATACACATCATAAATTAAATGAGGTATTCAACACTCTGTTTTAAAGTAGATTTGTATTAGATGATTTTGCGCAACTGTAGGTTAATGTAAATGTTCTAAGCCTGTTTAAGATAGGTGTGTCTAAGCTATACCGTTTGGAAGCTTAGATGTATTAAATGTATTTCTGACTTTAAAATATTTTCAATTTACAATAGGGTTATGTGGACATAACCTCATCTTAGGTTGAGGAGCATCAGTATATGTATATTTTATGTATATAAACTAATTTACCCTAGCTGATTTGGCTCAGTGGATATAACATCAGTCTGTGGACCAAAGGGTCCTGGGATCGATTCTGGTACTTTGGTTACAGACTTTTCCCTGGCCCAGGCATTGGTCAGGGCTCATGAAGGAGTCAACCAATCAATGTGTTTCTCAAACATCAATGTTTATTTCTGTCTTTCCCTCTCTCTTCCACTCTCCCTAAAAATCAATGAAAAAATATCCTCCAGTGAGGATTAACAGCAACAACAAATAATAATAATTTCTAGACTTGGGTACGCAAATTGTTATTAATAGCAATTATTAATGAAACTCATTAAGTCAGTAACTCCAGCCCCTGACAGCAAATTAGGCCTACCACCTATTTGTGTGTGTGTGTGTGTGTGTGTGTGTGTGTGTGTGTGTGTGTGAAGGGGGGTTGCAAATAAAGTTTTTGGGAATGCAGCCACACCCATTTACTTGAGTATTTTATTAGCTGCTTTCATGCTATAACAGCAGAGCTGAATAGGTGAATAGACCATATGGCCACAAAGCCTAAACTATTTAGTATTTGGTCCTTTACAGAAAAAGATTGCAGACCTCTGCATTAGTCCATTTTTCTAACTTAAGGAAATAAAATCATATTCTTTGCTTTGTTCTCTTGTTCTTAACCACTCAATTGCACTGGTTACCATTGCTATGAGCCCATCTTTTAAGAAAGTTTCCCATAGTCTATTGCTCTTCTTGGATCACCTCTAATAACTCTTGCTATCCCCTCTCCTTCCTCTGTTTTTAAACAGCTTTGTACTCTATTTACACATCCCCAAAGATTGGTATAGCACACTAAACATGTCTATACCTAAATGTTTAGTAACTGGCCTGGGCACATAACTGTGTGCTTAATACAAGGAAAGTTGAATAGAAATAGTAGTTATTGCTTTTGTAACACTTAGTATGAGGCTTGATAAAATTACATACAAACACACTGAATTCCACATAATATCTTCACCAGGTCTGCTAAGTAGAGACTTATTAATCAAGCCCATTGAACAGATGGCATAACTGAAGTCACATACCGTTACCCAAGGTTATACAGTTCATCCTAACAGTCAATTGCAGAGTTGGGATTTGACATGTCTTTCAGTTCCAAAGGTCATGTGTTGAACTTTTCTCTGGTACTATACTTAATTTCATAAAGCGAGATAGGTAGATAGATGATAGATAGAATTGGAAAATATTTCAGTTAAATGTCCCCAGTTTCCTTTCACAGGAAGCTTTAAAGGAGTCTTCTGGATTTAGAAAGGAGAAAGGTATCCTGTACTTGATCTGCTTTCATTCTAACACCACTTTCTGAATGCAGGACGTCTCCTCCCATCTCCCCAATGAAACTACACATTGTGGCTAGATTAGAGCTACCTGAGTCTTTCCCGTTGGGAAGAAAATATAACTAAATATAGAGTGAAGGTCCAGAGCAGATTATCTAGATTCAGATCCCAGCTCTATCGCTTAATATCTGCATGCCCTTGGGCCAGTTATATAATCACTTGGAGCCTCAATTCCTTTATCTTTTAAGTGGGGCTAATACTAATAAGCACATTATAAAGGCGTTGTGCTTATTAAATAGTTATACATGAAAGGCCCTTAGAATGCATCTTGTTATATAGTGAGCTCTTGATATTAGTTAAAAATTGTAATGGCGGTTGTAATGATGATGGTGATGATTAAACTAAGAACTATTAGGAAGAATTGGTATGGAATCTTACTAATTGCCCCCTGGCAGCCTGGCCTTTGGTATTTCTTCAGCATTAAGGAGGTACAGGAAAAGTGGACAACTGCTGGGAGAAAATTCTTCCCCATTCTCTCAGCTCACCCTCCACATTCTGTATCCAGATCTTGGTCTCCCAGCATGGAATTATTTAGTTACCATCTACCAAGGCAGAGGAACAGGCTGTATTGAATATAAAGGAGGTGGGGAATAAATATTAAACAATTCTGACATTGTTGATGGAGGAAATGCTGTGGCTTCTTGCATTAGGTATTCGGTATTGACTTCCTGTGCTCACTGAAAGCCCCCAGTGGTTTTGGGAGAGTAAACACAAACATGGTAATGTTCATGATACCGGCCAACTTCTAAACCAGGTAATTATATTTTGCTTATCTTAATTGGATTTCTGATGGGCTCTTCCTGACTCGTCCTAAAACGGGGGTCAACAACCTCTCGCAAACAGGATCAATTCAATCCCTCTGAGGCTCCCTGAAGTCCACTTCCAGGGTACCAGGAGACGGCTGAAATGATAGTCATAAAATATATTACATTTGCATGTGGCAACTGTGGCTTTCATGTGAATTATGTCGTTAGACCTTTACAACATGCTGGAGTTATGGAAGCTCTGAGGTCTGGGGGATTGCCCGCCAATATAGTACAAGGAGCGTGGGCGGAGTTTCCCATGGTGTCTTGCTGTTTTGTGTTTCAGGGCGAGTGCTTATGCTGTTCGTGCTTCCTGGAACACCCTTCTCTCTACCCTGCTTTCTTACCTGCAAAGTTTCTCCTTCAAGATTCAACTCAGACATTATTTCATTTAGGAGAAGTTCTCCTGACCCTGCCCATTAGCTTAGCACCCCTTCTTTGCACTTGGATCATGTCCGGGCACCAAGGGCTCAAGTCCCTTAGCATAGTCGCCATATTAAACCACCATTATCTACCTACCTATCTTCCCATGTAGCTCCGACCAGCCTGTTATACAGTAAAGCTGTTTGTTTCCATTGACCTTTTCATTCCCAACACAGAGAGGAGCATGTGGCGTACAGTAGGTGCTCAGTAAATGTGTAATGTAGGGGACATAACCTGATTCTAAATTCTGGGCTCTCCTCAGCACACTGACCTCTGAGCCAATGTAAGTGCCCTCCTGCCAGCCCAAGGCGGCTGTCAGACATCACCCTGTGCCAGAGACCATAAAGTGAAAGCAGATGAAGCAATTCCTGACTGCTGGCAAAAGATGATATCACTCATTTGGGTAGTAATAAATGAAATAGGTGAAGAATACTTTCATGATATGACATATCAAGTCCCAATTAAGTTTACCGTTTATTCTGTGTAGACATGCTAAGAGGATGTGGGGAGCCCAGTCAGCCAGGGAGGCTCGTGGGGATGGAGGGTTTTCCACTGTGTGCTCAAAAAATAATGCTGAAGCCCTGGAGGCACACAGCCAGGGGAAAGGTAAACCCTGGGTGAAGGGGGTTTCAGTTCATCTAGGATGGCAAAGATAAGATTATTCAATTCCAGGGTGGATAATTGAGTTTGATATTAGAATCGAGATGCTTGTGTAAGTGTGCATGAAGATAACCCTGGAGCCTAACCCTCTGAGGCCTCATCATTCCATTCCCTGAGAGCTAGCCAGGGTTCCAGGTCCGGAGTGACCAGGACGGAGACTGTGGGATCTGGGCAGGGCCTCAGCACTCTGCACTCTGCAGTTCTCTTCTCCCGGCCCGCTCATACCACACAAGGTGGGCACAGATGTCAGAGTTGTTGTGTGTTGCCATGCCTTTGCTAAACATGAAATTTCTTCAAGTTGAGTAAATTCTCCTTCCTCCACCCTCTCCATCTCTCTAACTAATACCTTGCATATTCCTCAGGGCTCGAGTCAAGTCTCTGACCAACCCCAGCCAACACAGATTCTGGGCTTCATTTTCACTCTCCTTTTGTGCTAGTTTCCCTTTTAATCTTCCTCATCAGACTTCTCAACCTCAGTGACTCAGAACCTTCTATGAACTTTGTTTGCTCTTTTATTCTCCTTTTCTGTTCCCCAACTTCCCTCTGCTCCCCTCATCACTCTCCTGGGCCCCTGCCTTGCCCATGACTCCTTGCACTCAGCTTGCCTTATGGAGGTCAGTAAGTGCTGCCAACTTTCCTAGACTTCACCCAGGGGTGGAATAGTGGAGTAGGACTGGCATGGGATTTGAAGTCAAAGCCATATGCATTCCAGTTCAGGCTTTGCCACCTGCTGGTAATATAACAAACACAGGACCACTAAGTTCTCCAAACCTCAGTGTGCTCAGATGTAAAATGGAAATTCAATCTAATAAAGAGGTAATATGCAAATTTATCATCACTCCATCACACAAGATGGCCAACCCCATGTGGACACAAGATGGCTGCCACAAAGATGGCCAGCAGGGGAGGGCAGTTGAGTTGGGGGCAACCAGATCTGCATGGGAGGATAGTAGGGGTGACCAGACCAGCAGGGGATGGCAGTTAGGGGGGAACCAGGCTGGCAGGGGAGGGGCAATTGGGCCAGCAGGGGAGCCAGTTAGGCATCAATCAGGTTGGCAGGGGAGTGATTAGGGGATGATCAGACTGACAGGCAGAATGTGGTTAGGGGCAATCAGGCAAGCAGGCAGGTGAAAGATCAGGAGCCAGAAGTCCTGGATTGTGAAAGGGATGTCCAAGGTGGGATCGAGCCTGAACAGATAGTCGGACATCCCTCCAGGGGTCCCAGAGTGGAGAGGGTGCAAGCTGGGCTGAGGGACACCCCCCTCCCACATGCACAAATTTTGTGTACTGGGCCTCTAGTAATACCCTGTTTCCTCCAAAATAAGACAGTGTCTTATATTAATTTTTGCTCCCAAAGATGCGCTAGGTCTTATTTTCAGGGGATGTATTATGTTTCCATTACGTAGGTCTTATTTTTGGAGGATGTCTTATTTTTTGGGAAACACGATAGTATAAATACATATCTTGTAAGGTTGTTGGTCAATTAAGAGAGATATAAGGTACTTGAAACTTGATGTGAAAAGTGGTAGGTTTGATTGGGATGGTCCCTTACTGCATCTACTTCACAGACATAATACAGCAGTCCTGGAATAACATCATATCATTCAATGTCATTTCTTTGTAATGTTTATGAGATATCAGGAACTTAACTCTTGTTTATATCAGTTAGCCTGTGATAGCATTGGTTTCATTGTATGTCATTTTGCCACAGTTCCAAGAACCTATTCACAATGTTAAGTGGGGACTTAGTGTAGTGGATGCACTTGTATTCCTAAAGCCATTCATTTTAGTAGACTATACATTGTAAAGTAACTTGACCTGCATTTGTATTGAATCTAAATAATTCCAGTTCTTCTTGCAGTAAATTCAAAGTGGCTGCATTGAGCTTGACAGTTGCTTTCGTGGAATGTCCATTTCTAAGTCAGGGACCTGTCCCATCTCCAGCTTAGGGTTTCATTCTCTTTTGGTGCTCCTTCATGATTGTGTTCAGAAGAGTTAGAAGCAAGAAAGATGGCAAACACCCAGTCATATCTGAGGCCTCGCCCACTCCTGTGGTCTCTCCTTGCACGTCTTTCCCTGACTTCTGGTTGATTTAGTGGTTGGATTGATCTCCTGAACTTAGAGGGTTCTGGTGTTGTTGGAATTCCATCTTTAGCTTGCAGAACTGGGAGAGATTGGACCAGGGTTGAAACTCTGAGCTTCAGCTATAGTAAAAAGGTCGCCTACCCTTGCCCTCGAGAATGACTGTTTTTCCTGGCTGTATAGTGTCTGTGCCTCAGAGCAGACAACATTTTAGTGGTGGATAAGGTGACCCACATGTGTTGTTTATGCCAAGAAAGCACTTTGAGATGAAATGTGGTCCATTAATCTCAGATGTTGTGCATGCCTCTTTGCTGTCTGAGTTTGGTTGTTTTGTTTAATCTGCTGAGGGAGGTTTGTTTTGATTTTTTAAATCTGTGATGAAATAAGAATTCCACATTTATCGTGATTTATCTGTGGGAAGAAGAAAAGTGAGCGGGGAAATGTTTACCCTTAGGAGGTTTGTGTAAAGTTCTGGCAGATGATGTCGTTGAGAGGGGAAGTGGGCAGGAAAGATGAGGAAGCGCTAAGTGCCTTTCAAGTTTGTGAATCGAATCAAGTTTCAATTATGACAACAGTTAAACACAGTGATTTTTCTGTATTTTCGGGAATAAAAGCACACAATTATTTCTTCTGCAGTGCCCAATAATCTCGAACAATTTATCCGTTTTCACTTAATGCCTCCAAAATGGCCAAGGAGAGTTATGCACAGCCTGCAACATGTAATAAAATGGTCAGCGTCAGCACAGCTATTGAGTGGGAGGCCGGGCGAGGTTCGCTGCTCGGAGAGGCGCTGGGTACTGTAACACATGAATCAATAAGCCAACGCCGGATCCTGCTAGATAGTCATTTACCCTTGACAAAACAAGCAATGATAATTGGATGATAATGTGGTAATTTACCTTTATACATTTTACCCTTGTTGGGTTTTTAGAGGTTATTGTGGTAGCCGATAAATTTTAGCGTAGAATTCCAGCTTTTTCCCCGGAGCAAGACCACTATTGTCTCATTCTGCATTTTGCTGCTTCCTTCCTTTCAATCACAGGATCTTACAAATTAGCCTTTGCGTTATATTTCTTCGTAGGAAGTCTGATGTCAGTTTTTGTCAAGGGAGATCTGTGAGGCACTTAACCTACGTGAGACCTGAGAGGTCCGAGAGTTCTTCAGAAGACAAAGAATTTCTAGATACTTTCCTTGAGGATATGTCAAGGGCAATACAGACAAAAGACTGATGTCTCCTTTAACAGCTTGATAAGTATCTCAGGATATTCTGCAGGAATCAGTTCTGCTCCCACAAAGTGCCGTATTCCCATTCAGCACTACATGGCTGAGTGTGTGTGCTCCCCGTGACAATGGGGGAGACTTATCTCTGCCCCGAGGGCTGAGCGCTGCAACACTGCTCAAGCGATAGGCTTGACAGAAGTGACGATTTGGAGAGATGATCTGCTTTAAAACACACACACACACACATTAGAGATGTGTGCGAATTAAAAATGTGGCACTCTGTTTATCTGGATTGCATAACTTCCAAAGGCATTTCTATGCGCGGCGGCAAAATCCCTTGTAAAAGTAAAGTAAATCATTCTTGTATTGACCATTTTTTTTTCATGTTGTTCTATTGAGACATCTTCCCAACAGAGTTTCTTATTGAATTGTATTTCTATAAGGGTATTGTAGGTTAGCAGCACATTTTTATGGTACACAAAAGATGTGCCTGCTGAATTTCCAATGCCTTGCATATTGTTCCCCACAGAAGAAACATCTCAGAAATGCTAAATAAATCAAAACAGAAACATTTGGCTCTTGACTTGCTGCTGCTGCTTTTTTTTCTCCCTCTCGGTTTACTTTGGCTGGAATATCTATTACGATCCATCTTAACTATGTGATTAATTTGTAATAAATTCGGCCCTTTGGAAGTCTCTTGCTGGAATTCTAGCCGGGTTACTCTTGTAGAGGGTTTATTTAATATGTGTCTCTGTGTACCTATATGGATGAAAATTTAATATGGTTTAGCAGCCTTTAAAAACACACACTCACATGGTGTTTGCTCTGAATTAAGTGTTCATATTTGACAGAGCCTTGTGGTAAAAATCCATGAATGTATGGGCAGACAAAAGTATTTAGAGGGGGATTTCTTCTGAAATTGATGTGACACATGATTTCATTTCAGGGGACATAATATCATCATATTTCCAATGACCAGTAAAGGTAATGATAAATATTGGATTGGAATCCTATTTTTTTTTATCTTTTTAAAAAAATGTTTTCTTCTTCTGATGGCCTGTGTTATTTGAAGTGCCATCGCCACGTCTCAGGGTTCACCTTGAATTTGATGCAGTCCTGTGGCGGTGTCCCTGTGGGGAGAAATGTTCCCCTCCAGATAACTGTGGCGGCATAGCGGGAGTGGTTTGATGCAACCTTCTCTGTATTACAACAACATAATAAAAACGCCTCTCCTCCTAACCATCACTGTGCACTGAGGAGGGCATAACAGATTCGTCTCCTGCTCTTGGAAATGAGATCCAGGTAGGAAATAGAGCCCCATGCTCAAGACAAAGACTTGTAGTCCCAGAAAAGCGCATTGTAAAGATAAGCTAAGTGTCTTTGATAGCAAAACGAAGGAAAAGAAAGTTAGCCATTTTTGCTGTGTGTATCCCATCTACTCCTCTGCTTATATTCATCACCACTGTGTATATTAAGAAAGCAAAGGAAAATGATTTTCCCACAGGTGTGTTTTGTGCTCGCTGAAACAAACAAGGAACGGAAAGTGTGTGGTGTGTGGGGAAAGGGAAAGACAGGTTAATTGGCATGTTGTACTCCTCTCTGATTCCTAATCCTGCACTCCTCTCTGATTTCTAATCCGGAAGTTTTATATTCCTATGTAATGTGGAAATATGGAAAACCTGCGCTTACCAATTATGTCTTTCTTAACTTTACTACTTCCTTAGAATGTCCATACAGGCATGAGCCATGTGACCATTAATTCTACCCAATTTCTGGGCCACACCACATTCTCCTCAGCACCATAAGATAGTTACACAAAGGAAGTTATTTATGAACCAGGTGGAAAGAAAAAACAAATACAATAATAAGAAAATTAATGCAGACTAAAGTACATTTGGTATAGATTCTGTGTTTTGGTCATTTAGAAGAGGAAGAAGATTCTGTTCAACCTCAGAAATGTTTTATGCCTGGATGTGGGTAGACTGGCATAATTATGACAGCCATAGTGGGGAAATTTTCAAAAGAAAACAGCATGACTCAAGGGATGGGGAAAGTTATAGAAAATAGAGAGTAACTTAATATGGATCTGGTGTCATATAGGAAGGCAAAGAGGAAATATTGGCTACTATAAAAAGACCTCAGCAAAGAAGAGACCAGTGCTACAGAGAAAGCAGATCAACACCTGCCAGTGATCCATGATGGACTTGCCTGCAGAGACTAGGCCTTGGGAGACCTGTACTTTGAGGCAAGAGAAAGAAATGCCATGGAGGACCTTGAATGCCAGGCTGATGGATGCTGGGTCCCTACAAAATAGATGCCAGTACTACACATGTAATAATAAAAAAGTAACTCTGTCTTTAATCAAACACCTACTCTGATTCAGATGGAACACTGGAACTTCATTCAGGTGATCGTCTCAAGGTTTCCTCCTGCTTATCCATTAGGTCTCAGCTTAAATGTCACTGACTTCCTCGAAAGGCCTGACCAGGCCACACCACTGAAGGTGCCACCTCTCCTCACTCTCTACAGTCACATTCTATTTCTTTCTTTCATAACACTTAACATAATTTTAATTGCATATATATTTGTTTGCAAATGTGCATTTCTGTCTCTTGCTACTAAACTGTTAGCTCCATACGGGCAGGAATGAGATCTGTTTTGTTCATGATCCTACCCCAGAGCCTAAATAGCTCTGTCTATTAGGCACTCAAAATTGATTAAATATTAATATTCATGACAACCTAGTAAAGTATATACCATCATCTTCACTTCACAATAAAAGAAATTGGCATGCAAAGAATTACTTGCCTCAATTAATCAGTAATCAGCAGACCTTGGTTCAAACTCAGTCTCTAAGATTCAAATGCTCCTGGTTCTATCCTTGGTGTGCCATGATTCTTCCATTAAAAGGAAGATAAAACCCATATTAGTTTGGTAGGGCTGCCTTTAAAAAGTTCCAGAAACAGATTTAAATGACAGATATTTGTTGTTTCACAATCCTCTGGGAGAAGTCTGAGATCAAGGTTTTGGCAGGATTTGGTTCTTCTGAGGGATGTCTGCCCATGCCTCTCTTAGCTCCTGCTTTGCAGCAATCTTTGGCATTCCTTTGCATGTAGCTGCATCACTCCAGTCTCTGCCTTCATCTTCACGTGGCTTCTCACTGTGTATGGTGTGTTCAATTCCTCCCTTTTTAAAGTTGTATTAGATTATGGCCCAACCCAATAACTTCATCTTAACTTTATCATCTCCAAGAACCATATTTCCAAATGAAGTCACATTCTGAAGGACTTCAACATATGGATTTTAAGGAGGTATATTTCAACCCATAACATTATTTATTTATTTATTGACTGACCACTCTCAAATACATGTTTTTTTACTAAATATACTGTATATTATGTAGACAAAAATTCTGGAAAAATAAAGATCAATATCTTAGTGTTTTTTTTTCTAACACCAAAGTTTAAGAGTCATCTTTTTAATAAAGTTATGAGAATCTAAAAGATTATGTGATTGAGAGATTAGACCATGGCTGTTTTACAGTTTTGCATCCTAGCATGGAAATATCAAGCAAATTTGACATCTGGCATCATTGTGCCATGTAACTACTGCTAGGCCATATTTGGATGGACCTTACTTCATCCTGGTATCTTGGGAATTTTACCCTAAGTAAAGAAACATTTTTAATTAACATTAAGAAGTCTCAGCAAGATTACAGCCAAAATCAGAAGGTAGAAGTTTAGTTTGTTTTCCTTTACTTCCTGCCATGCACAGTGTCAGAGCACAGTGCTAGGCTCTAGAGAGAAGGTACCATTTCAGATCAGCCTCTTTCTGTGAAACTTGTTCTATGCAGTGTGTCTGTGAGTCACTCAAAGAAGTATTTACCCTGTCACATTCTTGACCTTCCAAAATGTAGGAACATCAGCTGTCCATCTTTATCCAGAGGGCACATAAAGCCCATTAGTGGAGAGAGTTTGTTTCTAAAAACCTGTAACCAAACATGTTTATGTGACCACTATCACATAAACATGGGTAAGTTTTAATGTGATATTGGAAATGGGGGTAAGATTCAGAAGCCTAGAATCATCTGGATTTTTTTGGTCTTTTTTAAGCCCAAAATAACTAATAGTGAGAAGGTGAAATGAGAGATTATAAAAGAGGAAAGTGGGAAATAAACCATGACAAAAAGAAATGAGAAGAGACAACGATGAAATAGAGAGACAGGAACTTGGAAAGAATAAAGGGAGAAATACAAGATGGAAAGAAAAAATACCAAAATATTATAAAGGATTAAAATAATCATTGATGAAGGACAAACACAGTTTAATATAATTTTCTATGCTATTCCCCTAATAATATACCAACCTTAGGACTCAACAGGAGTATCTGGAATGCATTTCCACACTCAGGATCTTTCATAACTATTACATAGCAATGATTTTATTTCACTTATACTTCACTTACATTTGAGGGTACAGACGAGCTTGGGTGGATATTATCAGTAGATAAACTCATATTATATAAATATTCTTTATATAGTTCTTTAAAAGTCTATGAAATTTTCCTGTTTCCCTTTTTCCATAAAATTCCCTTTATAATAGACTCTAGAACACTTTTAAAAAAGAAAAACCAATTTGTTGAGTGGGTATTTGAATGTGATTAATATAGGGCATAGTTATAACTACAGTATACTTACTAGTAGTAGCCCTTGTAAAAGATGTTTTAGTATGTATACTGAGCTATTCCAGGCTGATCCCATAACATAATGAAGGAAACCATTGGTGAATTGAACAGCTTGTTAGTCATGGGGGATAAATATAAAGGACTCTCCTGGATTTCAATATATAGAAAGGTGGTAATGAGATCAGGAGAAAACAAACTTGTGATTACTGAATATATATATTAAGGGATCCTACATATGCAATATAGACAATAGCTTCATTTCATAGGCTCATGATTTTAGTGCCTCTCACCTAAGGGATTCAGTCAGAATTTAGTCTTGGCAGAGCCAGGCAAATAGTTCAGGATGAAGAGCAGTAGCCAAGTTGGTCACAGCATTAAGGGCAGACAATGGAAGCCTCACTGGGTTCCCCAGCCCTTCAGTCCCCATTGTGTTGACAGAGCTACTAACTTGACACAAACTAACATACATTCGTATTTGGTACAGAACGAAGGTCCTTCCAGATCTTCAGTTCATCCAATGAATGTTGAGTGCCTACTATGTACAATACAGACTGCAAAAGGAGGAAGTGATGCCAGGGTTGTCTAAAGAAACATATGCAGTCCTGTTCCTTAAATACCAATGCTAGTGGTTTTTGGACGTATTGTAGATGAGGAGGCTCCTTGACAGCCTCTGTGTGCTTCCAGCTGATAACATTACTTTTTCCCCATTCCTGACTTTCATCTTCTTTATCCACTCCCTCCCCATCCCAGTAACTGAGGCAAATACTGAGGGCATGAGTCATGTTCAGAGGTTGTATTCCAGACATCCCTCAAAAGCAAGGTATGAAAATGACTCTCTTTCAAGCCCTGTTCTGTAACCTACAACTGCCTACCTTGTGATATGAGTCAGAGCAAGAGCCCACATACAGGCTCTATTGTCATAGGAAAACATTGCTGCCCAGTGCAGCTGTATGATTTGCATGTTGACGCCCCAGCTCTAACATGTAAAAATAAGGAAAGATGCTATCTCTTTTTCTCAGGAATGTGGTCATTTAACTCAGGGTTGTCATACAAGTTCCTCTGGAAAAGGGGCCATTTGTTTCTGCATATGAGTTTAAGTGCACACATGTAAACAGACACTGCGAGTTACGGAAAACTGCAAAGATTTGAGTAAGTGTGTTGGAATAATAGATGCATGGTCACATCTTATGTGAAAACCAGGATTTATGTATAAAATAGAGAGAACGGACCCACGGAACTCTGCCTTCCCATTCATCTATTAACTGATTTCTGAGGCATGGTAGAGAGGACCAAGGGGCTTCTTGTATTTGGAGGGAGGGATTTCTCCTTCTTAGCCAGGCAGGTGTTTGGTGCTTCCCTCTGAACAATGCTGGTGTTAAAGGACTGTCAGAGGTTGGGACCTGATCTGCCAGCCAACAGGTGGCACAAAAGTGGGGCCTCTAGCTCTTTCAACAGAAACCACGGGAATCTGAAATCCTCAGATTTCTATAGGAAGGCTAACACCTGGCTCTAAATTCTGCCACCACTTTTTAGTAATGAATAATGTCTTATTTTCTTTGAGTCCCTAAATTGCTTTCAATAGGATTTTTTGAGGGGGAAAAATCAAGAGTAAAATTACCTATAATTTTTTATGGGTGAGGCATTTATTCTTCACATTATCCCTGCAAGTTAAGGAATTATCTTGATTATCTTTTGTTTATTGGAAAACAGTTTTGATTCATAAAGAATTGAGTGGAGTCTCAAGAATTTAATATGCCCACCCAGCTGGGATTTGAGCCATGTCTGCCTGACTTCAGAGCCCAACATTTGCTACCAAGACTCACTCTCATGCAGTACTCACTCAGCTCCCGGGCTGCCATGAGTGAAAAGCCTGTGGATGCTCTGGGGGTGAGAGGGAGAGTAGGATGCCACCTCTGTCTGAAGGGCACTCACAGTCTAGTGGGAAATATAGAAACATTAATAAGTAATTATGCCAAGGTTGATAAAGGCAACGATAGACTATGACCTGATAGGGACATAACAGAGAGAAGGGAGCAGGAGACCTAATGTGCCTATAAATTTGAAGGGGACCATGAGGACAAAGCTCCGTTTTTTAGGTAATCCCTCTGAGAAGTTCTCCATGCTTTGTCAGCAAATATGCACTTGACCCAATTCTATTTCCAGTCGCCGCTAGACCAGGCTGTGAAAAAGTTGCAGTGCCTCAGTGGACCCACAAGGGGATAGTAGGTTGTAATGCCCATGTGTCCCTAACAGTTTAATGAACAACTACCACAGGTCCTATGTGGTGACTGATGTCACTGAAAAACTGGCCAGGATTCTAAACTTTGGATATAGCAACAACAACAGCTATTCATTATTGAGGGCCATGTACCTTACTGAGTAGTGGTCACATGGCATATCACTGAATTCTCACAAAGGACTGGTAAGGGCAATTTAAAAAAATTACCCTAACAGGTTTGGCTCAGTGGATAGAGCATCAGCCTGTGGACTGAAGGGTCCCAGCTTCAATTCTGGTCAAGGGCATATACCCTGGTTGCAGGCACATCCCCAGTAGCAGGTGTGCAGGAGGCAGCTGGTCGATGTTTCTCTCTCATCGGTGTTTCCGGCTCTCTATCCCTTTCCCCTCCTCTCTGTAAAAATTCAATATAATATATATTTTTTAAAAAATCTAAAAATTGAGGTAGTTAAATATAGTCTTTTTTAGTTTTTCCAAGGTCACATAGCTAATAGGAAGCTCTTGCATTCAAACACAGAGCTGTTTGACTTTATATTTCTATATCTCTATCCACTGTTTCCCCACATCTTTACCCAGAACAACATGACTACATGAGGTAAAATATGTGCATTAGCTTGGGTTAAATGTTCTTTTTTTATTTAATTTTTTATTATTTAAAGTATTACATAAGTCTCCTTTCCCCCCCCCGCATTGACCTCTCCCCACCACTCCTCAGTACATGCCCTCACCCCCCAACAGTTTGTGTGTCTGTTGGTTATGTTCATATGCATGCATAAAGTCCTTAGGTTGATCTCTTACCTTCCTCACCCACCCCTCTCCCCTGCCTTCCCTCTGAGGTTGGACAGTCTGTTTGATGCTTCTATGACTCTGGCTCTATTTTTGTTCATCTGTGAGGGAGGACTTAGGAGGGTCTTCAGTGGCCAGGGTGCATCTCTGTTTGTTCCAGCCACTATGGTGTCATGATGCTCCTTTGCTGGCCATATTTTTCTTGTAATAGCTTAGTTTTACTCAAGGTGTTTTGAGTGACCTAACATTTCCCCAGCTTCCTCTATCTTCCGTGTGGAAGGAAGAAGGCCAGGGATGTCTTCAGGGTGCTAAAACCAGCCTGCATTGATTGAGAACGTGCCTCAGTGGTATTTTAGACAAAATAATCTCAGAATAGTGGGATTTTCATAAGCAGAATCAAGGTTAAGAAGCTTTGCAGGCTAGTCTGTATAGACAGATATTAACTTTTCCATTAAGCAGGGCAGACTAAACTACTATGTCAGAATTTGGCGATGGATAAAGAAGCAATGTGAAGATAACACCATCCTACATCTGCAGTGGTGACCTTATTAATTACTTTTCCTTTGTGATGTTCAAGTATGGGCATCCCAAATAGGAGATAAAATTTTTTTTCTGTATCCAGTATATTGGTTTGTTCCACAAACACACACCCCTTCAAGTATATTGGCTGTGGATGAAATCCTAAGAAATCTGTAATCCAAACTGAATTCTAAGGTAAGGTCAGCGACCATAATGAACACCCTAGAGCAGTGGTTGGCAAACTCATTTAGTCAACAGAGCCAACCACTGTTGGCTATCAACAGTACAATGATTGAAATTTCTTTTAAGAGCCACATATTTTGTAAACTTAAGCTTCTTCTAGTGCCACTTCTTCAAAATAGACTCGCCCGGGCTGTGGTATTTTGTGGAAGAGCCGCACTCAAGGGGCCAAAGAGCTGCATGTGGCTCGTGAGCTGCAGTTGCCCACCACGGCCCTAGAAGGTTGGTCCAGAACAGAAAACAGAAACCATGTCAACTCTATGAAGTTTCACTTCTGAACAAGGGACAGAGAACACAACCATTGAATTGGGGTATAAAAAACTATTCCATTGTCTCAGGAACCACCAAGTGGCAGCATGTTCTATTAACATATTTTGCTAATATGAAAGTTGCAGCTGAAAGTTCAAAAACTGTGTGTTGAAGCACAGATTACAGGGATGTGCCAGGCATCTGTCCCATTCGGGGAACAGGCCTCAGAACAGATGTCTCAAATTTCTTCAAATCCAGAACATGCTGGCCAATATTTTTCGTGGTAAACATACTTTTTTTCCCCTTCTTTTTGTCACCATTCACCAAAGTATTATATTTAATGCATAAAATATGTAAATTCTTAAAGCATCATTTTGCTCTTTAGTGAGTTTAGATATTACAAAACGGTTTAATTATAAAAACAGACAGACCTAGTCCTGGGACCTGTGCAGCTAGAAATAAATGTGCAATCAAAACTGCAATTACCTGCAGAATTTAGTGTAAACAGATCAGCAATCACATAACAAACACAGGCTAGTTTGCATTCTGATATGAATACAGTTAGATCCAAAGCAATTTTCCTTTATTTATGTTAGCTGCTCAGCATAAATAAAGCAAGGGCATTGAAGCAATTAGCATAATTAGAGTATCGTGGTCAGGCCCTGTGTGATTTCAAGAGACGTTTCACTTTAGAATTCTTTTTCTCGTACAAGAGTTTCCCTAAGCCACTAAAATATCGCTTTGGGCATTTTTGTATTTCAAATTTGCAAGTTGTCAGTTTGAAAAACCCTTGACACATGGATGTGAAAGCATCTCGCAGACAGCCACAGAAGGTATACCCTCAGCTTTTCATTACTAAGAAGCTGGGGAATTTCCTTTCTCAGCTCTTTCTCCTACTTGACGTTTAACCCTAGAAATGTCAGTCTTAATTATTTCCATTGCCTTCAAATTGGGTCCAAGGGTTAAAGACAACTTGTTCCAAAGAAAGAAAAGGGAGTCTGGGAACAGGAGAGGTACGAACTGAGCTGTTGCTAAAAGAGCAAAGATTCTGGCAACCAGCTAGCTATCGGGGGCCTGACGTTCAGTAGCTCCAGTTAATAAGGTGGCACTGAGTGGGGTGAGGGGTTGCATGTGGTTTCCTTGCAGGATGCTCCGTGCGCACGGGGAATATTTTCCAGCTAGAAAAAAAAAATGGTGTCTCTGACTAATAGATGATGCTAAAATCGGTTCAGTGAAAATACAAACAGAAAAAGAGGGTTCTTTGGTTTTTTGTTTTGTTTTGTTTTGTTTTTGTTTCTATTATCCATTCCTGCCTGGGAAGCTGTTTGAGAGAGGCTGCCTTTCAGTTGGGAAGGAGAAGGAGCTGGCCTTGGCCCATCCTGTGTGCAGCAGAATTCATTTAGTGCCGGTGAAGGACGTTTGCATCTTAAGAAGGTGTATGTTTATTATTTTTTTATTCAAAAATTAACATACAATAAAACTGAATCTTTTGTGTGCATTTCTATGAATTCTAACACGTTTAAATTCATGTAACCACCACCACGATCTGGACACAGAAAGGTGTCATCCCCACAAAAACCTCCCTCCTGCCATTCCTTTGTACCACCCTCCTCTTACTCCAAACCCTGGCAACCACGGATTTGTTCTCCTTCACTGTTTTTTTTTTTTTTGTCTTTATGAGAATCAGATAGTCCATAACCTTTGGAGATTGGATTCTTTCACTTCAGCATAAAATATCTGATATTCATATCAGTATCTTTATTCTTTTTTATTGCTGAAGAATATTTCATTTTATGGATGTACAACAGTTTATTTATAGATGCACTCACTAAAGAATATTTGGGTTGATTTTTTCCCCCGTGATGAGTAGAGTTGTTATAAACATTCATGCACAGGTTTTTGTGTGAACATAGATTTTCATTTCTTAGGCTAAATGCTCAGGAGTAGGATTTCAGGGCATTATGGTACGCATGTATTTAACTTTTTAAGAATATGCCAAACTGTTTCTCAGAGTGGTTGTACCATTTTGCATTTCCATCAACAGTATTGTTCTGTTTCTTTGTCAGCACTTGGTATTGTATTTTTTAGGTGCTTCTAATAGGTGTGTGGTGGTGTCTCATCCAGGTTTTAATTTGCATTTTGCTAATGGCTAGTGATATTTTGCTGTATTTATTTGCCACGTGTTTGTCCTGTTGAGTGACATATTAGCTGCTCAGTTCTCTTGCCTGTGTTAATTGGGCTTGTTGTTGTGTTCTCAGCCTCAATTTATCTTTGCAAACGTTAGAAAATCTCAAGTATGTATCCAGTTCTCAATGATCTATGTTCATGCAGGCCCATTCAGAGACTCAGTGATGGCCAATACAAATCATGAGTAAAATTCTGCTCAGTCAGACCATAATTCCAGGCTCAAAGGACTAATAGAACAGAAAATCACTGTAGAATGAGTCAACTCCGTTACTGAATTTCCGATCTTTTGATCTTTTTAAAAGTTCAGTTCCTTGTTTAAAGAAAACCTCTGGCCCAGTCTCAATTCCTTCTTTCTTTGGTCCCCCCCCCCCCTATTCTCTGTCCCAGCTGTAGCCAACCTTCACTGTTAATTACAGGGTGAGCATTCTTTGTCTTCTGGGAAAATGTACAGCTCTGCCGGGTTCCCTCAGAGCTGCCGTGGTAGTTGAGGGAGCAACGGTGAATACGAAACGGGCATATTCTTGAGATCAGGCAGACTGTGCAGGGTGATTTATGTATGTCACTCCTCGTAATCCTGTGAGAACAGCCATTAGCTCTGTTCTATAAATTAAAAAAAAAAATCGGAGAAAATAAATAACTTGCCCAAGCTCATAGTGTTCCAGAGGATGAACCCAGTATTTGATCCCAGACTTCTCTGACTCAGGAGGTTATTTCTTTCCGGGCAGCTGCTTAGTAAACAGAAATCTAATGTATGTAAAGTTTCTAATCCCTCTGACTGACAACTCTCGGGGGGGAAAAACACTTAAAAATGGGTATAGTCTCTCCCTGCCTTTTGAAAAATTATTTTGCTATATTGTAGCAAACCCTTCCTTCCTAAAATGAGTAGTAAACTAAGAACTCCTCATTCAGTTTCAAAACAAGAAAAATGATCTTTCCCTAAATTGTCTCCCAAATTTTGTTGGCCCATAGTCCTAGAAAACCATGCTTACACTTTAAAGTAACTTCACAAATGATATTGAGTTATTTTACAAATCTGATTGTATAGAGGGTATGGTTTCACACATTACCTCAGAAGTGCATTAAATATAATTCATTAATTATTTAAAAGTTAAAGAATTATGCTTAATAAAAGTAACTGACTGTAAACTTTAGAAAAGCTGGAGAACCTTTTTATCTTGTCATGATGAAGAAGGGCTTCCTAAGTAAAGGAATCCATCAGTCATAAAAGTCTAAGAGGTAATTCCTGAACAAATTTAAATTGTGTTCAATGAAAGATACTATAAATAAAGTTAAAAGACAAATTACAAGCTGATAAAGATATTTATAAGTGATAAAAGAAAGGATCAATATCCAAACTATGTAAAGATCCAACAATTCATGAAGACCAGCATCCCATTAGAACATTGTCAAAAGATATGAATGAGAATGTCATCAAATAAATATAAATGAGCAAATGATACATGAAAATCCTGAAAATTTACCTCTCAGCTTGGCCAAGATTAAAAAGACTGATAATATCAAATATTGGTGAGAATGTGGGAAAAGTGACACTCTCATTTACTATTGATGAGACTTTATAGTTCTAACAACTTCTTGTGAACTATTTGGCAAAAAAGTATGAGGAGCAATTTGGTAGCATCTATTAGAATTGATCAAATAATTCCATTTTTAAGAATATTATATTAGAGAAAGCTTAAAGGGAATCCATTGCAATATTGCTTATAATTGTCTCAAATTTTAGAAATACCTTCAGCGGAGTCCGGTTTGGCTCAGTGGATAGAGAGTTGGCCTGCGGACTGAACGGTCCTGGGTTTGATTCCGGTCAAGGGCATGCACCTTGGTTTTGGGCACATCCCCAGTGGGGGGTGTGCAAGAGGGAGCTGGTCGATGTTTGAAATCCTGCCATCTCAGTAAGATTAAAGTTCAATAAGAATATGAAAATATTGGTTTCCATTCTTCTCATAATGGAAAAAAATAAGTTAAATTTAAAAGGTCTGCTTTAACTTTCAGTTGTTTATACAGAACTTTTTAACCAATACTCAACCATGAATTAGAGACTGTTTTTTATTGTTAAATAAATTGTGCATAGTATTCTTCATATAATATTGAACATCATCCTTTTAAACAATAATACTCTTTACCTTATCAAGTCTTTTGTCTTTTTATTCAGTCAGCTAGATACCACATCAAGAACATTTGTTTATTTCATTTTATTCAGTGTCATAATCTAATATATAATCTACAGGGAGAATTTGTGGCCCGCCTATTAACTATTATTGGCCAGCATAACCAAATTAATCAGTTGCAAATTTCTGCTGTGTGTGGTACTAACTGTGTCACAGAAAGTAGTTAATGTAGTAATTCTAGTAGAAAATGCTCCTTATATCAGTATGTTTTCTATACACAAACCACGCCCTGCTGGGAGCATCAGCCAGGTGACCCCTGGAGACACAGTTGACACTAACTGCAGAATAGGCTCAACTTGTGTACCATCCAGGAGCCCATCCTGACAATGAAAAACAGTCTCTTTCTTTATATTGGGAGACAGGCTCTTTTGGGCAAATCCCTTTAATACCACAATCACTAGAAGCTGGGTATCGTAGAAAAATGTGAGAAAGTCAGGAGTGTGACTAGAATACAGTTTTTGACTGGACAAGTATTTCCAATCCATGACATACCTGTCACTCTTTAGGAAAAAAAAATCCACAATCACATATAATGAAAAAAAAAATGTTTGCTGCCTCCTATACATATATATTTAGAACCTTCTCTAAGTCCCTGCTTCTGAACATCTATGTGGTAATTTAATCTCTTGCTTCCTAGGGACCTAGTACATTTGTCTTTCTTACTGAAAATAAGTAAGTAGCAGGTGTCCGGGGTGTCCACCGTGAGCACTAGAGTGCACCTGTTAGAGGCTGTGAGTGACTCAGTGTGAGCTCTGTGACACGCTCTCAGGAACTCCTATGGGCATGCTGGGATGGGGCTGCTTGCCAGAGCCACTGCCTTTGGGCAAGGCCACCTTAGCTCTAGGAAAGTCCTCTTTCCAGGACAGGTGTGGTAGCACTGGCAGAGCCAGGGTATGGAAAGCTTGCCATAAAATGAACACGTTGGCAAGGATTCGTAGCAATAGCACTTGCTCTTACTTGCAGATGATTAAATCAAAATCTTGAGAAGAACTAAAAGTCTGAGCAAAACATTCTTCCGATATGCTCCATCTTTATGGAGAGATGCCATTTAAGCCTTTTTGGTATGACAAGCAAAGCCAACTCATATCTACCTGACTCAAATTCTATAATGGGAAGTAAGTGTAAGCATATATGTATGGTCATGAAATTTAGCACTTAATATTTTACTTGGAATCTGGACGGGACCTTGCAGTGAATTTGAAATCTCTCTTTTCACGTCATTTTAGTGCAGTGTCCTGGGGATCTGCCTTTCTGGATGGACTCAACGTTAGACTAGTATGACGTCTGCCCTGTCTCCCTGTGCCTGAGAGTGTGTGTTTGCAGGGTAATGGTCAGGGAGAGGAATGTTCTCTTTGGCCACAGAACAACATGAAACTACTCATGCCAGGACTCAGGATCATAGCCTTGGCCTCTTTGTGCAAATTCTGGGCTCACTCCCACTAGTGCTCATAAGAGTTTGTAGTTAGATGAGAGGTGAGCAGGATTAAATGTTCCCTCTAGCTCCCTGTTCCTGTCCCAACAGAGGAATCTTAAGACACATATCGAGAGGTTTGGTTTATAAATATGTAAAGTGGCTATAATGCTATATCTTTGATAAGGCTGTAATAACATTGAATTCCTATTTTAACTTTTAAAAATCTCCAATGATGGGCTTAACACAAACTACCATCATTATTTATTTAAGTTTTTTGTTTAAAATGTTATTAAAGTATCTTTATTTTCTATATGGAATAGGGTAATGATCATAAATAGTAGAGGAGTAAGTGTCAGAATTTATGAGAGTTGTAGAGTGCTTGATTGTACTTTTCCCAATGAAATGCAGAGATACAGAAATATTATCATGATTTGTGTCATAACACTGGAGTCAGAACTAATGCTGAGGAGTGTTTCCTCAACTTGATGCATGGGCTTGAGCTATGTAGCTCCCATCAGCGCTAATGGGAGATTCAAGGCTGAGCTCCAAGGATAAAATGGAGACTATAATGCAAGCTTTGGATGTTGTCTATTTGGAAACTGGTTCTCATTGTTATTGTATGTGCTGTTTTTTGCTTTTTGAGTTCCTGCTGTTACACTTTTAAAATCCTACTTCTAGGTATGGCGAAAGATAACATTTTGTAATAAATAAAAGATACAGTATATATATATATATATATATATATATATATATATATATATACTGTAAAATTATATTGTGGATTAGAATTCCAACTTAAAGACAGAGCCAATGGTTTGGCTAAGATATTGGGTATGTGCTGCTCACACAGTGTCTAGAAAATTCAGTTACCCTTCTATTTGAAAAAGAAATTGGTGTTGGTTTTCCTGCCTGTCTATCCAATTACCAGTCTATTTTTTCCCGAGCTATTTTCATACATCAGTGGTATGGCTATATTATAAAAAACAACAAAAGCCCTAGAACTGTTTCACATGGTCATAATGAGCATGGAGGAAATTAACATATATAACAGATAATTGTGAGTAAATATGATGCTACACATCTTTCCTTTTCAGAGATAGGGTTTCTGTACTGTGGAAGAAACATCTAACCTTCTGAGGCTAAAATAAATGGAGTTTATTTCCCATGCTTGCTTAAGATCAATAAGGAGTTGATTTTGCCTACTTTAATACTTCTGTTCTTTGTTTAATCATCTGTGTGTTTAACTGATGGCAGCTTCCCTAATTTAGGGCACATTGGAAGGTACCAACCAATTCACTTTTGAGGATAAAAATTAAACAAATTAGTGTTTCACTTTGACATTATCAAATAGACAGAAGCTCCTAGGGTATATTATTGTTAACGAGGGGCCTGGTGCATGAATTTGTGCACAGGTGGGGTCTTGCCAGCTGGCCTACCCTGGTTGGGAGGAGGGGCCAGTCAGGGGTGGGGCTGCCCAGGAAAAGGGACCACAGGCAGTTGGCAGGTTGGCCCCACCCCCTGGCTGAGCTGGTCAAACTCCTGGTCAAGGGGGCAATTTGCATATTAGCCTTTTATGATATAGGATAGTAAAGTGGTAAATAGAGATTTCAACACAGACATAAACTTTGAACTTGCCAGGTGTTTAAAAACATGGCCAGTTCATAGATTAATGTATATTAATTGGAATTCTAGTTTCCCCATACTAAAACCAAAGCCTCTTTGGATATTAGCTCTATATACCAATGAAGTCAGCAACTGCATTTTAAAGTCTCACAGTGGGAGAACCATCATGGGTGATTATGATGATGTAATTGAGAGAGATAAGTATGAAGGAAATCCTAACCCTGATCGCATCTTATGAGCATTAACCTTCTCAGTCAGATGGAGTGATTAATTAACTCTTCTGCCAGTTGTACCAAATCTCCAGGACTGCACTATTAGGCCACTGGTGACCAGAGAGTAGGGAGCCATTTGGCATGAAGAACGGTAACCTCATGTGTGAATCAAGACTCCCACACATAAGGGAGCACTCTGGAGAGGTGCCTCCAGAGAAGAGGTAAATGAAGGATGTAAGGGCTTAATCACTGGTAGCTTTGAGGGGGTGAGTTTGCAGCTGGAGTCTTGAGCTGGCCTGTTATCCCTGTTATCCTCAGCCAGGAGGTTAACTTAGCTTTTAACTATTAACTAAGTTTTACGCTTCCTTGCCCAATGACCTAATTTCAGGTTGTAATGGCATGGAGCATAAGCCCGTGCAGACCAGTTTTCCTGTGAACACCAGGAAATGAGTTTATTTTGTGTTTGGGATTTGTTTGGTTGGTTGGTTTTTCTTAGATAATCCAAAGAGAAACGCATGTACTTATGTAGTGCCATGGGTGATAACTGGCTGTCCTCATCCCATTCCATCGTTTCTTAAGGATCTTGGTCATTAGGCACAAGGGAGACTTGTCAGTCTCCAGATCCAGAAAGACTAATGGAAAAAGGCCACACACACAGAGCAATGCCAAAAAATGAAGGATGTGAAACCAGAGGGCTCTGGAGAACCCCACTTTGCCCAGAGGCCATGACTAGAGTCAGCCCCTTCCCCCTGCTCTGCTCTGCTCTTCGCCCAGGATCGCCCTAACCGAACCACGATGCAGCTCCAGCAGCCCGTGCTCAGCATTTTGTCATTCTCTTTGAAACAGAAGAGTAAATAATTCCTTCAACATTTTTGCTCTTACAGTAGCCAGTCTTGGACAGTTGCCAACAGGAAACTCCAGGTCATCCAGTGTTAAAATCTGCTACCACAGGGACTTGTCCCCTAAACCTTGGCATAGGACCCATGCAAACCTTGCTTTTTATTGTTAGAAAGCTCTGACAAGGATTTGGGAAAGATGGGGAAACCTAGGACAGTGGGATGTCAGTTCTCCTAAATATTGCCTTTGATTATTTACTTACTGGGAGGGTTCTATAAAATAAAGCAGTTGTTTTTCTTTTAGTAACTTGGTTTGAAAACCATTTGCAAAATGCAACCTGAAGGCAATTTAGGTCTACTATCCATAATTGTGAGAAATTACTTTTTTTTTTCTTTGCAAAGCTCATTGGGATCTACCCACCCCACTATCCTGTAATTTATAAATCTATCATCAATTCACACAAAATGATAGACTTTCTGTGACAAAGCACTTGTGGTTTTTATCTTTCTTTTATTTGATCTTGAGTTGCTTGCTGTTTTCCTTAGGCAGGAATGCTTTCGAGTCATCTAGCTGACTCTCACTCTTTGTGCATCCCACAGAGGGAGGAAGACGGGGAGTGGGGGAGGCAGTCAGAAGTGGGGGAGGGAAGAGATCCTGTGGGAAGGAACCCTTCCCTGTTCCTGCGGGCTTCCTTGGCAGATTCCCAGCCCTGCTCTACGTGTCATTGGCCAACCCAGCTGGAAACAGAGGTTCCACCCCTGCTGCCCTGTGGGATCCACTCTTTGCTGAACGACTATTCAGGAGCTGGAGCCGGGGGCGTAGAGGGCAGGGATTGAGGGCAGGATTTTCTTGATCACCACAGAAATTGGAGAGACATGAACCTGAACTCTTGAGAGGGAGGTGACATGGTCTCCAAAAAGGCAATTAAGTAGACAGGAGCGTGGGAATTAGGGATCAAAGCCGCGAGGTGAATAGGTTGAGTGGCCTCGGTTACATTTAACCTCACTGTCTCATTTTCCTTATGCCGAGTAGAGGCAGTGTTAGAATTAATTAATTTGCAGGGTGCTTTGCAATCTATCTTTGAGAGACTAGAGAAGTACAGCAGGAGGTTTTGTGTTGCTGCTATTCTTGCTTCTAGAAAAATAAAACAAGATTGCTAATTTTTTCCCAGTCCCCCAAACCCGTATGCCTCATAACAAGAAAGAAGTGAAAGTAACCTGTTGGCTGTATCAGCCAAGTGTTCACATACATGTCATTCAAACCCTGCCTCTCCCTTCTCTCTGAGCATAGAGGCTGTGAGATTCTATTATTAACATTCTCTGTGGGTCTGAGTTTCCGTGATTTTATTCGAACCTTACTGCTGTTCCTCAGTATTACACAGTGTGATAATGTTGCTGTCTTAGGGTTTGTCTTTGGAGGTTTGTTTTGAGGATGTTCTTCATGCCTGGTCATAACACTTCCCATAGCAGCTAGTTCCCCTACACTACTCAGAGTCCCCCAAATTTGATCTTAGGACAGAAAAAGACTGCTGTTCCTGAGGCTGACCTTCAATACAGCCTTTCTCTACCCTCACCTCTTTCCAATTTCTCTCCTGATTTAGGCAAAACAAAAATGTTGGAATTTTATATATCCTATATAATAAAAGTCTAATATGCAAATTGACCCCTCGGGCAGTCATTGGACCAGGAGTTTGACCACTCACTATAACATGTGCTGACCACCAGGGGGCAGTGCAGAACACTGAGGGCATCAGTGACTCAGCACAGGTAGCGGGCAGCGGTGGAGGTACAGCCAGCCCTGATGGGCCCTGAGGAGAGTGGGACCATGGTGGGATGGTGGAGCAAGTGAGCGGGTTGCACCAGGTCAAGGCAGGTGCGAGTGGAGGCCCAATTGCCCTGCCGATCGCCCCACAGACGGCGACCAGGGGTGGTGGCATGGGAAGGGGCTACTGCCCGGCTCCCAGGCGCTGAGGGAACCAGGCAGGGGTCCTGGCCCCGCTCCATCTCCCCGCAGGCAGGATGATGGAGCAGGTGGGGGGGGGTGGCGCCAGACCAAGGTGGGGTGCCAGGTGGGGCTGCAGGGATACAAGGCTGGGGGTGCAAGCTCTGGCTGTGAGGCTGGGGGAGCGAGCTGGGGCCTGATCTCTGCAGGCCACCTGGAATTCTTGCACCAAGCCTCTAGTTTTGCTTATAAATACACCACTCAGCTGTGTTCCCATCCTTTGTGCCAACATGAAAATTCCCTTGTTCTGTGTTTAGCTTGAATAATTACCAAACTGTTTGTAATTAGAATGTGAGGATGTGACCTCAGAGCAATTTTTTTTTATTTCCCTCCTCTGTATTTAATCCATTCCAGAAACTGAAAATACCAAATCGGCCTTTTTTTTTTTTTGATGCTTATCAGTAATGGAAACATTGCAAAACAATCAGCCCAATACCTATGCTTTGGTCATTTATTGCCTTCTCTGAAGATAAATTGACTGTACTCAACTCTCTTCAGCATTTTTCTTCACCTAGATATTATTGCCTGGTGCAGCCACCCCAAGGTGACTGTTATCACTTAATTAAATCCTTGCACGCTGGGAAGAAAAAACAACATTGTTCCTTCATAACCCCAAGGAGCCCATTTTTAAGCCACTAAGCCTTTCCCCTGTTTTATTAACTTATTCCTGGCTACAACAAGACATACTTTTGTTGATGAGCAAAAGGTTGTATTAGCTTTTTATTTTCTGGGTAAACTTATCTATTCTCTGGGAAGAGGCAGGGAGGGGGGTGTGGGGGGAGGGGAATGGACATTACAATAGAAGGGGAACATGGAGTCACTTCAGCCTCCCTGCCGCAGTGACGGTCTCTGTAAACACCGAGCTGGAAACTAGAGGCAGGGGATTCGGGAGAGGGAATGAGAAAATAAAGCAAACATAACATGGGAACGAGACTAAAAGCAAAATGACACGAGTGTCTGCTGGGGAAGCACGTAGGGTAGAGGCCGCCACGCGCAGACACAGAAACCAGGAGAGAGGATGGAAGTTAGAGGGGTTTGGCTTGTTTCTTTCTTTTTGTTTCTGAAGCGGGATGATCTATTGGCATTCTTCTTGCTGGTGCCTGGGGTAGCATCTTGTTATTCACCTCTTGATTAATGTGTTTATTTTTTTGTCTTGGGTTTCCTTCTTTACTGTATGGTATTAGGCTTCCGTGATCAACCAGTTATGTTTCAAGGCATCAAAAAATATTGTTGTGAGGTGTGTTTTGAAGTGTGTGGGGGGGGGGCGCGCATGCACATATGTGTAGGGATGAGTGTGTACGTGTGTACATGCACACATTAGCAATAGGCATGCACACCGGTAACCTGCATGGCTAAGTGCAGCCTCGATATCAGAAAGTTCACTGGCTGCGAAGGGCGTGATGTGTTCATGCATAGTAAATGATGGTCCTTTTAGTTTGTTTCTAGTCCATTAAATCACGGGCCAGAAAATGGGTTTGTCGTTTCTAAAATTTGGACCCAAGCAAGCATATGTGTTTATTCGTGATGCTAAATCATTTTACCGCACGCTGTGTTCACCAACAGAGTAAATGCTGCCTAAAGCTGTGATATTGGCAAGAGCAGTTGACGCTGTGACAGGAGGGAGTTGGATAGAGACCTGGTCCTTAAATAGTTGGATAATTAAGATATCTGAGCCATCATTGATCATTGCCCACAGGTTGCCCATCTCTCACCTTCACACACAGAACACATGGCTGTGAACGCTGGCTTGCTCCCTCACACAGGGTCAGAGCCCTCTGTGGCCCAGTGTCCCCACCTCTGAGCTGGGGAAAGTGTGAACACCTCTGGATGGTGTGGGAATGAGCCCACACTAGCTGTGAGCGTCCCTTTCAGGGCCGTCTGAGAAAACACCAGGGCTTTTTTTCTTGCTTGGTTCACAAGACCCTGCCGTGGCCAGCGAGTGACTGAGAATCTCTCTGACTTGCTTCTTGGATTCAAGTCAGAGCTGCAGTAGCTTCCGTCTTGCCAGCCAAACGAAAGCCCGTGGGGACGTGTATATCTGCCCATGGACTGGAGTGAATTAGCTCAGCGTTTTCCTCTGCAGATCGATTTTGTTTCCTTTATAATAACAATATAAATACTGACCGAGACAGGTTAGAGCCCCTCGCAGACAGTGCCCTTTGTAGCAGCTACCCATTTGGCTTTCGCCCTGAACTGTGTTTGTCTGACGAGCATGCTTGGGGGTCATGATGAAGTTAGTATGGAGGTATATTCATATTTAGCTTCAAATTTCTGTTTTGTTGGCCAGATAGTCTTCATGGCTTTCTCTTGACAACCTTAGACTATAATATAGAATCACAAAGCGATCTGCCACTTAGTGTTTCCGTGTGTGTGTGTGTGTGTGTGTGTGTGTGTGTGTGTGTGTGTGTGTGCCTAAGCCAGGCAGGGTCATTCATAAGCCATGCTCTCAGCAGTGTGTATGTGACCTTCCAAAGCACCTAATCAGGCAGCAGTGCACCTAGCCCCAGTTACCCATGCTTGTTCTCAGCAGTCTTCACTGTCAGTAAGCCTGTCAGTAAGCACATTGCATTTGCCCTTCAGGAAGCAGAGCGACTGATTGCCAGCCTCTGTACAGGACCCTGCTCGTCACCCTGACCTCTGACCTCTGCTTGCTGAGCACAAGGCAGCCGGCAGCCTTGCAGCCCCTCACATACCTCAGAATACAGAGGTTATTTGAAAGTAAACAGAAAGGGATTCGGGCAAAGTTGTCAAGTGGATGAAAGACTTCAGTGTCAGGCATTTTCTCTTTTCTTTCCTCACTAGCCCCAGATGTGTGATGAGTGAGATCAGGCCAGTGCTGTGTACGTATAGGAAGTAGTACCTGAGATGCAGCATGCTGCTGATGAAGGTAGAAACTCAGGAAGTTTTGTTCCCTCCTCCCTTCACTCTTCCTGTCCTCTCACTACCTCAGTTCTTATCTGGACAAACACTGAATTTGTGGAGGCTTAGAGATGGTCTTCTCTCTAGTACATTCATAGTTTCATCAGAGAACATTGTGCTGAGTACAATAAGCCAGTCAGTGCTTTCCATTACTCTTGAAGAGGGAGCAGTGGGAAAAAAATACAGAATTAGTATAAAACCATTACAATATTAGTATGCTTCATAGAAACTTATTAATAAAAAATGTTACTGTTACTGTCTTCACTGCTTCAATACCTAGAATTTTATCCATTCTTGCTTCAAACTCTTACTGATTTCTAAATCAGTCCATTACACTTTAGCCTGAATGAATATTAAAATGCAAATGATTTTTCTGATACTGTTAGATGTCTAATTCTAATACCTTTTGAGAATAGAAGGAATGCCATAGTATTTTCTATAGTATATTGTTTATGTTAAAAAGGAAAAGAAATGCCTAGGAATCAACCTATGTAAAACATTGAGCATGTGGAATGGAATTTACCCAGTAGATTATGATCTACTAAAAAATGGTTTAGATTACACCTAGCATACTGTCAAGTCCTCCCACAGTCTCTCAGTTGGAAGATGTCACCATCAGAGGAGACAACAACTATCTCCTTGCTCTACCTCTGCTCTGGGCATTATTCTTAACACTGCCTCTCTGCCCTCTGCTCTCTGCCCCAGGGAATGCACATCTACAGGGGAGCAAATGGTAGTAATTTGAGGCCAAAAAGTTAAGAAGTTAAGAATCTATGTCCCAATCGCCAGCCAGGCTGAGGGACCCCACCTGTGCACCTGGCCACATACATTCTTTAGCTTCACTGAAAGCATTGAGGAGATAAGGCCATAATTGTCCTATCACTCGACTATTATCCCAAATTTTAGAGTTCCTCTGAATCTGATCAGGATCTTTCTCACAATCTTGCCTCCCACGTAGAGGAAATTAGAGAGAGAGATTAAGAAAAGGACCCTCTGTAGTGCCTGGTCCTTGAGCCATGAGCTGTAACTTCTGGCAGGATAGTCCCCTTGCTGAATCCTAGGCTGGTGAAAGCTACAAAATGTGCTCTTTAGCAGTAATATCAAGGCATGCTGGTCTCAGAAGTAGTCCACCTGCCTAATGCATCTATTTTTCCTTCCTCCATCCTTTTGTTCCAGGGTTCCTACAAAGCTCTCCGACTCTGGAAGTCTCCTGTCCTCTAGCTCAGACACCCCCTGTTTCCTTTCTGGTCCTTCACCTGGGACTTGGATGACACCAGATTCCTTTCTCCACAAGGACCCTGGGAACACTTTAGGGGGAGTTGGGAAAGACCCTTTCTCTTTCTGCCACTTCGCTGCTTACTGTGTCAGCAGTCCTGTTATCAATTGAACTGTGAGGAAAGTGGTGGGAAGGGTCCTAGTGTTTTAGCGCGTCTCCTCCAACACTCAGGTATTCCTTCTGCCTGGCATCTCTCCATGGCTGAGTATTTATGTCTATATATTCTCTTGCATGATTCACTCAAAGTTCTTAATATGTCAAAGGGGGCATTGGTGATATGTTTCCTTGGAAAAGTTGCTGGATAAATGCTACACCCACTGTTCTCTTGTGTGGGTCCCTGTAAGCCAAGAACTTCAGCCTGAAGAAACAAATATAAATGATTTGTAGCAGAACACATAGATTGTACTCCATGTAGTAAGCCTTTTGGGACAAGAATTTTTGTCCTATTTGAAATGAAGGATTTATGTCACACCATGTTATTGAAAATTTTAATTGTCATGACAAAATTCAGTATATTAAGGGAGCCAGAGAAAAAGAAGAATTGCTTTTTTTTCAAAGAGGTTAAATGACTGTCTTGTTCATTTACAATGGCGTGTTACTTATACCTTACTGAGATTTTGAAAAAGGGTTGGATTCACTGCATTATAGAATATTGATAATAATGTTGGTCATTCATCATTAACCTTGTCTTGGTCTCACTAGCCCAAGTGGAGTTAAGTATGTTGATAAACCGTGTAGACCTGTGCAAACATATATTCCATTAGATCTGTATAGGGGGTCACACCTTTTTGACATTAGGCCATGTCTATGGGCTTTTTAGGAAATGGGAGGATATTATTGGCTGTCCACTTTTCTGAAAGGTGCCTGTCGTGGCAAAAAAGAACAGGAAAAGGTCCAAACCTGGGGGAGAGGAGCAGCAGATGCCTTAAGCAAGTGCCATGACTTATAATGAGAATAGAAGGAACATTCAGAAAGTGATAAGGGCTTAAGGTTGTGTTTATAAAACCCTTAATATATTTTTATTTGCTTTGGGATAAAAGTTTTCCATTAGGGCTCAGAGGCCAATTTGAGTCTCTAGGGGCTCAGTCCTTGAGGGGCACTTTCTCTCTAGCCTGTGAAGCATTTAAGTAGAAATTAAAGTAGGTCATCCTATTACTAAGAAGAAACCCCCAAGCAAGATAATAAAACAAATCTTACTTGTTGGAAAAGGTCAAGGCTAGAATGAACAAATCTCATTGGCAGAAAAAAGAATATATCCCTAATATTCAATCACACAAAATTCACAATAGCCTACACAAATTTGGAGCCATTTTTTGGTCTTCAGATTTTTTCAATAATCGTTATACATCTGTGAGTCAGATGTAAAAGCATATCTGCACTTGTTTTACTGCCCACGGTAGTTTCCACATACAAACATGTTCAGAGCACACATTCCACACCACCTCCACGACCATCAGCACCTCTTTTACTAAATGGCTGAAAGCAGAATGCAACCCAAAAGGTAAAAGGAGAAGATGTTAAAAAAGAAATAAGAGGGGGGGGAAGAGTAAAGTAGGCTGAAAGAGAATCTAGAAGTGAGATTGAAGCTATTGATCCCAAACATGTGCACTGGCATTTCTAAGGTGATACCAGGTGACATTATACTTCCTTACCTTTTTTAGGCTACTCTCATTCATGGGGAGGATGCTGTTTACTTAGACTCTAAGTTATAACTAAGGAAGAGTTTTATAATGGGGATTCACCTTTCTTAAATTAGTAGGTATTTCTTCATTAAAATATTCATTCAAATTTATATCACACCACAGTGAGTGGCCAGGTTGTTATGATCTCTGAATGCATAAAAATCTGGCCACTCAGTGTATATCCTATATAATACAAGGCTAATATGCAAATTGTCCCCTGGAACAGAAGTTCAACCAGCAGGCAGGCCAGCCAACTGCCCATGTCCCCTCCCTCTGGCCAGGCTGGCCGGACCTCACCCATGCACAAATTCATGCACCATGCCTCATATATATATATATTGAGTGGCCAGATTATTATGCTTTCAGAGATCATAATAATCTGGCCACTCAGTGTATGTGATACAGGTGGAAAATAACTTCAGTATGGAGTTAGTCATCTCATAGTCTTGGAATTTTAGACACCTGAGAAAAAGTACTATTCTAGTATGTAAATAAGTAAGAGTTCACATGATTAGCCCTTAAAAGAAACCAGGTAGATGGTCTAGTGAAAAATCAGACTTGGAAGTAAATCAATATGTTTTGCCCCTTCATACCACTGTTGTTGTCGATTTGGATGCCTTTGACCCAAAAGGCTGAGAAAGACTAAGTGGGAAGTGACAGTTGTGGCTGAAGGCATTATAGGGCTATATGGCTGAGACCACTGTAAATCCTATAGATTCAATAGAATTTAATAAGTCAGCAGTCACTGAGAGGTGGACTGCAATTCATCAAACACATGGAATGGTGGAATATTTTCATTTTCAAATTATTTTGTTCTAACATATGTTTAGCTATTTAAGTCAAAGAGTAGGTAAATGGATCATTGTGCATGTTAGAATTAGACTGAGATTACTGATTCAAGGTTTCTAGTGAACGAATTATCAATATGGCCAACTGCAGATTTCTTTTTAGAATTACTAGGAGTTGGCAGATCAGTGCAGTTGAAGAGAGCATGCATAACCTAGATTATTTTACAGTGAATCCCTTGTAGGACGTATAACGTTAGGCTGTTATACAACTTTAGTACGTCACATGGTCCTGAGTCACTGCAAACACTTTATCTGGAGATTCCTCAGTAGTGGTAGGTGATACAAAATTTTAAAGGAAACAGTAATCAATGATTATTTTGATTTAGTCAAACAGGTAAAACAGAAAACAGTTGAGTGTGTCATGTGCTGCCTCCTCTAGTGGTTCAGAAAGGCATGGCTGTGGCAGCCCAGGGGTTTCCACTGCTTGGGTACAGCCCTGGCCTTCTTTAAATCACCTTCTCTGATTTGACATTCAAAGCGATCACTTTAGACGTTATCTTGGCATTTGTGTTATATCTCATCATAGACAACTTTAGTCCCATGATTCCTATTAAATCTCACCAAGGGTTTGATTAAGCCACCTTTTGATCCAGGAAATTCAAATAATAAAATAGTCGGTTGCTCTTCAGTGATGGCAATGAATTCTCTTCCTGTCATGGTAGTCATTGAAGTAGATCAGAAAGAGGAAGGAATCTCCAATCTCATTTTTCATATTTAAAAAAAATCACTTTACTAAGTCAGTAGAAAATACTAAAATTCAATTTCCTTTTTTTACTAATGTCTTTATCCCACAAAATGACCCACTCCTCATCCGGTCCTTTCATTCTGTTCCTGAATTGGACCATGGCAGAAACCAGGCTATACAGCCAAGTACAACTGCTTTTATTACATAAATTTAGACTGTCATTTCATGTACACCTAGCAAATTTGCGCCTAGTCATAGGCTGAAAGATACCACCTAGAGAATCTCTGAAGAAAATTTCTTATGACATGAGTTTCTATGAAAGTCTGTTAGCAAACAATAAAAATACATAATTCCTTTGGCTTCTTGTGTGTTAAACAGGCCAATGGGGATAGACAGAAGCATTCCCTTAGAGTCCTAAATAGGAGGAGAGCTTGGTGGGCAAGCAGTGTATGTCGGTTCTTCTCACCAAGATTCACTGGCCAATGTGAAATAAAAGTAAAAGATCAGCAACGCTTCTGAGAGCCATAGCAAGTGGTAAACCAACTTGTTTCCCCCGAGATCATTCAGGACCAGTTTCCCAATTCCATCAGAATAATTGATTTTTACATAAATGTGTAGCTCTGCTCTGTATGGAGCTAAAGCAATGAATCAATGTGGTCTCTAAGCATTTAAAATGCACAGAAAACCAATATAAAAATTTCAATATTGTAAATATAGACCCACAAGAGGTGCAATTATTCGAAAATTTTTCAAAAGCAATCCCAAGCATTGTCGATTTCTAGAAGTAAATGTTACTTTCTATTATCATTCCATCATATTTATAGCTTTATGTGGGTCTAGTAAAAATTAATTATTAATTATATAAATGGTATATAAAATAAAGAGCAGAGAATTTATTTACAGTGATTTTTTTTCTGAAATTAACATAGGAGGTTTTATGGCCCAAGCATTTTACCCAACCAGAATTTCTAAAGTACTACTACAGTCAGCTCAGACTACCATAACAGAATACCATGCACTGGGTGGCTTATTTTTTTAATTTTCACATTGACTTCTATATAAAACAGAAATATATTTTTCATAATTCTGGAGACTAGAAGTTCAAGATCAAAGTGCCAGCAACATAGGATTCTGATGGAACTCCATTCCTGGCTTGCTGACAGATGCTCCAATGGCCTATCCTGAGTGTATGTTCTCTCTTTCTCTTCCTATACGGTTATCCTATCAGATAAGGACTCCACCCATGTGACTTCATTTCACCTTAATTACTTCCTAAAGGCCTGTTCCCCAAACACAGTAACCTTAGAGGACAGGATTTCAACACACAAGTTTTGGGGGAACATAATTCAGGCCATGGCAACCCAATTTGTAACAATCAAATTCCTTTCAGTACAAATGTTTTTAATACCTTCTCCCTAGAGATACCAATAAGTGTTTCCTGAAATGAAACTCATATGAATGTCCCAGATTAAATCTGAGGTTTCTAAATTGCCTTTTAATGTGCTAAATTCATTACAAGATTCTTTAATCGTTGTTACTATATCTGACACAGATTCCTTACCTAAAGGTATACCTATACAAAGCTTTTATTCTTTTCTCTTAAAGAGGCTGTTTTTAAAGTTACCACTTGCCCAGTAAACAGTCGGGTTCATGTCATAATCAGCCACAGCAGAGAAATCATATGGTGCTACCTCGCATCAAGAATGCCCTGTTGCTGAAACCGGTTTGGCTCAGTGGATAGAGCATCTGCCTGCAGACTGAAAGGTCCCAGGTTCGATTCCGGTCAAGGGCATGTACCTTGGTTGCGGGCACATCTCCAGTGGGGGGTGTGCAAGAGGCAGCTGATTGATGATTCTCTCTCATCGGTGTTTCTAACTCCCTCTCCCTTCCTCTCTCTAATAAATCAATAAAATATATATATTTTTTAAAAAACAAAAGAATACCCTGTCAAGAAAACATAACTCCTGATGTCTGCGGCATCCATCTTGTTTTCACGTTGACTCCTATAAAAAAAGAGTATGTACAATACCAGGGAGGGAAAGACCAAACCCTAAGTCTAAGCGAAGAACTCTGGGGCAGGAAATGGGTGCATGTGCTGGCCAGCCCATACCTGCTGGACTGTCCTGTCTTGTCCTGGCCGTTGCCTGTTGGGAGGCATGGTTCTCCCAGGAACTGTGTATTAACTGTGGGCCTTCTATACTTGTAGGCATTCGCACCTTCCTGCATGAATTTCCTTGAGGTCTAGCTATCACCTGGCTGTACAATTTTACAAATTTCGAAAAGATAAATGTGAGGTGATAGATGTGGTAATTAACTAGATGGCAGGAATCCTTCTACAATGTATACATCTACCACATCCTCACAAAGTACACTTCATGTCTTACAATTTCATTCATTAATTATACCTCACTAAAACTCAGAAACACACAAATTTCAATAATCTATGCCTTTTCAACCCCAAAATCTGTGATATCAGCCCAAGGTATCCTAAACTGCCTTTACCCTGCAGCTTTTTGTCTTATAAAGTTAATTCCCAGCTTCACTCATGTTCTTGATCTTGGATCCCATGGAAGAATTTTTTTTTTTAAGAAAGCAGTTCCTGAGTCAGGCCTCCTTCAGCTTTGAGAAACCTCCCAGGCCTGGGACACAGTAGGACCTCAACAGGCATTTTCTGAATGCTTCCCACTCAGATCATATGAGCATGAGAACCGCTTATGTGGAAAGGAATGCTGGAGGACGCGCAGAGTTCAAGCAGCTGTGATGGGGTGCGAAACAACTCAGTGCCCAGCAGGTGGTCCCACAGCAGGTGGAAAGGGGGACCCCTTCCTTAGATCCGCCACATACTGATGCTGGACAATCTACTTAATTTCTCTGAGTCTCAGTTTCCTTATCTGTAAAGTGGGATTTAATACACCTAGCTCACATTTGGTTTATGTAATTTGCCTAATAAATCTTAGTTTCCCCTCCCCCTCTCCCCTCCTCTATGATGAATATTTGAGTGAACTGAGCATGGCTTAAGACATCCTATGATATATGATGGCATATCCTTTATAATAAAAGGATAATATGCAAATTGAACTTAACTGCAGAATGACTAGTACAACCACTGGACCAGTCACTGTGAGGCACATTGACCATCTCTCAGTCCCTTTCCCTGGCCAGCAGGCTCTGATCACCTGATTGTGAATGGGGAACTGGGGGTGGGTGACAGCAGGAGGCTGGGCCAGCTGTGAGCAGCTGGGGAAGATGGCTCTGATCACAGGCCAGGCCTAAGGAGCATACCTGTGCACAAATTTCATGCACTGGGCCTCTAGCATATATTATAATATATATTATGTAAAGTAGTACACTTGGTCTATCGTATCTAATAAAAGAGTAATGTGCAAATTGACCATCACTCCAACACAAGATGGCCACCCCGATGTGGTCAAAAATGGTTGCCCCCTTGTGGACACAAGATGGCCAGCAGGGGAGGGAGTTTGTGGGTGAGCAGGTCAGCAGGGGAGGCAGTTGGGAGGGACCAGGCCTGCAAGGGAAGGCAGTTGTGGGTGACCAGGCCTGCAGAGGAGGACAGTTAGGTGTCAATCAGGCTGGCAGGGGCATGGTTAGAGGGTGATCAGGCTGGCGGGCAGAAGTTGTTATGGGCAATTAGGCAGACAGGCAAGCGTTGGGTGCCAGCAGTCCTGTATTATGAGAGTGATATCCCAGCTTGGAGAGGATGCAGGCTGTGCTGAGGGACATGCACACCACATGCATGAATTTCATACACTG
Source organism: Vespertilio murinus (assembly GCA_963924515.1). Classification (NCBI taxonomy): domain Eukaryota; kingdom Metazoa; phylum Chordata; class Mammalia; order Chiroptera; family Vespertilionidae; genus Vespertilio; species Vespertilio murinus. The sequence continues at coordinate 136,558,988 of OZ004704.1, read as the reverse complement.
GGCCTCTAGTATTATATAATATTATATCATATGTGATATAATATGACCATCCCTCTTTTCCAGTATTCTGTGATCTACAGGATGTCCAGGAAACAATTATTATCTATTCTTTTCTTTGTGTCATTTTGTATCATGCAGATGACTTGAAAGACACCAGCAGCCCTGCATGTGACCAATCCCCATGTGTAGCCACAGCAAAGCAGGGGCATTTTTTAAGCCTTCCAGCACCAGTGCTGTGCACTGTTTATAGTACTGCTGGCGTGGGAATTCCTACCTTAGCTTGAAAGAGATCTCTGAATTCAAAGGGAAAGATGCACAATAAAGAATTAGCTCCTGGGTTTTGAAGAGCCTGCATTTCAGTAAATTACACCACATGAAGAACAAGTAGACATATGAATGTCCCAATGAGTATTTGTGCCTGAAAATAACTAGTCGATGACCTTTTGACCAGCAGCACATGGTCACTTATGCCTCAAGTGACCTGCAGGACAAGCCTCAGAAAATGTGGGGTCTGCAGGCCACCCCTCGTGGCTCAGAGACACACCCCCATGTGATTCCACCAAATGCCACACCCTGTCTTTAGACCACAGCCTGCTGTCCATGTGGCTGGATGTTCAAATCAAGAAATCTACACTCAAGGGTGGATGAAAGGCTTGAACGAGCATCCCAGAGAAAAAAAAAAGTCAGCACTTTGATACACAGCTCCCACAACGTGGAATGTTAATGAGCAGAAGCAAAACCCAATCGCCTTGCTCAGAAAGCAGATGTCTTTGTTCTTTTCGCGTTTTAACATTTTATTAGCTCAACATCACTTTATTCTGGTGCCTCTTCTCTTAAGAACTGAAGAGGGGCTGTCTGTGCATCTCTGCATGTGTTCTTACCTAGACCGTTGGGGTTTATGTGTTTTAGGAAACTCTTAGGAGAGGTGTTTTGAGGCATCCAGGTGTGTTGTTCTGGAATTCTTTTTTAGTGGCGCAGATGAATTTTGCCTAAGTAATTTGCTGTTGTGATTGGAGAGCAGGGGGCTCTTGGTACATGGGACTTGTGCTGCCTTCCCTATTATTGACTCGCTGGCGAGGGTTGGGGAGGGGAGTAAAGGGAGAGGCACAGGAGACCGAGAGCTCTGGGAGATTCCTTGGAGTTCAAGAAGAGCCCAGAGCTTTGATGTGTGCTGCTATCCACTCTGAGAAAATACATTTGACTGAGATTTCTAAAGAGAAGGTTTTTGTCTCTGCACAGTGCTGGAGTGTTAAAGCTCAGATTACAAATACAAAATTGGGGAAACGTTTCTTCCCCATAAACAGATACACGTGGGCCCTTCTGGGCTCCGGTCCCAGGCTCTCCTTGAAGTAGCCGGGGCCACATGTGCGCGTGAGGCATCCAGCTCCCCTCCTGAGTGCAGACAGAGGGCAATGTGGCATTTAAATGAGCTGTCAAAGTGTTATTGAATCCGCAGGCCAAAAAAGTTTAAGAACCATTTTTCTTTCTTCCTAACTCTTTTATCAGCTGCCAAAAGAGAGGGGAAAGATAGGTATAGGAGCCGGGTCCTCAGCCTTCGGACACACCATTGTGCATGGCTCATTCACTCCGCTCTTTCACTGCGATGGCGCTGTGGTTCGAGAGCAGCCTCTCTATTCTCAGCACTTGCCCATTGCTCGGGTAGCAGGGGCAGTGTCCTCAGACAGCCTCTCCTGTTCACAGCAAAGCCCTGCTAGAGGTTATAAAATACTGGAGCGTAATGGCTGGCGCGCATTGGGCTCAAATTCGTGTTCTGCTCTTGTCCTAAGAGAATTCTGTTCCCAACAATATTAAACCCTGGCTTAGGGAGGGGAGTTCCGTGTGTCAAAGACCCTTCTTGATCATTGCATTGTCTCCGTAGTCTGAGCCTGGACGAGAAGAACATCACAGATGCATGGTGCGTTGGACATGGAGCACAAGCATGCATTTAAATCACGTATATCTTACTTTTTTACCGATGTAATTGTGAAATATGTTCTTTGCGCATTCATAATTAGGGGGTGGAACAGATGGTGAAGGCTTAGTTTAAAATAATCTGTCATTAAAATAACCTAGCCTACTGGTAATTCTTCACTCTAACTGGAGTTAGGTCACAGGAAAAGACTTTGGTGTGATTTTTTTTCTCTTCTGTATTGGAGTAGAGAAGAAAGAACCACTGATTTCAGAGCAGTGATGTACATTCGAGTTGTCCCTATAAGGGCACCACGGTAAGATTTCAACCTGAAATTTGGCTGCAGTGGAATATGCAGGGGAAAAAAGAAAGCAGAGGCAGATGACTTTGACAAACATAAATCCATCTAGCACCATGCCGTAAGCATTAGTACACTTCAGTCATGAAGTTGCAGTTAGTTTCATGCTCTGCAAGGAAATAACCTCATCATTTGACAAATACTGTGAGAGGCCCTCGGCTTCGGGGGTCAGGAACTCTGCCTTACCCTTCATATGCTGCGCTGATGGGAGGGGATGCCCCTTATAATCACAGGCTTTCTTATTTGGAGATGCTGCAGCTCCTGACTTCCATTCACAAGCCTCACTCCGACATGTGTACCTCGTGGACTTACTGGGATGTGACAAAGGAGATGTCCTGTCTGCCCTAGTGTGATGGCTTAGAACTGGCTTTGGTAATGAGAACACTGTCTTGATAAATCAGCTACGTGCATGCCTTACCATGCCTGTTTGACTGGTTCTTCTGAGATGTTGCTCTCCATCTGCTTTGAGGAAAGAAAGCAGATAGATTCCAGCATGGCTTTCTAATAAATCTTCTCAAGGAGGGGCTGGCATTAACAGTTGTGTAGGTTCTTTTTCATCTTAATCCAACCTTAGTTCATAATCAGGAAATTTGACATGCTGAGTAAGAAGATGTAATTAACCCTTTGACCCCAGAGGCTTAATTGGCGGCTGTTGAAAACAGTGGGCAGTTTTGTGTTTGTTAATTTTTTTTTAAGTTAAAAACTAGCCCCCAGTGATTAAAACAGCTTTCTTGATTCAAATTTTTTAAAAAGTTCCAAAGAACTTTCAGGTTAATCATATTTGGTTCCCAGGACTAACTGATTGAATGTTTCTTTTCTCCTCCCATCTTTTAAAATTCAGATATACACATTCAGCCAATATTGATGCCACTCTTAAGACTTTTCTTTTTAAAAAAATATATTTTATTGATTTTTTACAGAAAGGAAGGGAGAGAGATAGAGAATTAGAAACGTCGATGAGAGAGAAACATCAACCAGCTGCCTCTTGCACACCCTCTAACGGGGATGTACCCGCAACCAATGTACATGCCCTTGACCGGAATCAAACCCGGGACCTTTCAGTCCACAGACCAACACTCTACCACTGAGCTAAACCGATTTCGGCAACTCTTAAGACTTTTCCAAGCCCTATCTGCTTTGGCTCAGTGGATAGAGCTTCGGCCTGTGAACCGAAGGGTACCGGGTTAGATTCCTGTCAAGGACATGTACCTGGGTTGCAGACTTCTCCCCAGCACAGGCCCTGGTCAAAACTCATGCAGGAGGCAACCAATCGATGTGTTCCTCTCAAATCAATGTTTCTCTCTGTCTTTCCTTCTGGCCTCCACTCTCTCTAAAAATCAATGGATGATATCCTCGGGTGAGGATTAAAAAAAAAAAGACTTTTTTTAAGCAGCAAAATACAGCTAACTATAGATAGGGGTTGCTCTGAATGAGAAGGCAATGGCTACATAAAGAGCAACCTTGCCAGTCCACTGCAGACCCGGTTTCCTACCCCATTCTTTAATTTGCCAGGTAATCTAACCAGAGTATTAGACATTCATTTCACACTAAAGATATAATCGATTGAGATGGTAGGTAAGCATAACAGTGAACAATTAGAGAACCATTTTGTTTTATTTTGTTTTGTTTTCCCCTGAGCTGGCATATGACCAATCTGACGAGTTGTTTTTGTCCCCTCCACATTGGCTGTTATTTTTAATTGAATTGACTGGACCCTTTGTGTCATGTAGACATAGACTCATTTTCATCTCACCAGGAAATTGGAACATGTGTTGAAGCCTCTGTTTTTGCCAAACAAAACTGGCCAGTCCTGAGATCACTGCTGCTTAATAGCATCAGATGTTTAGCCTCCAGATACTCCGTTTCCCTGCTATGGCATCCAGACCTCCTCTAGTATCTTAGTAGATGCATGGGATATGAACCTAATGTTAAAAATGCATCATCCCTTTTAGTGAGCAAGGAGAGGATGTGTGTGGATGGCAAATGAATGGCACTCGGTGTTTTGGAAGACTATGAAAGAGTCCAGTCTAACTCTGATATTCCAAGTGCCGGGAGATATTCCAGACTATGCGAGACATCTGGAGCCTCAGAATCTGCAAATAATCTAATAGGACCAGAAACAGAACTCTCGGAGGGAATAATTGCCCTCCCCCTCAGTCACTGGAGCATGTGTGATGTAAGGGAGAGAGGGCACTGGGTTTGGGGATTTCTGTGCATTCCCTAAGCCTTGGCTGAGCAGTTTGTTAGGTGTTGGCTAGATAAAGCTGAATAATTTATCACCCACTGTTGAGAAATTCAGTCTCCTTGGGAGTTGAATACACTAGCCGGGGACACTCATGTCATAAATACGTCAGTAATACTAATGAAGCGCGGCCGCTCGCATCCTGCTGTGCCACTGGCTAGTGGGTGATCTTGTCCAGCCACTTAGCCTCCCGGTGCCTCAGTTTCCTCGCCTGTAAAATGAGGACTACACTACAGATTATCTCTGTGCCAGCTCCACCAGTCCTTTCTGCTTTGGATCAGCCTTTCCCTTGTCACTTGTCCCTGTAGACATTCTTGTGATATCTCTCTCTCTCTCTCTCTCTCTCTCTCTCTCTCTCTCTCTCTCTCTCTCTCTCTCTCTCCTTCTAACCTGACAGTGGCATTTTAGGTTTGAGAAGATGGCTGCACAACTCTTGGTGACTGTATGTCAGGCCATGGCTATCACTTTGCACAGAAAACCTAACCAGGCCCTTTTCTCCAGGGGAAGGTCAAAAGGGGAGCATCATAGTCATCAGGAGTCACCCTCGGGAGACAGCGCTGAATGAGAACCTCCTTCTGAAAAAGCATCTCTCTCCTTTCTGCCCTGGTTTAAATAAGGACCCACTACACCACACTCTAAGCTTGAAGGGTGGATCTCGCCATCAGGCTGTGTCTTGTGCTAAGGAACCCAGCTCTCTCTGCTAGTATTTCACTCCCTGTCCCATAGCTGGTTCCAGGAGGGATGCTATAGCGCAAAGGTGACCTATTGTGAAAGTGACTTACAAACTCTCCTGTCACCCCATTTGCCATTTTTCTCCTGCTACTAGTGAGAGGATTCTGTCATTTGAACAAATCATTCAAAAACAAGTGATACATTTTAAGCTGCCTCAATATAAATATTTAACTCCAGAAATGCTGTACAATTTATTTTTTCATTAATATACAATACCAATTAGAGAATCTTTATATTTAGTGGAAGGCTGCATAGTTACCAAGTCTGTCAACTTTCCAGTCCCAACTCTACCACTTACTAGGGACAGGAAAGTTGCCTAACTTTGCTAAGCCTCAATTCCCTAGCATGTAAAATGTAGATAACAATATAATTACTTCAAATGGCACTTGTGAAAATTAAAAGTGAGTATATGCAATCTGCTTAGCACATATTGCTTAATAAATAGAAACTATTATTATTATGCTATTTTAACCCAAAGCTTGTTTATTATGTAATTTGCTTTTATGTGGAACAATGCAATGTGACTTTTGAATTGTTTTTAGAAACCACTAAATCAGAGGAAGGGGTTGTGTACTACCCACAGTTTCTGATCAGTAGGGCTATGAAAAGGGATCTGAAAGCATTGAATTTCATATGTACATATAAGTATATATAAATACATATACACACATATTCCAACATGCATAGATACATATACATAAATACATATATCACTCTCAAAAAATATTAGTATTTTAGGAGACTGAAATTGTTGAGATTTCAGGCAGCCCATTTTTCTCATTAAATTTTTCATTCTTCTTCCACATTTTTATACTTGAGAATTATGTCATTCAGTGTTTCCACTTACCTAGTTCTCACTGTGGATTTCCTATACTTCCAGTCACAGCCTCTGTGCATACCACTAGTCTTTAAAACTTCTCTTCTCATAGAAGTAGTGTTTGTGCAATCTACCTGGTTAAAAATCTATAATAATAAAAGCACAACTTGCTAATTAGACCAGACGACCTTCCGGACGAAGCCAGGGCTGCGAGGGAAGCCCAGGTCCCGGGTGCCAGAGGGAAGCAGTGCCGGCAGCCAGGGGAGGGAAGGCCTACTCTTGCACATATTTCATCCATTGGGCCTCTAGTAAATAAATAAAGCAAACAAAAGACATGAAGATGATGGCACATAAAGTGCACTTGTATTATAAGAATTTGAAACAAATTTATTCTCAATTTGAGTGGTACATTGCAACTGGAGTCCCTGATGATTCAGACCATTTATCAAACTGAAAATGCAGCCCTCCATTTAAAAAGTGAACTAAGGTTTCAAGAGTTACAGATGGTGTGTAACATCCTTCTCTCCTCCACCCCCCTTGCCTTCCTCCTTTTGTTTCCACTTCAGGAGTCATAATAGAAAGTAGATTTTGTCACACACAAAAACTTTAATACAGAGTTTTCCCAAAAAAAAGGTCACAATTTGTAAGGTCTCAGCCTATAAACATTTCCCCAAAATATACTGACTTTTCCTATTTGTTCTAACAATAGGCAGTAGGAGTGGGGCGGGCATAATCCTTTATTAATTAGCAAATCACTGATGTCCATAATAGCTCAAGTGATGATTTTACTTGCTCTTCATAAGGAACCTTTTTTTCTCATTTCATTATAATTTCCATTCCTGTTTAGCTATTAAATGGAGAATCTTGCTGATTTAATCTTAGTAATGACTGAATCCAAATAAATAAATAAACAAACAAATAAATGCAACATATCATAAAATCAGTATTACCTAATTTTATACATGAATCTAATGTATCTTAATCAAAATGACAGGGACATAAGGAAGTTACTGAAATAAAGGAAGTCTTGTAATCTTAATTCAGACCTTTAATTTGTTCATGTATAATGCAATGCTAAAAGATCTTAGGACTTTTGTTCAACATGAAGGAAAAATGGTCTTTAATTTGATATGTTACTTGTATCAGAGTCCTTACTAATTAAACCGCCATCATATATATTTATTAACCTTCTTATTTATTTTTTTTCTACAGTCCCTGGATGGCTTTGTGTTTGCACTAAACCAAGAAGGAAAATTTTTGTACATTTCCGAAACAGTCTCAATCTACCTAGGCCTCTCACAAGTAAGTAAAACCGTTTAGATGCTTGGTGGTGATTGTGAAGCCTCTTTGAACCTCATGCTTTTTCGTGCTCAATGGGTATTCTGTTTGGCATGAATTACCAAAGAATGAATTATCCTTTGATCGATCTGCCTGACTCTTCTCACAAAGTCAGTGGGAAAATGGTCTATCAGTTGGGAGCATTCGGAATAAACTCGTGCTCAAAAACTTGAGTCCCCTCCTCACCCCCAAGGATCATTATTAATTTATTGAGAACAAATGAAGTTTCTTCCCTTGGTTGTTTTGAACTTTGAAACCTCTGTACCTGGCAGGAGAGGGACACGGGGATAGCGCCTCCCTTGTGTCCTATTACTGGATGTTTATGGAGTACCCTGCGTTGTCCTGGGAGCTGACACAATGACAGGGAGTCACTGGAGTCAAGAAATGCTGAGAGAGACCATTAAAATGTGTTGCACGGAGGATTCCAGCAAGGATATATATTGCTGCTTTTGCAAATGCTTTCTAATGCAGACAAACAACTTCATAAATGCAGATAGCCTTGTATTATTTATAGTTTAATTACTCACATGTGTCTGTTAGAAGTTCAAAGATAAGGAAATAGAGGCAGATGGAAGAAGGGACAGAATCCTAGATATTAGTTCTCACTATTCCTCTGGAACACAAAACTTTTACTTCCGTTCAATTCTAAGACACAAGCTGTGTCTGAAAAATGCCAAAATACCCCGAAGAAATGTTTGTGATCCAACTAATTATCCAGATGTTTTCTCCATAAAAATGCTGAACACCTGGATATTTGTGCCCACCATAGGTGATTGGCTGAGTGTGACCCTTTTCATCTGGTGGTTTGGCAGGAGGGAGAGAAAGCTTGGGTGGGAGGGAGTGTGTGTGTGTGTGTGTGTGTGTGTGTGTGTGTGTGTGTGTGTGATGATCAGCCAAGTTGGATAATCTATTTCTCATTCAGTTGCTCCTTGGAGCTAAAGATGGAGGTAAGATTTGTCTTCTCTTAAGCAGGACCCAGCCCAGATCCTTGCTTCTGAAAGTTGGCATCATTCTAAGGAGGTCTCCAGTGTGGCTGGAACCTTTTGGCTGTCAGTGAGTTTGCTGGATAATAGATAAATCAAGTAAGACATTGGGAAATAATAGAGAGAGATATTTGGCATTCGAGAAGGGTTGGGAAAGGAGGAGAAACACTGCCAAATTTGATTATTTACTGTTGAGAATCCAAGCAAGGGTCCATTAACTCTTCTTTGAAGAGAGTGCATGCTATTTGCTATAGTATATACATAGAGTAATTCTGTTATTTTGTGGACTTCAGCAAACCAAATGATAGAAACAGAGCTATTGTTAACTCAATATTAGTATTTTTGCATCTCGTTGAGAGCTCTGGTTTTATAATTGTTTATAATAGACTTTAAGCCTTGTCTTAATCTGTTTGGGACCTCGTGTTGGGATTCTCCAGTTTTGAAACTGGTGTGCCACCATGATAATAGCTATAAAACCAGAAATGCCACTGTTTGTTGCTCTGCAATGCCCATATTCATCTGTTATATGCAGACTGCCCAACAAAGTTTAATCAGCCAGTGAAGAAGAAGGATGAATAATTAGTTTAAGCAGGTAAATGCTAATTAGGGAACTCCTGAAAAGCATCCATTATATACTAGCTCAAAACACATTTTATAGCCCTGGTTAGTGGTGTAATCCAAATTCTGTCAAGGCAACTGCATTTTCTGTAATTGAGATGTGTATGTTTGCTTTGCATAACAGATGGCTCTGTATGCTTAGACTGATAGCTAGGAAAATAATAATTGCATTATTCCGGCCAAAAGAATATTAGCTCTTGGGTCTCGGCCATTTCAGTCGGTCCTCCTGCCAGCACAGCATATGCACATATATGGATTGGATTTTCAAGGAAATTGATGCATCTGGAATTGTGTGGCCATCTGAAATATCATCTGTTCAAGAAAAAATTGGCTTTAACCCTGTGCTGGTTTCTCCTTAAAAGCAGTTGATTTCACTGCTTCTCTCCTATAACATTAAGTCAGTCTTGTCCTAAAATCTGAGTCAAATCATTGAGGTTTCTGTAGAATAGAGTAGCTGTGTAGACATGGCACAGTAGCCGGCAACTCCCGTGCAGCCATTCCCTGCTCGTACGTGTTGGGTTTTAAAGTGTGTGTCTATAGCCAGCATCTTGACCTCCCAGGGGTAGACACTGGCCTAGTGTGCCCTTGCCCTCTGGGTGGATGTGTTCAGGGTTGCCATAAATGGTCAATATGCTGGGAGAGGCTATGAGGTATGAGATGGAGGTCATCCTTTGGAGGCATTACACAACTGAAATGATGAAGCATAGGTCACTAGAAAGTGGCTTTTGCATAGACCATTGTATATATTTAGAGTTCAGAACTAAAGTTGAATAGTTTTGGGTCAACGTGAAAACAGACTGATAAGAGCACTGAAGAATGGGTCTAAGAAAGGCTATGCTAAAGCTTTGGGAAGGGATTCCCAACCCAGTCAACATCCTAAGTCCTAATTGGGTAATTAAGGTTCCTAAGACATAACCGTTCCCAAGTTTCTTCGGTGCCCTCTTCAAATGTGGGGTGCTTGTGGCTGACATGCAAAGTAAAATATACTCAAAGCAATTGAGTACATCCTTAATCATTTACACACACACCCAAAATCTCTGCTGTGTCCTACTACTTGGCTGCAGTGGTTATTCTAGCAAGTTCTAGAGTGTGATAAGGAATCTGTAAAGTTATGCTCCCTCCTTTTTTTATAGTTTCATGAAATAAAGACAGCATGTACCTGAAGCATCAGACTGTCAGTGAGATTGCTGAGGGATATGGTGAGCATGGGGTGTGTTACAGCATAGCTTTGTCTGTGTGTGTAACTCCCTAGATATTCTTTCCTTAGTTTTATTTTCTTTCAACATGTAAATAAATATGGTGACTTTAAAATGGCTTATGTTCAGGAAAGGATTGGGGTTATTTTTGGCTCATGAGAAAACTAAGTAGAGAAACTTCTACTGAGCTCTGTTGAATAGCAAGAATATTAGAGATAGCCAGAGTGCATTATTCTTCTACAGTCCACTGAGTGTAGCAATGCCTGGTGTTCAGGGTGTGTGTGTGTGTATGTGTGGTGTGTGTGATGTCTGTACACACACATGTGCCAATTATCCACTTTAAAGTATTTTCTTATGGTCATGATGATGGGAATAAAGGATCTGTGATGAAGTCTGAACCTCTTTGACAGCACGACTTTGCCAGAGATATTAAACCCAACATCCAAGATGTAGCCTCAGGTTGTTGAAATGGGTACTGTTGATTTGCTTCCCTTAGTAAAAATGACTTCCAGGGACTTACCATGAGGCCTTGTCTTAAAGGAAGACCCCTAAATATTGCTGCTGAGTTTGGTTGACATGGAGATTAAATGACTTCTATCTGTGATGGCCCTCAGAACTGCTAAACCCACTCGGCTCTCTACCCGTCAAGGCTTAGCAGGAGTGAAAATGAAGGAAGGAAACAGAGCAGATTTCTAACATTGAAAATGTAGCAATGATATGTACCCAGCTTTTATGAAGAGTCTTTCAACTTGTAAGAAACTTAATCACCAAGAATCCAATAGAGATTTTATATGATTTTTAAAGCAATTCTACTTTGATATAAGACTTAAATCAGCTTAGAGAAATATTTATTTGTTGCCCTATACCCTCCTCTTCTACAAAGGAAATAGCTTGCATAAACATATATCATAAAAAATAATGGCAAAAAGAACTAGAATTTAAGGGAAAAAGGTAAAAATAGATAATATTTTATCACAGAATAGGAGAACACAATTTAGGCTTATAAGAAGGGATATAAATGGTCTGCTAAAGCTTAAAATGTAGCTATGAACTTCCTGTTAGCCAAAGGAAAAAAAGGATATATAGCAACCATCAAAAATAAGGAAGCATCACTTTTTAAGAAAAGCTAAGTTTTTCTAAGACATAAAAAGAAAAATAAATCTCAAATACAATTTTTGTAGGGGCTAATATGTGGAGTATATGTATGATTCGCTTCCAGTGGAGTCCACATTCAGAGCAAGGCTGTAGTGACCCATATAAAAAACATGAACATACATGTTGTAAATCTCATAGGCAGGCAGAAGACTCCACCACCTTCCCTCACTCACCTACCCCCACACAGACTCAGCTGTGGTGTTCCAAAGATTGTTTTGAGAGCTATGTTCTGGCATCTAGGACTTAAAATAGTGTTGACTAGTTCGATGATTTGGGGGTTTCTAAATCAACTTTCGCTATTCCACATAAATTTTGTATTTTCTTTTAAATACTTACTAGAAATTTAACATTATAGTTGTCAGAGGCCAAGGGCATGGGTCTTAGTTAATCCTATATAATAAAAGTCTAATATGCTAAGTGTCTGGTCATCCGGTTGGCTGTTGAACCAATCAAAGCAATCAAAGCATAATATGCTAATTATATGCTAAGGCTGCTCAACCACTTGCTATGACGTGCACTAACCACCAGGGGGAAGGCAGTTGACCAGTCACTATGATGTGTATTAACCACCTGGGGGCAGACACTCTAACTGGTAGGTTAGATTGCTGCTGGGGACTGGCTGATCAGCACTGAGTGAGATGGGCTGCACATGCCCTGGATCCCTCCCACGGCCCCTCTCTGGTTGGCCAACCTCCCATGTTCCCCCCTGGCTTTGATCATTCACTGGCGGGTCCTTCAGCCCGGCCTGCACCCTCTCGCAATCAGGAACTCCTCGGGGGATGTCAGAGAGCTGGTTTTGCCCCATCCCAAGCCAGACCAAGGGACCCCACTGGTGCATGAATTCATGTGCTGGGCCTCTAGTCAAAGTATGAAAAAAGAACTTGCCGAAACCGGTTTGGCTCAGTGGTAGAGCGTCGGTCTGTGGACTGAAAGGTCCCGGGTTTGATTCTGGTCAAGGGCATGTACCTTGGTTGCGGGCACATCCCCAGTTGGGGGTGTGCAGGAGGCAGCTGGTCGATGTTTCTCTCTCATCGACATTTCTAGCTCTCTATCTCTCTCCCTTCCTCTCTGTAAAATATCAATAAAATATATTTTTTAAAACAAAGAAAAAAGAACTTATAGCTTCTGAAAACATTTTTCCTTGAAGATAAAGTGAGAAATGATGACTCTGATGTACATCTAGGCCAGCAAAATGTTTTCAAGTTAATTTAGAGTCTTACTTAAAATAAAATGGGCTCTGACTGGGTAACTCAGTTGGTTAAAGCATTGTCTGGATACAGCAAGGTTGTGGGTTCCATCCCTGGTCAGGGCACATACAAGAAGCACCTATAAATGCACAAAAATAAGGGGGAACAAAAATCAATGTTTCTCCCTCTCTCTCGATTTAATAAATAAAATAAGATATAGATCAAACTGGGAAAGTAACAGGTTTTCCCCTTGTGATTTCATTAGAAATAATCTGCAGCCAGGTAAGCCCTCTCTTGAAATATGTTCTGATTGCCTCCCACTGCCTGCAGGGTCCAGCTTGCTTTTGAGTCACTTCCCTTCTTCTCATTAAGCCCCCATTATGGAAGAAGGTGCTTCCTAAGCCAGCCAAAAGGTAGCTGTAGACAAGGTTATACATTGGCTTGTTTCAAGGCCGCTTGAGGAAAGGGGCAGGGTGGCTGCAGATATAAGAGCTAATAGAGGAGACGGTGAAAGGGGCAAATGGTTGTTTTAAATATGATCTTTTTTTTTTAAGCCATGAAGATATATTTACCATAAACTCCTTTCCCATCCTGCTGTTCATCTCCATATTTTAGTTTTCTCTGCATTTGTTATATAAAATGGCAAATAAAATTATAGCCACAGCAACACAAGTACAAGGTCAAATAAATGACAGAGCTCAGTCTATTTGTGAAGCTATTCTGAAAGGAACCCTGGTGCCAAATGCAGTTTATTTGAATAATAAAGAAGAATTAGATTCCCTTGATAACTTGGCTGAGGGCCAGTAAATCAGTGGAGGTTAAAGATGCTTTGCAACTGCCATGTCTCTCTTTTGCTTTTCCAAAGTACAGACCTCCACTCTTCCACTCTGTTTTTCAATGCAAATCAAGTTGAGGTTAGTATGTGGTTCATTCTCTCACTGCTATGATTATAAAAGACATCTATATTTCTTTAGTAGGATAAATTAAAAAAAAGCAGCATAAGCTTTCCTCACAAGTTATCACTTGCTTGGCATCATATAGCTGGAATATAAAGACAAAAAGGGAATTATTTCAACACAGCAGTGGGTATATAATAACGGAGCCAAGTATTAGCATTTTTTTTCAGTTGGTGTTTTAATTTTACACGCTGGGATAACCTAGGTTCCTTCAATAAATGAATACATGTAGCCCTCCAAATATTGCTATGTGGCTCCCCTTTTAAAGTCTTTTGAGTGGGCGTACCTTCATATTTAAAAAAAAATAAAAAGAAAATGCATAATTTCTGCTTATGTGTGTTTTCTCCCTGACAAGCCTGCCTTTTTCTCCTGCACTAATCATAAAAAGTTCGTCACTTCTGGGCGTAACAAAGAGAAATGCCCTTTTGAATGTGGAGGCTCGGAGGGTTTAGAGACTATTGAGAAAATATACGTATCAGAATAATTCTGAAACAGTACAAGGCGCGGTGGCACATTATCAATTTACAACATTTAAATTGATAAATGCTTGGTGGTGAAGGCCTACAAGGGCACTTTGAAAAGCAAATAGCGACCTGGTGAAGAAATTGATTTTCCCCCCAGAAAATGACTGCATGATGCATCATTTGACTGCATGCTGTCCGAGTGCTTGACAGAGATAATCTCAGCAATCCCACGGGTGACCTTATCGTTCTCACCAGGGCAACTTTGTCTCCGTCCTGACTTTGTGCATGTCAAGCTCCTCCCGGCAGGATCCTTGGGGGGGGGAAAGTTCCTCTGTTCGATCCAGATATTCAACTGCTCGCTCTTCCCCCGCCCCCTCCCGCCCCACCCTTCCAAACAGGCGGACACGCCTCCTTATGTCACCCAGAATTATGAATGAGCCAGGCAGAAGAGCACCGCGGCTCTGCGCTCTGTATCTTTGCCCAAGCCCTCCTTGCCTTTAGCTCACGGAGCTCCAGGTGACCATCTATATGAACAGGAATCTTTTGATCAGGAAGAGCAGAAAAATTCCAGAATGTTCTTCCCCGTGTTTAACAAAATGGAAAAAGCAAATAGGTTTCTTTCTTCCTTATATTGGCAAGGCTTTTCTTCTTCTTCTTTTTTTTTTTCTCCTTGCTTGGAGTCTTCACACAGGAAGCTTCCAAAACTGCTTTCATCCATGCACTTTCATTTCTGCGAATACTGTTCCTTCACCAGGCAGTGATCCCAGGTGTTTCTCTGGTAACTTTGCAATCACGTCACACTGACGTGAGGCCCAAACAACACGCCACCCAATGCTTTGGGGGACGCATCCCCGAGGCACCCTAGATCATATAATCTGTGAGGCTTTGTCAGGACCACGGGTGTTTAGAAGCCATTTCCCCACTGGAGAGAAACACAGACCACTTCTCTATGCTCACAGTGTCTCTGCTGCTGTGTACGGAGGTGTGTGCATGCCTGTCTGTCTGTCAGCCATCTCCCTGCCACGCAGCTTGTCCTTGATCGTTACGATTCCCGATTAGCCACTTCTGGAAAGCAGCAAGCACCCTGCCCGGGGTGGCACCCCGAAGCTCCAGTCCACTCTGGCTCCGACGCCCTCCGTTCGCCATATTCAACCCTTTTACCTCCTTCTTTCATCCACAACATTAATTCTGAGCGAACAAGACGTGCTTCCTTGCTTTTGACAAGATTTGCTGCAGTCTCCTGCGACAAAAACCCAACACTCATTCCAGATTCAGAAAGTAG
The DNA here is from genome assembly GCA_963924515.1 of Vespertilio murinus. Lineage (NCBI taxonomy): Eukaryota > Metazoa > Chordata > Mammalia > Chiroptera > Vespertilionidae > Vespertilio > Vespertilio murinus. The sequence goes on along the minus strand of OZ004704.1, from coordinate 136,543,751 downwards.
GATTTATAACAGCATTTTAATTTAATGTTGGATGTCGAACATATAAAGAGATCACAGTAGTACTAGAGCTGAAAATTGATGCCTTTTTTATTAGTGTCCTCTCAGAAGTGGTGAGACGCTGTTTGTGCAATGGAGCACAGAGCAGCACAGTCAGATGAATGAGGATATGCTATCTGCAAGGAATCATATTTCAAGCCACTGTCGGCTTCTATTGATGCGCTCAGAGTTGAAAGGTTACGCTAGTAAATGCCACCCGAATTTCCAGCATTAGAAATTGGCAGAATAATCTGCGGGCTGTCACTTGATGCTCGCCCTAAATGCACCGCACGGGGATGGGTTACTTTTTTAACTCCAAATTAATTTCTGATTACCGGCACATTTCTTCCTCTCTCCCATGTCCGTATCTGTCCCCAAGTGGGACTGATTTTTAACAGGCCTTTCAGAGTAAACCAAAATCCCTGAAAGAAGTGTGTGTCCTTCTACAGGAGCATTATATTCTTCTTATGTATTCCTTCAGACACATTCTGCCCAGCACTGAGGTGAAAACACACAAAGTCTGTGTGCAGAGGGGGCTTTTGTAGTTAGACTGAACCGCAGAATCACAAGATAAGAAAATAGAGGCTCGCCGATTTCAAACACATACTGTAAAGACCTTTCGCGTCGCTTCTTAATTTTTAGAGTTATTAGGATCAAGAGAAAAAAAATAAAATGGAGGGCCTGTTCTTTAGGGGATCAGACATCTGAAGTCAGAAAAAAAAAAAAAAACTCCCCTTTGAGGAGCTCGCTCATTTGATTTGTGTGGATAAGATGATAGTTTCGTATTCATTTTTAAAGTAGAGCACGGAGCAAAAGTAAAATGGAGGAGAAAATTTAGTCATCATTCTAAGTCTGTAATTTATTCATTTTTAAATAATGAAACGGTGTTTTTCTGAATTAACCCATGTATTATTCATGCAGGCATTGGCACTGTAATGTCCCCGGTTTTCTGGAAAGCAATGTACATTTCTTTGCCTGACAAGCGGTATTTTCTATATGGTATTAATTTAGTGGCTTATTTTATTATGCAAAGTTGGAAAGTAAGATAATTTCTGTCTATAATGTGGTGCTTATACGGGCAATATATGCAAAAATAATACTTCCACACCTCAGCCTGCTAGACTTCCTCAGTGAGCCCAGGCCTACCAGAGTGATGAGCAAATGCAAACGGCTCCTATGAAGAATAAGAAATAACTTGACCTCCTGGGAAGGAGGTCATAAAATCGTTAAATTCATGTGAAATCCAAATTTCATTTCTACACACACACATTCAATCTATATTGGGTTTTAGCGCTCACTCAAGAAGACATGGTTTTCATGTCAGGAGTTACATGGCAACAATTTCAGTGATAATTTCAGTTGGAATATAATAAGGAAATCGACTTTGGGTTTTTGCATACCTTCCAGAACTAGGCTGGTAACCTGAACATCGACGCCGGTTTGCGACAGTAAATGCCCTGTGGCTTTTTATCCTTCTTATCCCCTCTCTCCCCTTTGGATGACAGCCCAAAGATGCAATCTCTTTTTCCGAAATAGTCATTTTTAAAGAGGCTGAGAGCGATGGTCCCAGGGATTTGGATATACATGCCTGTGTACAGACACAAATGCATAGATTGGGTTCTCCCTAATTTTCACTGTGCCTACTGCACCTTTGTCTACTGATATAAGTAATTTCCAAAATGACTCCCTATAACAGCCAACCCGGTTTCCTTTGGGCATGTCCTCCCCCTCCCAGCCTCCTACAACTGCAAATTTACCATATTCAATAATAAGGCAAAAACTTCCTCTGATGCTGTTAATTTTTAATGTGCTGGCAGATTAAATCTATTACTTTCAATAACTATGCAAACGTTTTGTGAGCAAGGGAATGGATGCAGAAAGAAGTTTGGGTTTTTTTCCCCTGGGAAAGAAGATAGTAGTCTGAGACTGACTGTTTTCAGGGCCCTTGGCAGAAGGTGACAAAGGAAGACCAGTGTGCCCAGTCGGCAATGGCTCCATCTCGGAAGTATGTCAGTCACTCGCAAGTCAGGCAAAGAGTCATAGATGCCCGTTGGTTAGCTTCTCTTTCAGGTTATGGTGAAGCAAGCTTTGTGTAGTCTCCTCCCTTTTGGCCTCTCTCCCCCCCAAAGGAGCGTGATTTTAGAACCACAGGAAGTTCCTTTTAGCAGTGATTTGCCAAGGAAACAATGGGAAGAGCTAAGGCTTTAAGGAGCATACACCCAGGAGTTGGCTTCACGAACCTCTGAGTTTTATTATCATTTTATATTCTGTCTTGACTTTTAGGTGTCTGTTCTTACTGTAATTTATTAGATGCTTAGATCTGGTTAATCAAGTCCCTGATTGTTAAACTTGATTCTTTTTTTTTTTTTTGAGCTTATAAAGCATTTTGCACAAAACGTACTTGTTTATACTAGTATATAGGGGAGACACTGAGAAATGTTTCCAGAAAACAGGACTGGCAACATGAGGGAGGATTTGGATCTTTCCTGTGGAACATACAGCCTTGCTTTGTTTTAAAGGAACTTTGAGGCCAGCAAAGTTGCAAGATAACTAAATAAGGATTTTTTATTTTATGATGTGTTCCTTTAAGTGGTGAGTGCTTTTCTTGCTTTTAAATATCTATGTAGAGATTCATTTCCTAGTGGACAGAATCAAAAGGGGGTAAGGGACAGGGAGAGGCAAGGAATTCCATTTTAAGCTCGCTCAGAAATTACTTCTGTGGAAATCAGGGTTTGTTGGCAGACAAATTTTTATTTTTATTGATTTTTTTTTTTTTACAGAGAGGAAGGGAGAGGGAGAGAGAATCAGAAACATCAATGAGAGAGAAACGTCAATCAGCTGCCTCCTGCACACCTCCTACTGAGGATGTGCCCACAACCAAGGTACATGCCCTCTACCAGAATCGAACCTGGGACCTTTGAGTCCACAGGCCGATGCTCCATCCACTGAGCCAAACTGGTGAGGGCAGCAGACAAAGTTTTAAGAGCAAGCAAGGCCCACCACTCCAAGTAAGCCTGGGGAGCTGCTCCTCAGCCTCGGTCGCCAAAGGGGATGGGAATGTAGTTTGTAATCTGGTCATCTGGACGAGGGAGACACGGGCAGGTGTTTAGCCCAGGATCCCTTCACACTGCCGTCATCCGGCACGCCTGTGGTGTCCTGTCTAGCTATCTGTGTGAATTACCGAAGTCTGCACATCCCGAGGGACAAAAAATACAAACTGGGGGAAAATAAGAGGTGAGACTGGGAACCAAAAGCATAATTTTTCCAGTTCATTAATTCAGGTTTGCAAAGACCAAGAGAGGGTCGTGCCATTTCACCATACTTCAAAACCTGTTCACGTGAGCGGTAAATCCTGCAATGACTGGGAGCCATCCAGCTCTTTAGAGAACACACAGGCCCGGGTGTAGCGTACCTGGAAACGGGAAGGGTTAAACTGAAGATGTTTCTGAAATGTCACCACTGCTCCGTGACACTGGGTGATATGTTTATCCATTCATTATCACCGAGAACACCTGGGGCGGTGCTCAGGAAATCAGATAGTGCCTTTTAAAATAATTATAAAAGAAGAAGCATAGATTAGCAAGCTGAGGGGAGAATAGACAATCCCGATCCACGACGTTACTAATTTTGATCTGTTTGGGGGCATCCGCCTCCAAGTCACAACAGTGTAATAACTGACTGCCACTGTCAGCAGCGCTGCGGAGACGGGGTGCCAAGTGAGATGATTTCCAAAAAGCAAATGTTTCCCTGGAAATGAAATCCAAGCGTTCATTTGCTGTTTATAAAATGAAGACACTCCACGGGAGGTGTGTCTGTTCTCCCTCAGACATCGTGGCTTGGGAGAAGCAGAAGGGAGCGCTCTGGAATGGGGCCCAGGAGACCCGGTTCCAGCCTGGCCTCTGCTCCTGATCAGGCCAGGGACCTTCGAGAAGCCTGGTCTTAATTCTTCCTAAGTGTGAAATGAAGGGGCGGTTTCTCAGGCTCCTTCTTCTTTAAGATGTGCGCTCTCTGAAATCCATTCAACACCGGACATTTTATCCTAAGCACTAGGGCATGTGGGGGAGGGGAGCCTGGGAGAAGTCGGCGATTTTATTTTTAACCTTCAAAGGAATTTAGTTGAGCAGATGCTACCCTGCACTAGTCAGAGCAGAAAAGGAATGATATGCCTTTTAAAGGGCACATCTAGCATATCTGCTGGGGTAAAGTAATTCTGGCAATGCTTCAAAGGATATAACTTTTGATGGTAAAGTAGGGAGGCTATGGAATGAAATCACATATGGCAGGCTGTCAAAGTCTCCCAGACTTCCAGTACATTTATATAAGTGCAAATGGAGGCTGCTTAGATGGAGTCCCTCGCAATTTCCTGCGAAGACTGCCTTCAGATTATCTGATATTATTTGACTAAATTATCTCCGTAGAAGCTGAGGACAACTTTTATGATCAAATATTTTGAAATTAGTTTTCCTCGTTGGCAGATTATCTGAAATATGAATTGCTCTCGTTTGAGCACTCGAAATTGAAAGGCCTTGGTAATAGCAATTATGTGAAAACAAGGGTGCTGAAGTGCTGTATATCATGCAGAAGGGGATGTGTTTATAGGTCAGCCATGTCAATAACCGCAGTTCTCCCCGATACCTTGTCGTTACCCTTTTGTGCTGGGCTCCTGCAAAGGACAGACTGACTTTCTTTTAAACGAAAGTACATCATTTTCTTTAGGATGAATGCTGATTGTACTGTCTCTCGACATTTAAGCATAGTCAATTCGTATGTATTACATTACCCAAACATTTCATAGGGTACCTGTGAATCTGAGAAGTAGGAAGACAATGAAAACGCATAGAATTCTAAGCAACTCTGAGGGATTAATACCCGTATGACTGACTTGTGTGTTCCCGGTGCCTTCTCGGTGAAGTACGCCTATCACTCTTCTCTGCTTATATTTATTGCCTCTCGATGAACGATAATTATAACTAACATTTATTAAGCGCTTACTGTGTGCCAATTATTATCCTAAGCATTTTGCTACCATTAAAGTTTATCACCCTAACTACTGTTAGGTATGATTCCTACCCCCATTTTATAGGCAAGCAAACTGAAGCTCAGAGAGGTTAAGCAGCTTGCCCAAGACAATACAATTAGGAAGTGGCAATACTAGCATTTAGACCCATCTCACTAGCTGCTTCTGGGAACTTTTAGGTCATCAACAAATAGCATTATTCAAGGTTTATGGATAAGAGAAACTATGAACGTGGAGCAATTAAGCATCCTGCTCAGGACCATAAAATAGTTATGGGGGGAGTGTCGGATTCCACAGTGGGCCAATGGCCAGTGCGATTTACTAGTACCACATACTCTAGCGTGTTAGTCTCTGACCCTTCCCCTGTTAATTGATGACTAAGTCCACTAAGAATGTCTGAACCCGAGATCCAAGGATTGTACTCATTGTTTCCCCTGTGAGCATATAATTTACATAGAAAAGAAAAAAAATGTGAAGTATCTTCTGTAGTATTTTAAACTTTAAAATCCCATCTGTGCTTCCTATTCTGCTTCCCTTAAATCACATATAGTCAGCCTTTGAACTTGTGGGTTTTCCAATGGTCCTAATGCTCTCTCTTAATACCCAGGATCTTCTATTCTCTTTCCCCCCATCGTCTCTCCATACAATCTATGCTAATAAAAGGGTAATATACAATTAGGCCAGAGAGACATGTCGTCTTCTGGATGTCCTTTTGGACAAAGCCACCGTGGCACGGTGGCAGGGGCCAAGGCAGAGGCGGTTAGGGGCAATCAGGCCAACATGGGAGAGCAGTTAGGAATTATCAGGCCAGCAGGGGAGTGGTTGGTTAGGGGCATCAGGCAGGCAGGCAGGCAGAGGTTAGGGGATCAGGCCTAAACCTGCAGTTGTACATCCCTTGAGGGGACCAGGTTTGGAGAGGATGCAAGCCAGGCTGAGGAAACCCCTCCCTTTTATGCATAAATTATATGCACTAGGCCTCTAGTTAGTTTACAATTGATGAAAACAATTCTTGTGGAGGTGCACTATCTGAGAATATTGCTGTCCTTCAGTAGCTCTCAGTAAGGGAAGTGATGTGTTTGTTTTGTTATTTGTAATTTATTTTATGGTGAAAATTAAAGACCCTGGGGACTTTTAAACTCTACTTCTAATTGTTCTTTTTGTCACAGATTATAAAATAGAAAACCTTAATAATGATAACTAGACTTATAGCTACCATAGTGATGATTTGCTTCATGTCAAAGTAGGTGATGCAGAAAATATAAATTGAAGATTTCAGAATGTGCCTCAATACTTTTTTTTGTTTCCTGAGAAAGGGAGCAGAAGGAAGGAACTAAGGCAAGGGACTGGAGAAATAGAGAGAGCAAGCTAAACAGGAATAAAAATGTTATTGCTAGCCCCTGACCCACCCCTGCAGCCCATGTCAACCCTTGGGTTATAGAGTAAAAGCCTGCAGCCAACTGGCATTTTACAAATATGTAAATGGGATGTGTAAAGTAAGCCGTGATAGATGCCCACTTGCAAAAGTGGGCCTATTAAATGAAACACATGCCATCGTGTCTGTTTCCAGCTGAAGTTCTGATGCGTGGGATGGCAGGAGAGCCAGATTTCCTATGCATTCGGCCTCATAAACCACAGTTTATCGTGCCACGTGAATTTGTAGAGCTGATTGTTTTATTATATTTGAGCATAAATTCTTCCTCCCTTTCAGCTCCACCACCATTCTCAGAGAATACCGGCTTTGTGCTGATACGCTGTTTCCTAGCTCTAGGCCTGGCCTACCCCTACTACTGGCTGTAATTTACTTTTTGGTGTCTGTCGCCTAGAGCTTGCCTTCTGACTAGCTTGTTGAGTGATGTGCTAATCCATTATTTTTTTCAGACAAGTGTATCGACCAGTATAAACAGACTGGAGGGCACACGCCTAAATGAAAGCTATACTTCCCTGAATCATTTAAAAGCCCCAGCGTGGTGGCCCGAGCAGAGGAACGGGGCTCTGTACATTAAGTAAAGGAGGGGGAAGTCTCTATAAATAAAGCAAAAAAAATGGAAACACCCCCGCCTGCGGCAGCTTCGCCCAGGTTTCAAGTGTTCACCTTTATTCACCTCTGTGGGTTTTCCTTCTAACAAGGTGATCAGAAAAGGCCGCTTTAAAATGCCCTCTTCTAATAGAAATCTGCCGTGAAACATGGCATTCAGCATCTCCTGCCGTGGGCACGCCATTCTCACCTGCTCCCCGGGTGTCTTTTGCTTGAAGTCACATGCATTATTATACCATGTTTATACAAATAAAAGCAGAAAGCAGGCGCTCAGAGCAATTCCGCAGAAAAATTAAGCCTAAAATCACCCCTTTCTGAGTCTTTCCCTTTATGAGAGATGTGGGAATTGACAGTCAAATGGGTTAGCGGGAAATAAAATTGATCTTCCTTAAAAAAAGAAAAAGCATCAGCTGAACCCAAGCTCTTCAAAGTCACGAGGTAAAGATTTACCTCGTCTCAATGAGGGAAGATACAGCAACTGCTGAAACTTTTGGTGGGACATGCAGATCCAGCCCGGCTCCAAGTAACACTGTAGGAAAGGTGTTTTCCACCGGCAATGACAGCCCCCCGAAAGGGAAGGGAGCCCCTGGTGACAAACAGGGGCTCAGCGTTTCCCAGCAGCTTTGATGCCTGCTACCTTCACAAATCCTTACCCTGGGAATTACATCTCTTCCAACGACCAATATAAAAACCAGAAGCCTGCTCTCTCCACTCTGGCTCCGATCCTGAGGTCTGTGCGGCAGAGTGTATTTCTCACACTCGCCTTATCCTTAGTGGCCAGATGTTGACAACCACAGATAGACCCTGCAGTCTGCGGAAGGATGGGGAGGTGTCAGAACACATTCCTTTATCTCTCACTGGATGGGCACAGTAATCTTCAAGGCCAACTTATGAGGATCTTATGCCCCTTTGACAGATTCAGAAACTGAAGTTACAAGTAGTGGGTGCCCAAGCTCACAGAGCGAGTAAGTGGCAAACCAGACTCTACCTCCTGGCTCCATCTCTCAGAGCCACAGCCTTTCCTGTCAGAGGTTCTCAACCAAAGCTGGGACTTGATGCTCCCGCCGCGGAAGGAAAAGTCCAGCCTGAGAGGGACATGGTCCTCTCCCCTCTACACTGACAGGGAGCGCTGCCTTTCCACCAACATCCCAGCCCCCGAGTAGCTTTCTCCTTTTGGGGAGAAGGACAGCGAAGTGTGGTAGAGCAAGAATGTTTGTGGAGACCCTGAGCCACAGCCCTTAGGGCAGCTTACAGTCCCTGCACACCCAAGGACCTGTACAAGGTGGGATCAGCAAAGTAACCCTCCCCGAAGCCAAGGGCAATTAAAGGACCTTGTGTGGCCCATTTGTGCCAATTTTCAACATATGACATGGAGTTTGAAATTCACTTCTGGGCCTCAGGTAGCATGTTGGGTCAGCAGGTTCTTTCTAGTGCTTTCTGAAAGGAAGCTCTGCTGGTTTTTGGAGGTCTAAACTCACTCTTCCTTTCTCTTCCCACCTCACACATCAGAGCAGCTACTGATGATCATCCTCTGCTCACTCAGGGTTTCGGGGAATGAGGCTAATAATCTACCCTACATTTTTGTGCTAAATAAATATTTACTGACTGACTGACTGACTGGATGAATATCCTCCAACTTCCATCAAGTATTTTGCACATATAAATAACCCTGATTTGGGGGGTTTACTACTGGGACAATTAATTCTGAACTTGATTTTAATCTTCCCCTTTAATGAATCAAAGGGAGTTAGGGATAGGATCACTTGTAGTTTAGGAAGACTGGTTTTAACTTGCCCAGCCTACTCTTCATCATCTAATGGAACCAGAGGAAAACAGAAAAGGTGTTTTCCCAGAACAACACAGCAAAATAATGGAGGGAGTTCAAACATTATCAGCACCGACATAGCAGGGAGCTGGAACGAGCTTACATTCACTGAGCATGGACTACCTGCCAGGCTCAATGCTGGGAGCATTAGCATTAACAGCAGCAAGTTTGTCTGATTAAGCAAATGGTATGTGCCAGAAACTATACTAAACCATACATGATTTCTCAGTGACTACCCACAACGATCCTGTGGTTCTATCAGCAACAATGTTAGGAGGTAGATTCCACTCGCATCCCCATTTATCCAGAGTAATCAACCCCGGCTGGTGGAAAAGCGGAGGGGTCCCAGGGTATGTCTCACATGTAAATCCTTTATTTGCACACCTCAGTTATTCAGACCCGAGACTAAAATGAATAAATAAATACAGAAATAAACCTCTTTGGGGTTAAAATAACAAACCATTACACTTAGAGAAATGTCTTATTTTATTGGATGATTTGGGCTGGGCAGTCAATGATCTACAGGGTCTCAGTATATGACTTGATATATTTCATATCTCAGTTCCTCAGTATTTTCACCTGTAAAACAAGAATAATTATGCTGGTTGTCTATATAGTATAATGAGAGATGATGGAGATCAGTGAAATATGGATGCATACAATGAAGGATTCAGAATAAATGTAGTCCTCGGTTCAGAGAATACTATTAGTAATAATGGAATTGTTCTACTCAGAAAGAGATTTCCTATTCAGTTGTGCATTTAAATATGGGTGATCTTTTCCCCTTCATTCAACCAATATGTATTAGACGCCTGCTCGACAATAGTACGAGAAATAAAACAATAAAGAAGTTAGCATCAGTCTAGAAGTATCAACGATAAATAATGTAATGAAATGCTTTCCTTGAATTTTTTTTGAAAGCTGCTATAGTTTAAAGTAAAGGTCTTGTTGTATCTGCATGATACCAAACATTAAGGAAAAATGGAAAAGTTCAAGCAGTAATACCAATGTGTCAAAACATCTGGATGTTTGCTCTCCTATAGATTTATTGTATGGATCTTCTACGGAGTTCTTCCATTTTATCTCAGGCTTTCATTATTAATTTGAAGTTCTATTTCTGTACTTTGTGGAGGAACCATTTACTAAAATCCCTTTGTCAATCATAAATAATAAACCTTTTTTACTTGCTAGTCTTAAAGCTACAGTCACAATGTCTGTAAACCTACTTGCTATGGTTAGTAATAGGTTTTTTTATATATATTTAAAATGTTATAGAATTTGGACATGGGACAAATCAGGTTAATGCTAGCAGAGTTTATGCACAAGGCAGTTGGGGGGTCAGAGAAACCAGATTCCTAGATGGAAATTTCAGAGCAACCAATTCCTTTTCTCCTCATTGGGCACCAGAGAGAAGCTGCCAAAGGTGTGATATAAAAACTGGCATTTCTGATACGTTAGGTAGGAAAATCATTATTTGCTCTGTATACAACCCTCTGCTTAATAATGTCCTTCTAAGATGACTGCAGGGCAGAAAGGGGAAAGGGAAATAATTGTTGGGGAAGGAGTGAGGCCAGATGGCAGATGTATTTGAAAGTCCTAACAGTGTCGTCTGGGCTATCAGTGCTGCAGAGCCTCCCGCATTGTCTACCTCGGCCTGCAGGCTTCCGGCCACGCCAGGCCCAGGCAGAACTGGCGTGGCTGCTGGCAGCTCATTTCTCTACAACCAAGGACACCATCTCATGACCATGAAACAAAATGGCTCAGATCACTCAGTTTTCTTAGGAAAAATCTTATTTGTATTCCTATCTGCAGGAAGCTCCATCTCTGACCTAGTAGAACTACTTTTGCTTTATTTTGTTGGTTTTATTTCTCTCCTGCCCCACCTCCCCCCCCAAAAAAGGCCCACCTTGTATTAGTTTCTTTCTGCCAATACTTGGAAGAGCCCGTTTGGAAGAAGCTGTCCACTCCCTCCCCCCACCAAACTTGTTAATACATGTATGCTTCTAAATCTAAGTATTCACCCACACATCAAAAGATGTGAACCTTAGCAAGGTAAAGCTGCCCAAACCTGATTTTGTGTCTACGCAGGAGGCTATAAACATGACACAGAGGTATTAGTCTTGGCCTTTCTCCACAGACCTGAAAATTGGCCATGCAGAACTGTTTAAAATAGGTAGGAAAAACTTACCCTAAGTTTACTGCTGATGAACACAAGAGAAAGCACGTAATTAATGGAAGTGCATGTCACAATATGTTACCCTTTGCTTCCGAGTCCCAGCCTAGATGCTAAAGAAAGCCAACATTTTAGGGGTGAGAGCGGGGCTGTGCTCATTTAGTGAAGTGAGAATCTGTGTCACAGTTTACACGTGCAGTAATTAATTTACACCTTGACAAGTCTTTTAATTAAAAATATGTTTTTGAGCCCTGACTGGTTTAGCTCAGTGGATAGAGTGTCAGCATGTAGACTGAAGGGCCCCAAGTTCGATTCCAGTCTGGAGCACATGCCAGGATTGTGGGCTCGATCCCCAGTGTGGGGCATGCAGGAGGCAGCTGATCCATGATTATCTCTCATCATTGATGTTTCTATCTCTCTTTTCCTCTCCCTTCTTCTCTGAAATCAATGAAAATATATATTTTTAAAGATATATTTTTGAATTACAAAAGTACCATACAACAAAAATTCAAGCACTATAGACTAACAAAAAGGAAAGTATCACATCCATTTAGAAAAATATGTTATTAACATTTTTATATGTATCTTCTCAGAAATGTCCCTATGGATTTTTACTTGCATATGTTTGTTTTATGCTTGTTAGTGTTTTATAACATTTTTGAAAATTTAAATATTGTGGACTTTTCACAGTGTTAAAAAAAAATACAGTTGCAAGTAGTATTGATGGCTACGTGGCATATCTTCCTATAGGTGTGGTATAATTTATTCAACCAGGCTCTTGATAGTGAGCGTTTAGATCATTTCAAAATTTGTACCACTGAAAGCTGTCTTTATGTTGTTAAATATTCCAGCAGCAAAATTTTATGTATGTACTCATTATTATGTCCTCCAGAAAATTTTCCAGAAATTGAGTCAAAAGGATACTTATCGTAAGGGATTTTTCATACATTTGGCCCAATTGCCCTCAATAAAACTGATATCAATCAACTTTCTGACAGTACTATATTAGATTGTCCATTTCTTTACACCTGTGCCAGCACTGAATTTTACCTTTTAAAAAAATAATAAAATGAAGGAGGAATGTCATTCTTGTCTTTTACAAGAAGTTTTCATGTCTACTAGAAATTTGAATAAGGATGATCCTGAAATGTTCTGTAACTCAGTGGAGAGCAGATGGCTGGGACTGATGAGGAGAGGGGCAGTGCTGTCATCATGTCACTGTAGCATTTGCACAGGACTCAGCCATGTTCCTGACGTCCATGCAACAGAAATATCCTTATCCCGGGGTTAACTTCCTATGTCTGTGGTATTTGCCCTCTGTTGTTCTAGTTTGCTTTTCTGTTCATCCTGGAAAAGACAGAGAAATAATAAAAGACATGCCCGCAACCAAGGTACATGCCCCTGACCAGAATCGAACCTGGGACCTTTCAGTCTACAGACCGACGCTCTATCCACTGAGCCAAGCTGGTTTCAGCACCTCATAGCGTCTTTTGGTGCTAGATATTGAAGGACATTTTTGCTACCAGGTTTTTAGTTTGGGGCGGGGAGCAGATATCATATGCCCTGCCATGTCAGCATTGTTAATATAAGGGACAAGAAGAATCCTGTGCAGAACCCCAGATGGTTAGAAAGCCCTTGTCTTCTATACCTTTGTTAGTTTGGGGAGCTGATAGGATGAAAGTGAACAGTTGTTCTGTAGGTCTAGGATTATTAGTGGAGATTGCAGGTTCTAAGTTCTAACATTATTCTATATAATAAAAGCCTAATATGCAAATCAACCAAACAGATGACTGGTCTCCATGATGCGTACCGACCACCAGGGAGCAGACGTCCAATGCAGGAGCTGCCCTCTGTGGGCAAAACGTCAGCACAGCTCAGCCAGAAACCAGGCTCACAGCTGGCAAGCACAGTGGCAGTGGCAGGACTAAGCATGTCCAACTGCCAGCTTAGCCATCAGTCAGACATCCCCTGAGGATTCCCAGACAGCGAGAGGATGTAGGCCAGGCTGAGGGACACACACCCCTCCCCCGAGTGCAGTAATTTTGTGTACTGGGTCTCTAGTATAATTATCAGAGGTCATTTTCAGTTTTAGGGTCAAAAAAAGAGTAATTAAAAGTATGCCCTGTATGACCAGTGGAAGATCAAGCAGTCACTCAAATAAACCTGCCCTGTTCAAGGTACATACAATGTATCTGTTTTGGGGAAACAGAGAGTTGCAACCTGAGAGTGAGAAGGCTAAGAAATCATCTGCAATGCCTCAAAATGGGAAAAGAAATATGGATGACTATAAAGCTGTCCCTTGATAGGTGTAAGTATTCCTGCTTAGTGGTCTTTTGATAAAGATATGCAATATCTTTTAGCAAACAATTTATAAAATAATCTCATAAGAATTGACCTACAAAGGAAAAGATAAACTAATGGGATATCAATTATTCATATTTCATCTAGTGAATGTTTAGGTGTCATACCAGCATAGTGGAGGATTTTTTTTTTATTCTCAGTCTATGTTAGGATTTATTGGAAAGGAGAAGAACACCTGATTTTTAGAGAAACAAAGATTTTTAAAGATATGTAGTCAGTAAAGAAGGGAAAGATGTCAAATAGCATTTAAAAACTCTAAGTTGGAGTAGTTTAAGAAGAGTAGTATATTAAGTTGAAGAAATTACTTTATACTTATTCTAGACAGGTATGCCATATTTGAGAATAGTTATAAAAATATGGAAAATTAACCTCTTATAATCGTAGGGATTTTATCTTTGGGTTAATAGGTCAACATGGAGTCTGCATATAGAAATTAGAGTAATGAATTTGGATTGAGGGAAAGATATATAATTTCACTAATCTCTAACTGAAATTTAGCATGTATTTTTTATTATAAATGTAGACGATAAACACAGTAATGGTAGTAGTACTTGTAATTGTCACCAGTAGAAATTATACATATTTTAGTGTCAGAGTACTGTTTTTGTAGCTATCTTAGAGTATCACTACTTCAAAAATGTTATAGTTATTAAGCCCAACACAAACTGTGGTTATTTAATACATTAATAAAGGAGCACATATCTACCATCTCATATATTTGGAGAGTTTTTTATATTTTATAACAGAATGTCAGTATAATTGGTTTTCTCTGTAATCCTTACATTTCATATATTTTAAGACATTATTCTAAGAAAACAAAAGTGTGTGGACTTCACCAGACTGCCCAAAAGGCCCACAGCAGAAACAAGTTTATGAACCCTCCTCATGAATGGAAATGCATAAAAATGAATCCATGGGGATGTGAGAGGAGCTACCAAGAGGCACTTTTCATGTTTAAAAATTTCCAGAATCTTCTTAAAACTAGTGGGTTGGTAATTTAAGAGAACTCAGGCTATGGGCATTTTAATTCCACTGTTCTAGTATTTCCCAATTCTAAGGGAAGAGGCTGGTCGGACAAGGGCTGAGACCTCAAGAAACTTTTAGCCAACAGAAGAAAATATTTTGATGGATAACTTGTCCTCATTGGACCCATAGAGCAATGTTTCCCAAACTTCTCTCATGATGAGAATCACCTGGTGGAGTTGTTAAAATACAGATTCCTAAAATTGTACCTATATGTTCCCAAAAATTCTAGTTTAGCACTTCTTATTTGGGATTCAGGAATCTGTACTTTAACAACTGCACCAGGTGATTCTCATCATGAGAGAAGTTTGGGAAACACTGACATCGAGCATCATGAAATAGACCCAGGCTGAGGAGTAGTTCAAATGGAAAGCTACCTGGAAATAATTCCCCAGCACTTTTTTAGTACCTCCCATATAAACACAATCATTTTTTAGCCCAGCCTTGACCTTCAGGAGTTTACAGTCTCTTCAGAAAAAGCAGGCAATCACGAAGACGCTTATGGTTACCCATAAACACGCACAAATAAGTAGGGTATTACCTGAGTATGCAGTTAAAGACTTGGTTAGCCTTGAATCGATATATCTTGGGAGCCAGGGCAGGTGAGCAGAGGGATGTGAAATGTGAAGAAGGCAGTGGAAAGGCATTCCAGATGTAAGGGATAAAGAGCTGAAGCTCCAAGCTGGAGAAGTAGAAAAGGGAGTTCCTTTTTTTATGGCTGTAAGGCAAAAGCTTTGGAAGAAGAGGCGGGCAGATTCAGAAGGGAAAGGGGTTGAACACTAGACAAAAAAAGGTAAGATTTGTGTGGGGGTTTTTTAGTTTTGGTAACATGCTGGAGGAAGGTTGTTAAAGTGACTAGATATAGGGTGAAAGACAAGAAAAACTGTCATTGGAAAAACCAGAAGAGAGCTTCTAGTCTAGAAATACACATGAGGTGGTGACAGAGTCCACGCTGGAGTAAGTGGTCACTGGGAAGCTCAAAAGAAACAGATAAATCCCACAAATACAAAGGTAGGATGAAGGTCGGCAGTGTTGGTTAATGAGTGGAAGAAGTTGAAGGCAGCAAAGGAATATATGGTTGGAATTGCAGAAATTTGGAAGGACGATGCTATAGACCAGTGGTCGGCAAACTCATTAGTCAACAGAGCCAAATATCAACAGTACAACGATTGAAATTTCTTTTGAGAGCCAAACTTTTTAAACTTAAACTTCTTCTAACACCAATTCTTCAAAACAGACTCACCTAGGCCGTGGTATTTTGTGAAAGAGCCACACTCAAGGGGCCAAAGAGCCGCGGTTTGCAGATCACTGCTATTGACCAATGATTTTCAACCTGTTTCATCTCATGGTACAAACAAATTACTAAAATTCTGTGGCACACCCAAAAACTTTATATATTTTTTGCCGATCTAACAAAAACATACTTATACTATTGATTTGTTCACACTGGGCGGCTATTATTGTGTTGGCTGCTATCATTTTTCTATTTGACAATCTAAGGGAAAACATATCAGTGCCCCTGACTAAATAATCAGGTTTGCATGTTTT
This sequence comes from Vespertilio murinus, assembly GCA_963924515.1. Classification (NCBI taxonomy): domain Eukaryota; kingdom Metazoa; phylum Chordata; class Mammalia; order Chiroptera; family Vespertilionidae; genus Vespertilio; species Vespertilio murinus. Next base: position 136,527,733 of record OZ004704.1, on the reverse strand, counting down.
GAAAATGTGTGTGGCACAACCTATTGGAAATCACTGCTCTAGACCAATAGTTGAGAATGTGGGTGCCACAGCCTCCCTTCCCATGGATTTCACTCTCCATAAGAGAGCTATATCACATTTTCTGAGCTTCATTTTTTATCCACTGGTGAGGCAAATATGCAAACACAATAACATCTCAAGGAGTTGCTTTGAAATTCCTTGAGATATTACTTTGTTTTTAAATAAACTGATCTTTGATAAATTGTGTGATTTCTTAGGAGGCTGAAAACAAAAATCTGCCTTGTGAGTGAAAAACAAAACCAAACTAAATCAGAGCCACACTACTTCTGTAGGAATCTTAAGCTGTGTAATGTTAACCCATTATCAGAACTAATGTCATTGTTCCGAAGGGTTTGCCTACTCATAATTTCTTTTACTTCTCCACTGAGAGTCATGCTGCTACTTAATGTGTTTTAGATAGAGTATGAGTCTCAAAATGTGGGCTTTGAAACTCTGGCAAAATATCCAAAGGGCCACTGCAAACCATTATCTTCAATGGCTTAAAATCGGATTATCTCTGGGTTGTCCTGGGACTTCTATTTTTTTCATACCTTTTTATTTTCTGACTTTCCTTTCAGTTATAAGAAAACAATAGATGATCCTATCCTGACATCTGTGATTATTGGAACTATTAAATGGTGATAAATTTTCTATTGTCATTTAGATCCAGGGTCAGTAGTGATGAGGCACCTGACCATAGACCTCGGGAGTATTTTTTTTAAGGAACAGTTCATCATAAAATGCCTTAAAACTTGGCCTCAATTGCTTTGTTTTTTCTAAGGAGGGGAAAATGAGACCTTTTGTTTTATTCTTTTACTGATGTCTTCTTTTAAGAACATCAAATAACAACACTCTGCTAAAGCAATCAGATAGTCTTACCAATTGCTGGTGCACAGGCAGTTCTTCATATCCCTAAAGGATCTGCTGCAGACCCCCTGCAAAGTGCATTCTCTACTCCTTATTTTTAAATATATATATTTCATTGATTTCAGAGAGGAAGGGAAAGGTAATGAGAGAGAGAGAGACATCAGTTATGAAAGAGAGTCGTTGATTGGCTGCCTCCTGCATGCCCCACACTGGGGATGGAGCCCACAACCCGGGGATGTGCTTTTGATCAGAATCAAACCTGGGACCCTTCAGTCCACAGGCTGATGCACTATCCACTGACCAAACCAACCAGGGCTCTACTACTTTTAAAAGATGAGTTGACTTACCCAAATTTGTTTGAAAATAATTTTATGAACAGGTAAATTTTTATCAAATAAAGATTCCTGTAACAGGTAATTAAGAGGAACAAATAGAATATAGTAACTAAAAGTTACTATTGAATAAATTAAATCAATAAAAGTTATATTTTTAAGAAATAGTAATAATATTTATATTATTATATAAATTTGTAACCACTTCCTACTCTTCTATTTCATTTGAATCTGACAGTCATTAACTAGTAGATGTTCCAGTAGGAGGATTACTAAAGGCCGGGTGTATGAAAATCCATGCACTAGGAGGGGGTTCCCCAGCCCAACCTAACCCCTCTCATAGTCTTAGGGGTGGGAGGTGACCTGGCAATCAGTGAAAGGCAACACCCCATCACACCTCTGCTGCTGCCACTGCAGGCAGTGCAAGCCTTGGTCAGCCCTGGTTACCTGAGCCTCAGGCTGCCCTGGGTGGCTGGGCAGCCGCCAGCTGAGGCTTGCCTGCACCTAGAGGTTCTGCTGGGCAGCCGCCATCTGAGCCTTGTCTGTGCCTTGGGCCAGCCCTTGATAACTGGGGGCTCAGGTTCCTTGCCACATGCCTGCTGCCCAGGCAGGCTGAAGGGACTGTGTGCTGCCATTTTATGTCTATGGGCACTGCCATTTTGAGGGTGTGGCAGTCAAATAGCATATTTCCTCCTTATTGGCTGTGGGTGCCACCATCTTTGAAGGTGTGGCAGTCAATTAGCATATGCCCTCCTTATTAGCTGTGGGCGCTACCATCTTGGCAATGACAAGGGTCATTTAGCATATTCCCTCTTTATTAGATCGGATTTTTCTTATCATCATCCCATCAAAGCAACTTCACAACCCATTGGAAACAAATTGCTAAGTATATACTCTTCCAATTCTGATTTCAGTGTAAACCTGCAGTATATCTTCTCTCCCAAATAGATTTTTGAAGAAGCTAATTTTAAGTCTTCTTTTTGATTGGGTCTCTTTAATCCCAAACAATTACATAGTTCCCCAAATGATGAGCTCTCCTCCTTCCCCCACAAAATAAAAAGAAAATGTAAGTCCTACAGCTTCAATAACTAAAACTGCTCTAGTTGCTTTAGGGTCCCTGACTACAGAACCGCAAATGAACCCAGTGTTTACAGGAACTCGGCACCTTGCGCACAAATGTTTGCTCAATCCAGTTTACCAGACCACATGACTTCCTTGCTACCAGAGAAATGCTGTTACCCAGCCTACAAATTATTTATCTTAGTTGACAGTGTTCCCTTAAATTAAGTTCTTTTTCCCCATCATGTAATTAGTGTTTTAAAAATAAAGCCAGATTTTTGTATGGTTTGGGAGCGTGAACATATAAGGCATGTTTTTCTAATTATAAAACCGCTGTCAAGCAGGTCTATAAAGCAGATGCACTTCGCAAATTAGAAGTTGAATCCAAGGTTCCTATGGCTCTAAAATGGCTCTGTCTTTGGCCACCGCTGCAGCCTGCAGCAGCTGCAGGCAGGTGTGATGTGAGCATATTGTCTCCAAGACCAAAGGTCCCCTGCAATCCTCCCAGATGCAGGGCAGATCCAAATATCCTCCGGCAGCCAGGTTCCATGTTGGCACCACCTGCCGACAAAGACTTCCCAGAAATTGACTATGGATGCTTGATCTCTCAAGCCTCCCACAGACCCAAGTCCCCCCGACATAAGGATTTAGTTTAATTTCTCAAGCTGTCAGATGGTTCATCTTGGGAACGTTCTCACTTTTCTTACTGCTACTTAATTCCTTAGGCTGATAACAACTTACAGGTTCTCTGAAAGCTATGAGAGACTCTTTACCTAATCTGGCTTTGTCACAACTAGATTTTTTATGACTAAGCTCACAAGGGGAATTAGGGTAGCTGAGGGAACACCCCTTGTTTCTTATCGTCAGACTGGCTATCTTGTTAATAGAACTAATATTAGAAGATCTTCTTTCTCAAACCTTTATTCTGTTGTAAAGAAATATAATTTGCTCTTGTCCTCATCCTCCCAAAAACATGTACCTGAAAGCAGATACAGTAGACTCCCCTATTGGTAGGGGATACATTATATGTTTTAATATTTGCATTGGATGCCTAAAACCACAGACAGTACCGAACCTTATGCATAGCATGAAGTTTATGGCTCCTCTTTGGCATATCTGAATTGTCAGCATCACTACTGCTGGGCTTTGGGGCCATTATTAAGTAAACTAAGGGTTTCTTTAACACAAACACTGTGATACTGTGACAGTGGATCTGATAGCCGAGGTGGCTATGAAGTGATTAACATGTGGGGAGTATATACAGCATGGATACACTGGACAAAACGCTGATTTATGCCCTGGGTTAGAGTGGGTGGAACAGCGTGAGATTTTGTTGCGTTACTCATAACGGCACACAATTTAAAATTTATAAAACCTGTTGCATTGTGGAATGTTCCATTTAATATTTTTTGAACATTATTGGTCATGGTTGACTGAAACCCTGGAAAGTGAGATTGTGGACAAAGGCTTACTACTGTGTATTGAAATGTCTCTCCATTTCTTTTTCAGCTTCAATGTCAGGTTTATCTAAAGGAAAGTTTCTGCTTTATTTTTTTCCTCCAATTATTTAAGGGAAATTCTCTGCTTTGTTTTTTCTTATGTTTGCAGCAATGCAATGACTTTTCTCGTTGGAGAATAATGTCTGCCTTCTGTTAAGTAGAGTCAGCTGAATGAGGACCATCCCCCTGACCATGAGAAAGGGGGCTGGAAATTAAATTCTATTTGTGGCTGGATAGTGCTTATGAAAATGAAGGGCAATCAATAGAAGAAGCTAGTCCAGCCAGAAAATGGGGGGGAGGGGGAGGAAGCATCTCCTTCAGACAGCAACCTTCAAATATTTTATCCTAATTGCTGATTTCCATGCTGGTCAAGCAGGATGAGGTTCTTTGGTTACGTCAGCACACACCCGGGAAACTTGCCTAAAATTACTCATGGTTCAATGAGTGGCCTTGATTACAATATAAATGTTCTCAGCTCAAGCCAGTGACCTTGAATCCAAGCATTGCTTCATGTGCATTTACCCTTCCTGACCCCGCATCCAGTCTCTTCTGTCACCAACTACCACACCAGCCTTCACTCATTCACGTACCTATGATTTATTCATAAATATTTACTGAGCACCTCCCATGGGCCAGGCACTGAGATAGACCTGGAGAAAGTGCACATTAGCAAACACCAATAAATTTTCATGATAGCTCTTATGTAAGCCCAGCCTCAGCTTCCTGGGGAGCATCACTCCTTCACCACACCCTTTATTTTAAAGGGATTCCCCTTCATTTTTAGGCAAACTCACCCACCTTTGTCAGCTGTTCTTAATTGTGTGGGACTCTAAGGCCAGTTTTACCCCTTACCCCCTCACTGTCAATCTACCCTGATCTGCTTTGCTCTGTGCTTTTAACTGACTTAAGAAAATCAGCTGTTGCCTAAACCAGTTTGGCTCAGTGGTAGACATCGGTCTGCAGACTGAAGGGTCCTGGGTTCGATTCCGGTCAAGGGCATATACATTGGTTTTGGGCACATCCCTGTTAGGGGGAGTGCAAGAGGCAGCTGGTCGATGTTTCTCTCTCATCGACGTTTCTAGCTCTCTATCTCTTTCCCTTCCTCTCTGTAAAATATCAATAAAATATATTTTTTAAAATATCAATAAAATATATATATTATTAAAAAAAGGTTTAAAAAAAAGAAAATCAGCTGCTGATTTTCATGGTGGACTCCTTGGTGTGCAGGCTTAGCCTGTGGGAGCACCACACAAACATTTACACCAGTCTATGCGCTGGTTGGACCTGAGGGCAGAAAAGTGGAGTCCTCAGTTAGGGTGAGACTGACTAACTTGGAAAGGACGAGATCCTGGCAGTGTGTGGGTGGCAAACACTCCGCATCCAACTACTAAGGTGGTTGACTACAAATAGGCCCCCAACGTGAGCAGAAGCAACATGGAATTTCTGTAAGGTGTCTAAGGCCATGGTGTTCTAGGTCTTTCTGTATCTTACTGATCTAATTTAATTTGATCCTCGCCACTTAATTACACGGGTAGAAACCACTTGTAGGAAATCTTCTGTCTACCATGTCTAATTAGTATGTTTCCCCCAAAACTGAACCTTGTGTCACTGCAATTTACCTAAGCACAGCCAAGCTCTCAGTCTCAGCTGTTCTTCTCATAGTTTCCTCTGGAGGGAGAATATATAGCATACCTATAGCCTGGGAATAATGTGGTTGCCCAGAGAGAGAAAATCCACAAACAGAAGAGGAACAGTCTCTGGACTGGCCCTGTTGCTAAGGGTATGTGTGTATTTATGTGAACACCAGGTGTGTCTCCCTCTCCAAGTACGTTTACCAACACACTGTATCGTTTTTATCTTCACAGGATTGGTGTGCAGTAGAATGAGTAGATATTACACTCATTTTTACATACAGAGGGAAGTGACAGCTTGCTGATTGACCTCTAGGAGAGTAGATGTGAATTTTTAAAATGACCTTAACATACCAAGTTCTCCCCGTATCTCACATGGGTTAAATCAGTGGCATCCTCTTGGAGTGAGTGGCCTAGATCATGGAGCAATATAAAAATTATCTTCTTATCTTCCTGGCTGGTCTGGCTTAATTGGTTGAGCATTGTCCCATGCACCAAAATGTTGCAGGTTCAATTTCTCAGGCGGGGCACGTACAGGAGGCAATTGATCAATGTTTCTCTCTCCCTCTCCCTATCACTTCCTCACTCTTTGTCTCAAAGGGAAAAAAATCAATCAAAACATATAAAAAGATAGTGTTTTAAAAAAACTGTCTTCTTCTGCCGAAACCGGTTTGGCTCAGTGGTAGAGCGTCGGTCTTCGGACTGAAAGGTCCCGGGTTCGATTCCGGTCAAGGGCATGTACATTGGTTGCGGGCACATCCCCGGTGGGGGGTGTGCAGGAGGCAGCTGGTCGATGTCTCTCTCATCGATGTTTCTAACTTTCTGTCCCTCTACCTTCCTCTCTGTGAAAAATCAATAAAATATATATTTAAAAAAAAAAAAAACTGTCTTCTTCTGTAGTGTCCCCCCATATATTTTTTCTCCCCAACTTTCTGACACTGACAATCAAGTATAGTCATTGATTCAATGGGTATTTATAAAAGCCCTGGAATATTGCTGAGAGGAATATGAAGAAATGTAAAACGTATTTGAAAATGTAAAACTTCAGTGTGATGCAGAGCCAGAAGTGATGGCTGAACGCTGGGTGAGTCAGTGCTGTGGGAGGTCAGAGGAAGGAAGAACGCAGTGTGCTCCATAGGAGAGGAAGAGAGGGGATTTGAATGGGCAGAGACACGTGAATGAAAGCAGAATCAGCTGGTAGAAGGCCATCCAGATGCGGACAGCCATGTGAGCACATTCTAGAGATGGAGATCAACAAGGTAGTTTAGGGGACAGCAAGTAGGTGAAACACAAAGATTCGCATAGAGATTAGGTGGGACATCGTTTCAAGGAGATAGACTGGGGAGTCTTGTCTTAATGGGAATATAATAATCATTTAAGGATGTTCTGAATAAGAGAATAAAATAAATATAATAGTTTGGGCCAAACAGTCCATGCTACCTCAAAAATTCATGTTTTACAAATATTAGAACTTCTGCAAATCTCACTTCTCCCAGATACTTGCTATGTGTTCTTGAAAAACTAACTCAGCCCTGTGAAAGTTTTGCAGCCTTCCTTAGGGAAAGGTTGTACCTCCCCCTTCGGAGCAATGCTGAAGACACAGGTACTGGACGGTAAGGCTTGTGGTGACTTCCTCTTTGCATTCCCATCTATATCAGTGGCCCTGGCCTGGGGTTGGGTTCTCTCAGACGGCATGCTCCCTTGAGAGCAAGTGGAATGGTACCACCTATCATCTATTGGTGTTTGCTCTGTAAGGGGCATTGTACTAGATGCTTTACATACACTTACCGTCATATCTGACCCTCTTACCCATTCAGTAAGGAATGTGTTACATCCATCTTGGAGCTGAAGAAATTAATATTTGCCATATAGCTATTAAGGGGCCGTGATCTTGGCCTCCAAAGCCCATTCTCTCTGCTTCTACCAGTTATTGTCCCATGTTTGAAAGGCTTACAGCACCTATCACAGTGCGAGATGCATGGGAAATGCTCAGTGTATGTTTGCAAATGAATGAAAGAAAAAGTACTGGGGAATGATATCAATGGGTAGAAAATGTAAGGCCTGCACACCTTTAGTTGGATATCAAAAGCCTCACTGCTGGCATCCACCGATACATGTTCCCATGACACTGCAGTGCCAGCCAGCCCCAGCCATCCTCTGCAGCAAGCCAGGGCCAATGGGCTCCTCACAGCCTCACACCTTCCCCAGCCCCCAGCCCCCAGGTCCCTCTTCAGTACAATGAGGAAACTGGATGAGGTGATTGCTCAGGTTTCTTCTACCTTTTGTAAGATCTGAGAAATTAGCATGTGTAATTGAATTGACATTAAAATACAGAAAACACTACTCCTTGCCCTAGCCGGTTTGGCTCAGTGGATAGAGCATTGGTCAGGGAACTCAAGTTATCTCAGGTTCGATTCCGGTCAAGGGCATGTACCTTGGTTGGGGCACATCCCCAGTAGGGGCTGCGCAGGAGACAGCTGATTGATGATTCTCATCGATGTTTCTAACTCTCTCTCTCTCCCTCTCCCTTTCCCTTCCTCTCTGTAAAATAAATAAATAAATAAAATATATTTTTTTTCAAAAAGAAAGAAAAGCACTATTCCTCATACCCTTCATGGGAGTTTTTGCAATTTCCAAGGACCGCTTATCAGTAGAGGTGATCTTCATTGGCACAATATTGGGCAACATCAGAGATTTGTGAGACGAGATGCTGCCCAGCAGGTGATTCTGTTCCATGGACCGCCCAGAGCTGACTTAGGTGCCTCAGCCACGAGCATCTTATTCATTGTAACCCACACTACCTCTCTTGTAATACACTTCATGCATTACATTTCTTTTGTGTCTGTTTTGCCCATTAAAGAGGGTGTCTTCGGGAGTAAGATGTGTCTTTTATCTCTGAATGCACTCCTGGCACCTAGTCAGAGCTCAAATATACTTTGGCTGAATGAAAGCATCTGCTTATGTATTGTTAAACACATCTTTGTTAAAAAGAGAGCCTTAGGATTGGCTGTTTCTACTCAGTAATTACCCTCCTATCCTCCCACAAAAGATTCAAGGATCCTTTCCAGAACTCTGCATCTCCCCTTGGTCCCTGCACTCAGCCACACCCCCTGCTTTTCCACTCCTGCGATTTGGGGCCCCCAGACCCAGACTGTGCCCCTGGCCTCCCTTCTGGGAGGAAGCTCGGACCCTCTTTGGAGCTCCGCCTTGAGACCCTCCCTGAGGAGGGGCCTCACGTCAACAGAGCTGCCTTCGGAGAAAACTGAAGGATTTTCATCCTAGATTTTAATCATATTCTTCATCGCATTGGTGGCAGCAGTCATTCCCAACATATAAAGACCTTCTCTTTGTCCCCATGTGAATTGCAGCTGGTGTTGCGGAGTGAGAGGGGAGGAGTGTGGGTCAGTAAGGGGAGAAGACACACAGGCACCCAAAAGCAATAAGGAAAAGGACTCAGGTTCCAGAGGGAAGGTGAAAGGAAACGTTCATTTGCCGAAGAGTCCTTATAAGAGGAAAGAAGAAGTCTTATTATTCCATGTGACCCATTAGAAGTGATAAAAAATACAATTTTTTTCTCAAAGCTGATTTGTTTGGGCCTGTGTCTGATCCATGACAGTGTCAGAGTCAGAACTTCACAGAGATCTTGGAGCAGTAGTTCCTCTTCCATTCTGTTTTGAATCCTTCACTGCAAAATATATGTCATATGCCTCATGTTTTGTAAAACATGTCTTATCGTGGTACTTAATTAATTATCACTTTGACTATTTGTAGCAAGTGGCCAAAAATCTATCTTCTCTGCCTTTTTTTTTAACTGCCAGTGTTTTGAAAAAGTAGAATAGATAAAAATATATACATATGTACATTTTTATTTTTATCTAATCTACTTTTTCAAAACACGTAACTACATATATACATATATATATGTAGTTACATATATACATATATATATGTAGTTACATATGCACATATATTGATATATATGTGCATATGCATACATATGTAACATATGTATATGTACATATATATCAATCTGCCATATCTATTAATAAACTGGAGAAATTATCTATGATTTCTTCTTAAATTATACATTAAAGGATTCTAAAAATACCGTTGGTTTAGAATACTGAATTAATATCTGTGGATTTCAGAGTTAAAGCATGTTACATTTATAATTTAGAACATATGCACAACATTTTCAAATTATTTTATGTTTGATAGTAGAATGAGAGAGAAAAAGAGAAAGGGGAAAGAAGGAAGAGACAGAGGTAGAGAGAGAAAGAAAGTGAGGGGGGGAAAGGAAAAAAAATGTTGATAACTAAATTTTTTAGTCAGTCGTGTTTATAAGTAGATTTTTAAAGGACTCTAACACTGAATCCTGTGTAGGCTGAGAAATGTTTATGCCAAAGGTAAAGGATCCATCACTACCTTACGCTGATACCAGCAGAAGTCTAACATTTCTTTCTTTCCCGAAGCGTTGGGTGTGGTGAGCAGGAAGCGTAGGGGGAGGAGGCTGGTGGAGGCCTTTCAGAGTGTCTGAGCCTTGGCTTCGCGGTGAGACCAGCGTGGGCTGCTGCCTGCGCCGCCAAGTTCAGCTGCAGCCCATAAATATGGCAAGTGCAGTGCGTCACTTGCATTTGTTTTACACTTACAAATTAGGAGACACATTTACTGTAAATAAGTTAGCATCCAGAGGTTTCAAAGCTAAGAGTATGCACGTTCGAAATGTCTTCGCTTTATTTATGCTGTGGCTACCGCATTTGTATAAACAGAAAATTACTCCGTTCATGCTTTATTACTTCTTCTTTTGTACCACAGCCTTGACCCCAGTCATCATAAATTGAGAAATAGCGGGGAACTAATGGAGACAGATGGGAATATGGCTTGCCATTTACTCAAATTGGTAAAGTAATTAACCTCAAGGTGCTGGTTTGCAAGAAAAATTGTTGGAATAACTCAGGACGTCGGTAAACAGACTCCTGCTTTAACCAGCTCTGACAACTGCATCATAAACTAGACTTATTCTGTTCAATTGACCTGTCAACATCTTGAGTCCAAATAAAGATTTGTATTACAATGCACTCGCTGAGAAGTGGGAGAACGCTCTGCTGTTTCTTTTCAACCCGGTCGCTGTTCTCTTCCCGCTAGATAAGAGCTGGACTGCCACAGAGTCGCTCCTCAGCCGTTATGTTTTTTAGAAATCTTCCATCACCGATGGGGTGACAGCTTCGTGACAGCAGATGGTAGTCATTTGGCTCGGAGAAAATGAAAGGAAAAGACATGGGCCAGGCTGGCGGGGCTCACTTGGAACAGCAGTGGACAGGGGCCAGGTCTAGATTTTATTAGCTGGGGGTGCCCTGTAATGAAGCCAGAGTTGCCTTGATGGTGTGTTGTCCCCTATAGAATGGGGGTGCGGTGGGGACTGACTTTCTGCAGATTATGTAAATCAAAGGTGGGCTTGTGAATAGGGTCGTTTGACCAAACTACAGTATGTGCCTTTTGGAAGATGACAGATTCCATTTGTTCCAAACGGGCCTCTGTGTGTGTGTGTGTGTGTCCCTGCCCCCCCCCTCACTCCTTCCTGAGAATGGCATTTAGATTCTTCTTTCCCACATTGTCAGCTGTGGGCTGTTTTCGAAGCCACGAGTTCGGTCTTGGAGGCACTGCGGCCTCCGTAGACGCAGCTGAGTCGGTGGGAGGGTTTGACTCACTTAAGCTTGTTGTATGGCGGCTCGTTTCGTGTGTTCCCGTTTGCAGCTGAAGCAGTCATCATCGTCACAGAAAAAGCTCTTGGTGATACCACTGTCACATTTTTCTGGAAGGCCTATGCCATGGGAACGTAAAGTAAATGCGCTCATTCATGAGAGAAGAAAACTAAAAGTGTTTTATGGCGTCTCAATTTGAAGAACATTCAGTTCATCCAGAAACATTAAACGCCCTGGGTTATCGTGCTGGCTTCCCCCCTGCCCACGCCTGTGGGAAAATATTGACACCATGAGCAAACCCCAGCCCATCAGTGCCCCTGCGGGGGACAGCCGTTGCGTGAGGGTCCCATGGTAGGCACAGGGGGGAAACCATCCCAGCCAGGTCTCCTCTGAGCCGCCAGCATCAGCCTTCCCACCTGGTGGTGGTCACCTGTGAAGACCCAAAAGCACCTGCCCTTTCAGGGGGTAAATGCAGAGCTGCCTTGATGAGAGCTTTTGTGTGGCCCTACTTAGGAGAGGGACTCAAGTCATTTTTCTTTATTGTCTTCAAATAGTATTTTTTGGAAGTCTATCTAGAGATCCATAAACGTCTTTATTTAAAATAAGTATATCCGTGCTTTCTGCAGTGTTGCCTATATATATTGAGCCGTACCATGTAGTTTCTTTTAATTCTTCTGTAATCTCTGAAAAAAGTACTTCAAGCTCAGACTAACTACAAGTTCGGTTCACTCAAATGCTGTGATTTATCAGAGAAAGGCACGTTAAAATCACAATGAAACGTCACTTCACACCTGTCTGAATGGCTATCACCAATAAATCAGCAAATAACAAGCCTTAAAGGGGAAGTAGAGAAAAGGGAACCCTTGCGCACTGTTGGTGGCAATGCAGATTGGTAGAAAGCAGTAGGGAGGTAGCACAAAATTTAAAAGTAGGACTGTTTTATGACCCAGAGATTCCATTTCTGGGAACATATCTGAGGAAAATAAAAATGTTCATTTGAAAGAACCTATACATCCCTATGTTTACTACAGCATTGTTACAATAGCCAATCTATGGAAGCAACCCAAGTGTCCCTCAATGGAAAAGTGGATTTAAAAAAACTGTGGTACATTTAGGGTGTCCAAAAATAATGTACATACACACTTTAAATGATTACAAAGGCAGTGTTTATTAAAATACATTTAATTTTCAAAATTGAGCTATCAGTTGTTAAAGTGTGTATATATATATATATTTTTTTTGAACACCCTGTATATATAATGGCCAAATAAAAGAACAAAATCTTACCATTTTCAACAGCCTGGATAGACATAGAGAGTATTGTGCTAAGTGAAGTCAGTCAGTCAGAGAAAGACAAATACCATATTATTTCACTTATGTTTTGACTTAAAGAACAATATAAATGAACAAACAAAAACAGAAACAGACTCATAGACACAGAGAACAGACTGAGGGTTGCCAGAGGGGATTGGAGGATTGGGTAAAAAAAGTTAAGTGATTAAGTACAGATTGGTGGTTATAGAATAGTCATGAGTATGTAAAGTACAGCATAGGGAATATAGTGAATAATATTGTAATAACTATGTATGATGCTAGGTGGGTACCAGAAATATTAAGAGAAATACTTTGTAAAGTCTGTGATTGTCTAACCCAGGCATGGGCAAATTATGGCCCAAGGGGCAGATGGCTGTTCTAAACTATTGAAATAAAAAATTTTTTTAAAAAGACCATACCTTTTTATGTAATGATGTTTACTTTAAATTTATATTAATTCACACAAACACTCCATCCATGCTTTTGTTCCAGCCCTCCGGTCTAGTTTAAGAACTCATTGTGGCCCTCGAGTCAAAAAGTTTGCCCACCCCTGGACTCTAACCACTATGCAACACACCTGAAACTAACATAAAATAATATTTAATATAAAAAAAAGTTGCGAAGGCAAAAAGAAATGTGACTGGCTGAGTGAATACAAAGTCACTTCTCTTGAGGAGTGGACGATCACTGTTTAACTCAGAGGAACACTTTCTCCCTCTTCCCATGAGAACAGCACATCCAACTTTATTGGAATCACCTTTATTTTGGCCATTTCCTAGTCCATGGTGCCTTTTCCAAAGAATAATGCTCACATTCCAGTTTTCCTATCCTGTCCAAAGCTCTTTAACCTGTTCGTCTACCTGTGCTCTCCTAAAGACTGGTGTTCTCAGACTATTAAATATGCCTGTCTTTCTTCGGTACAAAATGTTTGTACCTAATGTTTTTGGTTCCACATAATGATGTGTGTGTGTGTGTGTGTGTGTGTGTGTGTGTGTGTACTTTTTGCAAGTCAACATGCTGTTTTTATCAGATCAACATCTATAAAAGCCTAGTACTTAACAATCAAGGTAAAATCTCGCAAGACAAGCAATAGCCTTTGAAGAAAATGCCATGAAATTCAAAGTGGCCATATGTTCACTAACCCCTAATATATGAATTCCAAAACTATGGAGTTGGATATGTTAGGCTGCTACTTACAAAATATAACTTTGCGCATGTTTTGGCGCTGAGACTTTGTCAGAAGTTAACTTCAAATTGAAGGCTACATAGGTGACAATTCATGGGAGTCTTCAGGTTTGTGTCTTGTGACTGATGGCTGCATAATCTGAGATGGTTGATGACTTAACAGATGATATCAGAAATGCTTTCAAGGTGTCTTGTGCTCGTGCCTATTTCCATCGTTAAATTAACCATGAGTTAATGTGTGATTGTTAAAGAAAACACAAGGCAGCATTTTACAGTGATAGCTAATGGATTAGCATAGCATTAAATATTTTCCTCCTGGCAGACATAATGTTTTATAGTTTGGCTTTAAAATAAAGGACTTTTTATACATACTGCAATTTCATTCAGTTATTTCTCAGTATTGGCACCTCCATTGGCTAATTCAAATTTCATGTCATCAGCAGAGAGTGCATTTAACTCATTGCCATCTCTTATTAGGCAAATGTTTTTAGCAGGAAGCCATGGCAAGTGAGACTAGGCTCAGTGTTAAGTGAACACCTTTCCATATTTTTGCATGTCCGTGTGACTGTCTGCTAGGTTTATGTGTCTGTGTTTATTTGCTCCTCAACCTATAAGTTGAACAGTTTAAATCCATTTGTCACCTGAATTGTTTTCTCCTGTCTTAGAACATTTTCATTTATAATCAGACAAGAAGAACAGATGTAAGAGTTGTAATTTAATCATTTTATTGTGATCTTTGTATATTTTGAAGAATTAGGTATTGTACTCATGGGAAGTCATATTTTATGCCTAGTTGGGAAAATGAATAATGTAGTAATATGCAAAATGTAAAGTTTTAGAACTTCACTACTGAGTAAGGCATATAAACTAATGATCTGGTTAAGGTCCCCTGTGCACCATAATAAATATGGACTAAATTTGTCATTATAGCTTTAGACAGAGGTTTCAGGCAACAGATTTAATTAAATCCTTTTTTAATATTCATACTTCTAAACTGCATAATTCCCTCCTACCGTAAAACTGAGTGCGATATTAAAACAAACAAAAACAGCAGATTACTAAATGGATATTAGCGTGAAGCCAATAAGCATTTAATTCTGGAGAGAACTCTGAGGCGGGAGGAGGCTTTGTGGAGCTTGCTCGGGAGATCTTGACTCAGATCTCTGAAGCTTGTTTACAGAGGTTTTCTTCTGTCTCCGTGCTGAATTTTTTGGGGGAGATTAGTTATTTGTGGAAGTCATAAAGGACACAGGGGCAACTCAAGAAGGCCTTTTGTTAGCCATTAAAGAGTGATGATTATTGAAAAATACAACTCAGACTCTATGAGGAATGCATTGATGACACTGAGGAAGTCTAGAATATTTATATACTGATAGCTTTTAGGAAGGTTAAATAGTAGGGTCCATTATCTTATAAGAGTTTGTCCCTCCTGTGACTCCCAGACCAGGGACTAGAGTTGTCACAGTAACTGCAATTTCTCCTACTAGATAAGAGCAAATCTGGATGTTTATATTCCTTTTTTCAGTGATTAAAAAGCCATCCTGAATATTTCCAGGGGAACACTTTTTCTGTGGAGGATCATATTATCCATAGAATAACTAGATATTGAATTTTGGAAAGAATTGTCTCATACGTCCTTAGCGAACTTCATGACCACCCTTGTTAAATAACCAATCAAACTCCACTCCCCAAGGTCAAATTACCAGTGGGATTGGAAAGTCTGCTTCAAAGCTGACTAAATATTCCCATAATGTATTTTACCCACCTGTGCTGGATTTTTTTGTATCTACAATTTTTAGCCCCTTAAACAATCTCCTCTCCCCAAAATTGAATTCTGTCTTAATCACCTTTGTTTGTATGGCACCTAATGTTGGTGCTTAGCACTGATTTACCAACAAATGTACCGTAAATCAAATTAATGGAATTTTACATCTAATCAATAGCATTGTAAATTTTTATATCATTAATAACCATGCAAAACAGCTAATATGGTCTCCAAATTGTATAGATTAAAAAACTGTGGACTAGCTGAAAACGGTTTGGCTCAGTGGATAGAGTGTCCGTCTGTGGACTGAAGGGTCCCAGGTTCGATTCCGGTCAGGGGCATGTACACTGTTTGCGGGCACATCCCTGGTGGGGGGTGTGCAGAAAGCAGCTGATCGATGATTCTCTCTCATCAATGTTTCTAGCTCTCTATCCCTCTCCCTTCCTCTCTGGAAAAAATCAATAAAATATATATTTTTTAAATGTGGACTAAAGGGATTTTAGTTGAGTTTTCCCATTGTTATGCAAACAAATAAATAACTAATTAAGGATGACAGAGAAAGTGGTGACTATTTTATTGAACAGAAGAAATATAAAAGTAAATAACATTCTCTGTCCTAAAGTAGCTCACCAGTCTATTAGTAAAACACTAAATATAAGCACAGAAACAAAGATTGAACACTAAATATATAATCTGAGGTAGACCATCTACACTAATATGAGTTTAGCTGGGTCTTGACAGACAGGAGAGGTGAGACTGTGAACACTGTGTTCTGGTGTAAGCTCTGATATTTTCAGAAGGTTCTAACAGAGGAGCCATGAGAGAACAGAAGCATACTGTACCGCCATGCCACCCAGCTCCTCTCCTGGCCACATAGAACCCAAAGAGAGGTGGGTTCCTTCTTTCCTAACTGTATGGATCCAGTTCAGAGAAACAGACTATCCCCTCTGAATTTATGTCGTGAAACAAGCCTGCAGTAGATAATATGGTTCTGAAGTCAGGAGGAATGGATTCATTTTCATTTTCTAGGACTACCTTTGAAGTTGTTGAGGTAAGATAATTATTTTCTCTCTTCAAAGTATTTTCTCACATCATTTTCCTGGAAATGGCAATCAGGCAGTGCCCCAGGTTGGCAAAACCAACCTCAGTTTGATGGATGGAATTCTGAACACAGCCCTAGATTCAATGTTAGTTTCCATGGCTCAAAATTCAGCTTTGCAAGGTGAATTGTTATATATTTTTGGAAAACCTTTTTCCCCCCTTCAACTTTAATACAAAAAGAGGAAAAATGTGGCCCCTAAATTATTGAAAACTGGAAAAAGATCTTGGAAATGAAAATCACATTTAATTTGATTTCCTTAATTTGAGTGAGGAAATATAGACATCCAGCGCTCTTAATGACAGATAACCAATTGATTTACTTTCCTAAGACAGACAGAGGTATAGTCTCAGATACCAAATCCAGGGCATCTTCTCTGGGACTCACTGAATATTTGTGCTAAATTTTACAACTTTTTAAATAAAGTAACTTAGTTTTAATATTTTTTTAAAATATTCATAATATTTTAATCATCATAAATGTTTCTTACTAGTAGAAGCAAATTTCCCCTTGAATTAAAAGCAAGTTTGATCTCTTCACATTTACAGTGAGAATTTGGGTCTTCTGCCTCAAACCAAGAGTAACAAAGTCTGGCTTTACCTTCCCATTTGAAAAAAAATCAAATAAAAAGACAAATCATAGAAAACATCGCTTTTCAACTTACTGGAGATCAGACAGTGAAGGACAGCATCCCTGAGAGACAGGAAACAAAAGTGACTCCAGCTAATAGGGACCAGGTCCCTGGAGAGCCTCGTGAACCCGCTGAGTTGAAGAAACAAAACTGAGACCATGTGGGCTAGAATGCACTGGGCAGAGAACCAGAGGTGGGGCAGGTGCACAGAGAGGAGAACTCCGGAAATTTCTAGAGGGTCACTCTTAAACATTCCATTGAGCACTGATCAGTACACAGAAGTGAAGAAAGCAGACAAGGATGTGGAAAAGAACAATCTAAAAGAATTAGAGACAGCAGTACCCAGCATTCAAATGGTACTAAAAACAGTGTCTCCACTAGCCAGATTGGCAGCCATCAAGATGAGTGGAGCTCTGGGTAAAGGATGTAAAAGGACCTCGATTTAGGAGTAGAGAATAATTAGCCCTAGTCTGAACATTGTTCAACTCCTACCTAATAAATCTTAAAAACAAGAACCAAAAGCAACAAATTATGTTCAGGTTACTTAACTGCATCCCAGGATAAATCTCAAAAGTCTTTATAGGAATACAAGAGTATCCATGACCCAAGAATGTAAAATTCACAATGCTAGATCCAATTAAAAGTACCTGACATGGAAAGAAGCAGGAAAATACAGTCCATAATGAACAGGTAAGTCATTCATCAAAATCTGTGAACAACTGGCACAGATGTTAGAATTAGGAGACAAGGGCATTAAAATTATTATTATCACTGTATCCCATATGTTCAAAAAGTTAGTGGAGCCATGGAAGATAAAAAAAGAAATCCAAATTTAACTTCTATAAGTTAAAACTACAATGTGGATAAAATTAACAGTATATTAGACAAGCAGAAAAAATATTAAAAATATGATCTTAACATTAGAAACTATTTGACACAGACAGAAGATATTTCTAAAATTAGCAGAGTCATTAAGCTGGGCAACAAATTTAAGCAGCCTAATATACATGCCAGCCCATGAGGGAGAAGAAAGGGGGGGAGTGGAAAATATATTAAAAGACACAGTGCCTGAAAAATTTCCAACTTTATTTGAAACTATAAGCCCATATCAAGAAGTTCAATTGAACCCCAACCATAAAAACATGAATGAAACCACACCACAGCAAGTTTTAATTAAATTGCTTAAAACCAGTGACAAAGAAAAATTTTTTCAAACAGCAAGAAAAAAAAGCAGCCCTCCCAAAAATATTTAAATACAGGGGAATAAAGATAAGGCTGAGATCAGATTTTTCATTGGAAGCTGTGAAACAACATTTTTAAGATGTGGAAAGAAGAGTTGTCAAGCTAAAATTCTATAGCCAATGAAATGATACCAAATATAAATATTCACAAAAGAATAAAAAGCACCAGAACTGACAGCATGAGTAAATATAGAAGTTGTTTTTCTTAACATTTAAATCTCCTTAAATAGATTGTTTGAACAAAAAGAATAGCATGGGCTTATTTATATACTAGAGGCTGAGTGCATGAAATTCATGATGGATAGGGTCCCTAGAGGCTGCAGGTTGCTGGCCTGGGCCTCCCTTCCCCCACTGCCTGCTGCCACTGCTGGCGGGGGGGGGGGGGTGGCGGGGGGGCAGCTGGCAGTGGGGGAAGGGGGATTTATAACATCCTATAAAAAATCTAATATGCAAATTGTCCCCATGGGCAGGAGTTCCACCCACCAGGAGTTAGACTTGTACTGACCACCAGGGGGCAGCGTGGAACATGTGATGCTATAAATCCCATTACACCTGGAATTTATACATGGGATTTAGAGCATATATAGAAATGAAAAACTAGCACAAATTTCAGGAGGGTAGAAAGGAATACTATTGTAAGGCTCTTTTATGTGAACTGCTGTACTTATTACTTGAAAGTAGAGTTGATAATTTGAAGATGTGTACTGAAAACCCTAGAACAATTACAAAAGTAATAAACCAGAGTTATAACTAACAAATCAGTGAAGAAAATTTTAAAAAAGAATTAAAAAAAGTTAATTGAAAGGAAGGCAGACAATGAGAAAATGGGACAATGGCTGATGTGGCTCAGTGGGTTGGAGCATTGTCCCATATACCAGATGGTTGCTGGTTTGATCCCTGGTTGGGACATGTACAAGAAGGCAACTAATTGATGTTTCTCATATCAGTGTTTCTCTCTCTCTCTCTCTTTCTCCCCCTGCCCTCCCTTTATTCCCCTCTCTCTAGAGTCAATAAGCATATCATCCAGTGAGTATTTGAGAGAGAGAGAGAGAGAGAGAGAGAACAATGAACAGATGTGGCAAACAGAAAACAAATCAAGATGATGAATTTAAACCTAGCCATGTCAATAATCATATTTAATATACATGGCATAAATATCCAAATTAAAAAGTAGATATTGTCACATTGGATTAAAAAAAAAATAAGACCAAATCTATGCTGCCTAAAGAAACACACTTCAAATATAAAGACAAAATAGATTAAAAGTAAAAATATGCAAAAAGATATATTATGCTAATGCTAATAAGAGGGAAGTTAAAGTGCAAAAACCTACAACTAACATCATACTTAATGGGGAAAAACAAAAGCAAAAAACCTGAATGCTCTAATATCAAAAACAAGACAAGAATGATAATTCGTACCTCTTCAACATTGACCTAAAGGTTCTAGACAGTGTAATAAGACAAGTAAAAGAAAAAGAAGGGGAAAAAAGTGTTCAATTGGGAAAAATAAATCTGTCTTTATTTTCTCAGAACATGAAAATGACAAAATGTTGCTGAGAAAAAGGAATGAAGATTTAAATAAATAGAGAAGATATATAATTTTTATGGGTCACAAGAAAGGCTCAGTAATAATTAAAATGTGATTTCTCTCTAAATTCATCTATAGTTTCAATACATTCTTAGTAAAAAATTCCAGCAGACATTTGTATGAAATAATAAACTGATTCTGAAGTTTATATGGGATGATTTCAAGAGCTATCATAAATCTATAGCAATCAAGACAGTGTGATATTGGCAGAATATTAGATAGATATATAAATAGAGTAGACCCACACATTTATATGCAGCTGACTTTAAATAAAGGTACAAATGTAAGCTGGTGGAGAAAAAAAATAGTCATTTTAATAAGTGGTGCTAAAATTATTAGATATTCATATGTACAAAAAATAGCTTTGATCCATACCTCTCAATATATAGAGATCAAACTAGATCGTAGTCCTAAATGTAAAACCTAAATGCATAAAGTTTCTAGAGAAAAAAATTAGAAAACTTTTGTGGCTTTGAAGTAGGCAAAAATGTCTTAAAACTGATCTAAAAGCACTATTTAGAAAAGAAAAAAAGTTAATAAATTATACTATATTAACATTTAAAACACCTGCTTTTTGAAAGTCTATATTTATTGAGTAAAAAACTAGCAACAGATTGGAAGAAAATATTTGTAAATCATATATCTGACAAAGAAATTTATTTCCTTATGAATACATAAGGAAATCTCAAAAATCAGTAATAAGAAAACAACCCAATCTAAAAAATGGGCAAAACATTTGAAGGGCCATTTTACCAAAGGAGATATATGGATGAAAATAAAGCACATAAAAGATCATCAATATCATTGGTCATCAGGGAAATGCAAACTAAGACCACAATGAAATAAGACATACCTATTAGATGAGTAAGTGTTTGTCAAAATGTGGTGGAACTGGATCACTCATATGCTGCTAATGGGAATATAAAAATGATACAACCAATTTAGAGAAGTAATCCAGCAGTTCCTTAAATTAAGCATAGACATATCACATGATCTAGTCATTCTACTTGTAGGTATTATGTAAGAGGAAAGAAAGCATATATCCAGACAAAGATTTGCTCATAGTAGCTTTGTCATATTCAAAAACTGAAAAGTCCAAATCTCCATCACTGGGTGAATGTAGTATAACCATAAAATAGGATAATCTACTCAACAATAGAAAGGAATCAACTTTTTATATACATTACAATAAGAATGAATCTTAAAATAATTATGCCATGCGAAATAAGCCAGACAAAAAGAGTATAAATGATGAGTGCATTTATATAAAATTATAGGGAATGGAAATTAAGATATAGTGACAGGAAAATCAGTAGTTGCCTGTGGATGGGAGTCAGTGGTGGAGGACAGGTGAAAGGGCTAGATTACAAAAGGGAATGCAGAGACTTTTGCCTGTGGCGGATATATTTGTTCATTTTTTATTTGGGAAGATTTTACAGGTATTTATATTTGTCAAAACTTGTCAAGTTGGATATATTCAGTTTATTGTCTATTATGTAAATCTCTAATAAGATAGGGATATTTAATAGTTAACTCACTGATGATTTAGAAACAGCCTAAGAAATTTGGATAATTGAACATTTTAAATAATTCTCAGTCATATAGAATAAGCTATTTCTAACATTCTCTAAGTCTTACTATGAGGTTCACTTTACATACCATATATTTAATGGCACTCCACTGTCTAGCCTGGTATTTATCTCTGTCTCATTCACTTGGGTAGAACTCTGAATGATTGTATCAGAGTGGTGTGTTTATTCATCCCAGAATTAGGCAACATAGAATTCAAAAACATTGAAGAACAGAAATGAGATGGCAGTTTAAAAGAGTATGCAACTATGGAGACAAGTATCTGAAACACAGACTAGAAATGTACAAATGTGGTTATTTATCCCTATGGCTTTTAGTTTTCATTATTTATTTTTTAAAATGCAGTGAATGAAAGTTGGACAGTTTTTGAGTCTAGAAAGAGGAATTAGGTTTAAGAGTGAGAGCTATCACTGAAAAGTGTGTTCCTCAGTTCAGAACTAAAGAGAAAATTGCAGACTGTGTAAGGCTCTGAATTCTCACCTATGTTCAGAGTAAGCTTCTGTGCGGCTAGCTAGGAGGCCTGTTGAAAGAATAATCATTCAGCTATGACTGTTCCACTCCCTTTGTCATTTCCACTGCATGCCTAGACTCAGACGTCCTCGTCACTAAAACCTCAACTGGAATCGCCCAGACATAGAGCGCAGATGGAATTAAAGAAAAAGGCTTCAAGATCCACATTCCCCCAGGCCCCCTGGACTAATGAGTCTCTACCGAGACCAGAGCATGAGTGTCTGAGCCACTTTGTTCATCTCCTGGAAGTTTACATCTGTTAAATTTCATTTCACCACTTAACTCGCCTGTAAACTAGTTCCCTTCTATCTCTCAATGAACTAGTCTAAACATTAAAGAACAGTTATATTTTTTCTGCCCCAATATCCCTCTTTGGAAAAATGCTAATAGTATTCAGCAAGCATTTACCAAAGAGATAATAGCTTTTAGACATGAATGTTTTTTGTTTTGGTTTTTTGTTTTTGTTTTTGTTTTTGTTTTGTTTTGTTTTGGGGGGGGGGTGTTGTGTGAATGGTAACAAAAAGAAAGAGGATTCTGGTTTTCTGAACTCATTGTGAAGGTCATTGGCTAGGCTATGAGGATGTTTGCTACTGCTTCCCACAACTGCCTCTGTGTGCTTTGGATAAGATTTATGGCTCATGGTTTATTCCTTTTTTTCTTTCTCAGCCCAAATGTATTTGTACATTATCATAGGTTCCTGTCTTAATTCATAAAGGTAACTAGACATATTCCCCCGCCCATTAAAAAAAGTGAGTTTGATGAAAGCAAACTGTTCTCTTCTCAGTGGGCTTGGCTGCATTAACATTAATGGGAGCTACGAGTGCATCCAGAAGCAAGTTCATCCCTGAGATGTAAGAGCTCCAGCCATTTGAAATTAGCCTTTGTGGGTCTCCTGAGTTCTGCAGCACCAGGGGCTAATTCTTATTCTTTTTCATCTTTCCCCTTTCTTCACTGGGCACTGATGCCTCATTACACACTGTGCCTCCCACCCCACCGCACCGTGTCTCTCACTCTGTCTGCTACAATCGGGACCTTGCAAGCATCGTCCCCATACATCCTCATGCTGGGTGGGGGAACCCAGCTAGGAGCTAGGGTTTCAATTTGTTTAAGTTTTTATATATTTAACCAAATGTAGCTTACCTAGAGAAAAAAATTTATATGGACCGGAAAAGTTCAACAGAAGAGTTACTGTCTAATCTTTTTCATCACTCTCTGCCTGCCAAGTTCGTGACAGCTGTTTGCCTTTTATTTCCTATTTTACTTGCAAGTTCTATTGGTAACTCCCAAACCAATGTCTGAAAAAACTTTGGGAACCTAGGAAAAGGAAAACGTAAGTTCAAAGACTCTCCAAGTTGGAGAATATAAATTTATTAAGGAAAATGGTGTCTTAAACTACTTCTATCTGCCAACCCCAGGCTTATCTCCCCAGAATAGGGTATGTCTCAGAAAGTTAACTATGCTGTGTGTGTGTATGTGTGTGTGTGTGTGTGTGTGTGTGTGTGTGTGTGTGTAGAGTCACTAGATAATTCCTCCATGATGACCTTTCCTGATACTTTTCTTCACCAACTCATCAGTGTTCCAAAGTTCAAGGGCAAACTAACTCTTATACACTCACACACACACACACACACACACACACACACACACACACACACAATTATTCTCTCCCCCTTTTCTATAATTTTGTGAAAAGAGGGTCATGTCTTACCTAGGCCCACAATTGAGGATGCTCTTCCATGACATAGATATCTATTGTTATGATTCTATAATGCTGTTACTTACAACTCCCTTACCAATATTTGAAACAAAAATTTAACCTGAAACTGTTGATTATTCATGTTAATTGCCATGAAATAAGGGTCACAAAAGCAATATGGCTGAAAAGAAATTTCATTGCATTTTGTCCAAAACTTTCCAACACTTTGGTGAAAAAAATGAAACTTAACTTTCAGGTATGTGTCTATCCTAATCCCAACATCAAACTTAACTTGATTTGATTGCTAGCATTAGTGACTCTGAAGCTGGATAGCATTTTTTTTTCAAGTATTGGGCCATCAGTTAGCAAGGAGCTAGGAAAGGTGGTTGGGGACCAATGCTGGATTTTAGTGAGCAGTTTAGGGTTTTTCCTAAAGATTTTACGCAAGGATTCAAGGCAACATAATACAGGAGCAGTTTACAGATTTCTTCCAGGAGATGCCCACTCTTTTCATCCTCATCCCGTGTGCTCCCAAAACCAAGAGGGAGACATGTGCAAACCCTTCTGCAGGGAGGAGGCATGCATCTCTCCTGATGGTCAGCTCTTGAGTGAGGATGTGTGCCTTCCAACATCACACCCTGGGCTCTTCCTAAGTCATTAGTCCATTTGGCTAGATGATACCTTAATAACCAAAGGAAGCCAGTAGACCTCCCTAAGAACACAAAGCTATGGCTGCCCAGCAACACTGGGTTGGTTGTTAAAAAGATAAATCATTATGAAATGGCATATGTGGGAATGTTTTACAAATTAACAGTGGCAGGAGGGAGCTGTGCTAGTAAAAGCGGAGCGGGTTGTTACTTGTTCCTGGAGATAACTATGAGCCAAACAGATCACTGGATGGTTGGGATTTTTGCCTTTGTTTATCGTCATTAAACACAGGTTTGACAACACCTGCCTTTCGCATGTTTCACAAGGCAAGAACTATAGAATAGAGGTGAGAAAAGAGTCCTACTTTGGAGGAGTCTTATTCTGGGCTAATAAAATACAGAAGAGAAGGGCAGTCATACCCTCTGACCTAGAAACCCTGAGAAATGCTAACTCCAACTCTCTTCCTGCCTCCAGGGGGTATTGGTTATTTGCTTACCACATGATGCATTTTTCTTGAGTACATATTTTTTTAGTCATTTGTGTAAACTAGAAGTCTTCTATGAAAATAAATCTGTTTAAGATGATTAAGGCTACTTTTTGTAAAAATTGAACTATCATCCATGTTTTAGTGTTCAAGGAAAATTGACCATATTGTATTGCTTTTTTTTATGATAAGCCAGATGATTGTTTTACTTTTTGTTAAAATGTATTTAAATTCGTTAATTTGGCTTAATGTAATCTATTCAAAAAGCTTTAAGAGGGAGGAAATCAATTAAAAAATAAATGAAATAATCTATTTAAACATTAATTTTAAATTACTGAGTGAAATAATTAATTCAGTTATTCTGACTGAAATGTGAAAATGGGCAGGCTGGCCCTGCAGGTCTGGGGAGAATGGCTGGATGCCTCCTGTGGAGCCACTAGAACCTGCCCCAGGGGAGGCTGTGGGGGACCTGCCTTCACCGCACTATGTGCCAGGCCACTGGCCCCCTCTTCTGATGTGTGGCTACCTCTGGAAAGCCAGGAGGCTAGCAGGGAGATACAGCGGAGACTGGTCAGAAGGCCCTTCCCTGGGAAAATGAAATGAGAATAAAACCACCTCTTGTAAATCTGGAGAACAGTGATGCCCACCGTTGAGCTGGCCTCTCTCTCCACTCACATTTGTGTACAAAGCAGCTCAGCACACCCTGTGGAGCCTCCTCTGCCACCCCCACGTCTGTGCTCCCCACTCCTGGAACCCAACCTCTTTTCTACTCTCCACTTGCACGCACTGTTTTCACTTCTCCAGTTATATCGACTTCCAAGCAGATGTTCTGTGGCAAAGTTTACACAGCACATACATCACTTTTTTTAATTAACCAAATTCTCCCTTAAAGGGATATTAGTTCATGTGGCTTTAAAAAATACTATTGCTGTAAAGTAAATATACCTATTTTTAAAATATTTGCTTGTATGCCATTTGTGGGTTTGGAGTATGGGACATGGGGGCTTTTTAAGTATAGTGTTTTATTTAAGGACAACTTTTACATTTTAGAGAAAGTAATTTAGAGTTATAACATGTATCTGCCAATATTAGATTAAATTCTCCGCCATAACACCATCTCTGGGTCTCCCCAAATAGATGATTTAGACATGTAGAGTTCTGTTTATCCCATAAAATCATGTTTGTCAGTCAAGTTGAAACATACTAAGTCATTAAGACCCACATGTCATGATAAATTTGTAGCCCAAGTAAACTTAAGTAAACTTGCAGAACAATATTAGTATAACTGTCCAAGTTATACATGTAATAATGTTTATTTTGAAATATAAATTAATATGGAAAAGACTCTAAGTTTTATTCATATAGTCTGTGTCTTAAGAGAACTATGAGGCTTCTTTCTCCCCAACTTTTAACAAAGTAGAATCATTAGAAAAAGTGTTGGAGTTTCCTTATTTCCCCTCCTTTCTATTTCCTTTGAATTATTTTGAAGAGAAACAAGTGGTATGAAATCCCATAAACTTAAAAAAAATCAGGTGTTTTAGAACTTGCTGTTTTTATTTATTTTTTCATATTTTATAAATCTTGGTAGATATCAAGCAGCAGTGTAAGGTAATTCCAAATTTAACTTAACATATATTTTAATAAGTGACTACTGTGTTCAGATCAGTGGGGTTTTAAATATCCTATATAATAAAAGCCTAATTGCTAAGTGGCAATGACTTATTCTGTCTGGTCGTCCATTCAACCAATCAAGGTATAATATGCTAAGGCCACTCAACTGTTCGCTATGATGTGCACTGACCACCAGGGGGCAGATGCTCCAACCGATAGGTTAGCTTGCTGCTGGGGTCTGGAGCCCTCCCACAGCCCCTCCTTGGCTGACCAACCACCTGTGTCCCTCCCCAGCCCTGATTGATCATGCACCAGTGGGGGTCTCTTGGTCTGGCCCTCTCGCAATATAGGCTGAGGGACCTCCCCCCCTAGTGCACAAATTTCGTGCACTGGGCCTCTAGTGAGTAAAATTGCATATCTATGACCCCCTTAATGTATATTCTATTCCCTTCTTAGATTGAACAATTAGCTGCCTTCTAACCATACCTGAAAACTTCTCTACTCCTTACTTGGTCAGTGTATCTGTTCATATTTCAGCATTGTCTCCTGATCTTCCCTCCCCCATTCCAGTGCTCCAGCCCAACCATGTCTATGTGGTGTAAAACTTTTTTAAAATTCAATCATTCAAAACACATGATGAGGACCTATTTAGTTTAAAATTTCAGGAGTATAAAGGTGAATATTTCTTCACCCAGATTTTCAAATAAGTTATCATTTATTGCATACCAAAAATTATTATACTGCAAAGCAGAGAGAGAGATGCAACATGAGAATTGTAGAAAACAAGTAACCATGAAAGTTGAGAGGAGATGGGGATACAAGGAAGAATTCACAGAAGAGGGTTCACTAAGACTGGGCAGTGGAGGATGTGTAGGAGTCCAATAACTAGAGCTGATAAAGAACCATTCTAGGTGAAGAAACGTTAGACAAAATAGGTATCACGATGACAAATGGCAACACAAAGGACAATAAAAATGACTGTGGCCCAGCGATTAGGATTAGGTTTGTGTTGGGCAATCATCAATCTGTATTGGGATCTGATTTAAGAGTACTGCCCATTACAGGCTAAGGGGTTGACAGTTTATCTGACTGGCAACAGGAAGTCACTGAATGTTTTTAAGGCAGAGAACGGCATAAACTTAGTAATACTGAGAGAAGTTCCATTTGGCTGTGACACAGAGGGTAGATTATAATAGAAACAAGAGAGGCAGGAATATTGAGGAGCTGTTGCAATCATAATTGTAGAGGTAAAAGGTCAAAACTGGGACAGAGGTAGTGGTCTTAGAAAGGGAGTAAGAAGGAGTAATCAAGGACTCAATTACTGATTTGACATTGATAGAGAAAAGGAAAAGAGAGAGGGAGAAGTCAAAGGTCACCTCCATATGTCAACTTGACTACTCTGACCTGGAATATGGAGGTGCTATGAACGGAATATGGGCAAAAAGATAAATTTCATTTTAGTTCTGATTAAATGTTATCAGCCTATTATTTTTTCACCTTATGCACCCTTTTGCTACAGCTTTTTTTCCCCCAGTAATGTCAAAAAGTAACACAGATCAATTCCCTTATTAGATGGGGACCTACTGCCATATTGAGATCTTAAACAAACAAAATGAGGACTAAGGATACATGATGAGTATCCCCATAGATTCTTTTCCATATAACCAGTGTTTGTTCTACATAGTAGCCTAGCGTGATTTACTAAACCATGTTCTTGTCTGACCATTGTGGTTCGGTGGTTGAGCATCGACCTATGAACAAGGAGGTTACACTTGGATTCCTGGTCAGGGCACATGCCTTGGTTGCGGGCTCAATCCCCAGTAGAAGGCATGCAGGAGGCAGCCAATCAATGATTTCTCTCTCATCATTGATGTTTCTATCTCACTCTCCCTTCCCCTCTGAAATCAATAAAATATTTTTAAATAAAAAATAAACAAAAATAAACTGTGTTCTTTCAGAGAAAAAGCAAAACACAAGAGACAGAAATGTTGCCTTTTTTATGGTGGTACTTTGATTTACTGCACTTCTAAAGGAAATTTTGCTCTCAGGAGCAATAGTTCCCAATGAGTCCCATAGAAGGCCCATTCTCCCTTCACAAGGCAGCCACAGTACAAGCACAGCTAGAGTCAATTTTTCCACTGCTCTTTTTGCCAGTTCCCCATCCCTTAACTCAACCTCCTGGGATGGAGAGATTAGCTGTTTTCTGTGGCTTATTTACTCCTTGACACTTTTCTTGCGCCTGCCAACTCTGGGGCCAGTTGTGGTCCTGACTTCATAAGTTGGCCAATTGGCCTAGTGGGAATTGAGTTAGAAAGAGTCAATGCATTTGGTAAAGGCCACCAAGCCCTCATAAGATAAGATAGTTTGTATACATTTATGGAACAGAGTTATACTACTCGCTCATTCCAAAGGATGTTCTCGACATTTTCTTTATTGGTGAGTGAGTTTGTGTTTACCTTTGGCCCCTGGCCGATGTCAGGAATATGGTAACGCCCTGTAGAATGCTATGGAAAGAAAGGTAAGGGATGAGGAGTGGAGGGAGAAGGTGAGATCATAGATTCAGAGAAATTTGAAGCTTGGCAGTTGTCAGATTCTGAAATCACATTTTCCTGCTCTTCCCGGCCTCACAAAAAGGCATGTGGTTGAGTAGCTGCTGAGCTAGACCTGCACGTTCTGAAATGCTTGCCTTGGTCAAGAGGAAGGTCTCCTGCTTCTTGTTGGATTCTCAATCAGCAGAGAGGGGCTGAGGTTAGAGCAGCCCTTTGAAGCTGGAAATATTTTTGTTCAGAAATGTGACATGATTTGCTGGTGGTGACAACTGATTTGACAATGACCAGTGATTTAGGCCTACCTCTAATAAGCGAATTAATCTGAGCTAAAACATGGTGATCTGTCATGTTTAGAGATACCTCAACATCTGGCTGACTTGTCCTCTGTCAGCGTAGTTTGTCCTGTGCAAATCTTCTGTCAAGTGAGGAAAAGAACTGTGGGGAGAAAATTACATGGCAGTTTTAGAGTTAGTGATGAATTTTTCTCCTAACATACCAGCTGTGCCAGCAACACTATTTTTCATGGCATTAATCAAATATCTTGCCTGCAGCACCTTCAGTCTCCCAAAGGCTAAAAGATGAATCTGTCAAAAAATTTCACAGGGATTTGCCAGAAGCTTTTCTAAGCTCAAATACTAGTCCGGGCACCTTAGAAGTCTGAGCAAGGCTTTTAGGGATCGCCTTGGGGAATTAAAAGCTGTATAGGGTAATTTTCCTTTACACTAAACAAAAAATCGAAGCCTCCATTGCATCCTCCATTGCATGATCAAGTCCTCAAGTCTGGAAAGAGGCCAAACACTCAAGCTTTATTAATGTATTCCATTTACTGACTCATAGCAAAGTACTTATTTTTAGTTGGAATTTTGAAATTAGCAAACTACAAGAGCAACTGAAGGCCATGGAATGAACTCATTGCTTGTTCCTCAGAGAGAAAAATCCCAGATGGGAAGAGATTCAGAAAAAAAAAGCCTCCCCCCAAACACACACACACACACACACACACACACACACACACACGCACGCACGCATGCTCCCACAAAGGTGCTGCCTGTAGCTTGCCTGCCATATTGGCTGAGATTTATATCTGAACAGCTTTCACCACCTATAAGCTTGGTTTTAGCTCTTCTGCTTCCAAATAAACTTGGCACATTTGCTTTGTGCCCTTCAGAGATAATGTGTTTCCTACTCATTTTCAAAATTAATAGGTATTTCAGAGTGACCACTAATAACCCTGAGACTTGCTCTGAATGAATGGGTGCAAATTCATGATACACTAATGTAAAAGATATGAAATCATTGGGATAAAAGGCTGTCAAATTAGACATCCTGGTAGGAATGATTTTTACATCATCTTCTCTTCCTTGTTAACTATTGCTTAAAAGGCAAAGACCATTCTTTGATTCTTTAAATGACAAAGAAGGCTCTCTAAGAGTCTTTGCCATGTAACTTTCTTAGCAATATCCACAAGATTGCAGAGTAGTTAAAGAGAAATGGGTGACACTTCTCTCTCTGCTAGTAGCTGCCTAATGTTACTCAGTGATAGGTGCCAAGCCTAGGAACTCTGTGGTCCAGCTCAGTGCCTGAGACACAGCAGACTCCACCAATGTTTGTGGAATAAATTAAATCCTTTATTTAATAAAATAAAATAAAAGTTTAACAAAAACTATTTTTAACAATTTCAACAGTGTTAAAACCACCCTGAACAGAGAAGCGTCAAATCTTGTTCTGGGTATCTACTCTAATCTGACCCTAGAATACTATTCCAGATATTAGACTATAATGAAACGGTTTCCTATTATTAAATTGATTAATTTACCATGTTCATAGAAACTGGTAAGTGGTGGGGCCTAGAAATGCAAAGTTACTTTTCTAGTGGGTGCAACTTGGATTAGTAATCAAACAATAGTTGAAGAAGGAAGGTTGGTGAAGTGGTAGGATTTGAGTAAGTCTTTAAAGATGTAGAAAGAGAATCAGTGAGTTACCGTCACTGTGGGAGTAGCATGGGGAATTGTGTCTTTAGTCCAATGAATATCTTGGTCTTTGAAAAGTAGTATCTGAAACCTATAAAACTAAGCTCAATGTTCCTTACAGTGGGAGCAATAAATGTTCATAATAAACTTTCATTAGCAGATGTCATTCCTTTGTTTCGGGTTTCAGTTTTACTTTGAGAATGAGGCTCTCTAGTTTCTTTGAATTAGGAAAACCAGTTTCTTCATAAGAAATTTTCCATATTTATGTGGCTGCTTATTTGCTACCTCTGGAGGAACAGAGGAGTTATAATTAATACTTAAAATTTACTGTGAAATCCAAGGCCTATACATTATGCCTGTAGGTTTTTATCATATTTTCAAAAATTCATTAATGTAAGCATTTCTCTGTTCCTGCAGTAGATTAGAAGAATGCGTTCTGTTATTGCCTGTCTCTGAATGTGCTCTTACTCTGTATAAAACGAGACAAGACTGAGATGATTAAAAAAAGAAAAAGAAAAGTACCTTGATTAGGTGCACTTTAGCACTTAAAGCAGTTTTCTTTCAATAATGAAAACTGAGCAGAGTTTCATTAGTTCAGACAAGGATGCATATGAAAGTAAATTTGGAGCCTGCTCTCTGTGTGGTTTGTTTGTTTTCAGAGAGCTCACAATCCAGCAGGGATATTTCATAGCTCACAGCATCAACGAACTAGAACTCAAGGGGGTGTTATTTTGAATCCACTCTTGTATTTCCAAAAAAGGTATGTTCTTTGGAAGGACTTTGATACTGGCGTATTTTGCAGTTTTGACAACTTGGAACTTTGTAAACTGGCAATTGGGTATAGACAAAGGTATCCATTTATCTCATATATGTCTTGTTGAGGCAAAGCTGTCAGAAGAAATCTTATCACATGGTGCCCCATTTGTTTTCTGTGGTGATTTATGATGGTTTTGAAAAGGTCTTGTGATCCCATAGGTTGCCACGATTCTCTGACTTTTTTCTGTCAATGGATCAGATTTTTGACATTTTCTGAGAGCATTCAGAAAAGATTTGATAAATCAGCTTGCGGTGTTTATTTTAATTGATCTGAAGCCCATTCCTTCAAGAATTCATCAACTGCCGTGACAGGGCCCGGGTGTGCTGCAGGAGGATGAAAGAGCCGGCCGGCCACGCTCCTGTGGTGACGATATAGATATTTTGTTGAAAGTTTATGCGCACCGACGAGAAGATGTCATAACTAATTTACTATGTTGTAAATCTTTTGACACAGATTCTAATTCATAAATCTCATCCATCACATATGATTCATGAAACGATAGACAACCTTTGATGAGAAGGTACTTTTGTCTGTGTTCCAAGTTCCTTACATCTTTTTCTTATTCAAAAATAAATCATTCCAGAACAACAGAATTCTATTATGAAAATGGGACTATAGAGGTCCTTCATTCTTTTGGTTATGTGCTCACCCTCATAAAAAGTAAAGGTCTCTCTTTGAAAATAAAGATGTGTTTCTGTTGAGAGCAAGAAGATAGAAGTATATGTTCTGTATATATGTGAGCATCATATGCATATAGACACTGATTTCAAAGACTTGGAAAAAATGAATGTTAACTATTTTTCCAGAAAAAAATTGACTTCTGGTAAGACAGAATATAATAAAACAGAGTGCTCCCCCATATTAACTTTTACTTCAAAATTATTTTAATTAACATTATTATGACATAACTTGGTCAGTTATAATGTCCCAAATATTAATTTTGTTCTATAATTTTTCCTAAGTTTAGTTAGGTTAAAAATTTATCCCTACATGTTTGCCTTATTGATTTATTCTTTTTCAACTTGACTTATACATAAATAGGGAACCATTTTTTCTCAGAGTGTCCCTAAGGAGAACCCATAAAATGGTTGGTACATGCAATCCTAATTAGAATGAGTTTTCCTATTTTTATGAGCAACCTACAGCCAATAGAAGATGGTATGTCATCCAACTAACCTGCTAGAAAGATCATAAATCTGACCATATCTGAGAATGCCTTACCATTGGAAAAACACATACATGTAATTTTATTACAAATTAGTCATTTAGATGATATAGCAACCAGAACTATACTAGTGACTATGAACTACATAGAAGCTATGTAAAGATACTGCCTTCCCGAACTTATCAACAATGTGAAATGGTGGGGTTGAAATAAGTAACATATCAGGCAGTTAAGATACAGTAGAAGTGGATATGGAACTATCAAAAAAGAAGGGAAAAATTAGTTTTATTTATAGACATCTTGAAAGATGCCTTGATTTAGGGACAAGTATTATGGAAAAAAATAGAACTTAAATATGTGCTGGAAGAAGTTATACAGGTATATAATATTACAGCATCAAAATAATGTCAAAATTACTCTCTTTTCCAGCACCAAGATAGAGACATCAGAGTGTTTGCATAAAGCCACAGCAGTTGAGTGTGAAGTTTATTTCTATTCCCCTCAAGTTGATAATAATCCATATACCTTGAATCCCTGTGTGTGCATTTTAAATGGACTACTCATGATAATAAGAGTATAAATCCATTTCAAGCTTATAAGAGAGGATTCTAATTTTATTTAATTATCGCCATACCCCATCTTCATAAAACTTGTTATATAAATAGCTAGTAAGTTCCAAAATGACCTAATATGCATTTTGTTAATTACCTTTCCCTTCTGATGGATAGCAAGCAATGGAGTTCCTAAAAATAAGCAGAGAGAAGTCAAAAAATAAGAAATTAAGAACCTGGTTCACTCACAAATTAAAGAAATCTCTCTTTCCTACCAAAACCCAAATAAACAAACTCCAAGGGTAAAAGATGATATAAGG
Source organism: Vespertilio murinus (assembly GCA_963924515.1). Classification (NCBI taxonomy): domain Eukaryota; kingdom Metazoa; phylum Chordata; class Mammalia; order Chiroptera; family Vespertilionidae; genus Vespertilio; species Vespertilio murinus. Next base: position 136,493,868 of record OZ004704.1, on the reverse strand, counting down.
ATAAATACACAGGTAAATGCATCACTTTGCCTCCAACACACACATCCTCTCCTCTTGAAGTGCTCAAGTTTTAGAAATGAAGACACTCAGAAAGGGGAAAGGTCAGGCAGAAAGAAGACACCACACCGTGCAAAATGCCAGGTCTGTAATGGAGGGTAATCCTATATAATAAAAGGGCAATATCCAAATTGACCAAGTGTGAACAACCTGAAAGCCCGCAGCCCCTCCCCCGGCCAGCCCCGCTCCAGAGTGGGACCTGCCACCCTGATAGGGGAAAGGGGACACAGCTGACAAACTACCCATGGCCCCTTGGCCCCGCCCCCAACTGGGCACCCACATCCCGCTGGCCGCAAACTACCCTCGGCTCCTCACTCCAACTGGCCCACCCCCAAAGGCCTCTTTCTGCCAGGCCAGTGGGACCTCACCAGTGCATGCATTCATGCACTGGGCCTCTAGTTCGAAATAAATTCCTGTTCAGAGCACATAGTGAGGGAGAAGAGAAACCAAAAGCCAGAGAGGTTCAGTGTCAGAATTTAAATAGGTACTTTTTGATGACAGAAAGGCAGGGTGACCAGTAACCACTAGCCTGCATCAGAAATGATATAAAGTGGTGATCTGTCTGCTTACCCCACTTCCCTCCCCAAGGGCTTTGCTCCTGACCTTCCTGACCACTGCTCCCAGCCTCAGAACTCTCCTGAGTACCAATAAGAATAGAAATAAACATTAGCAGATTAAATAAAGGTCAGTATTGGGATGCATCAATAAAGTGGAACCATTAAAATAAGCTTTCTTTACAACTAACATGAAAGATGAACTCTCAGATAAACAAAAAGAAAGCCATTTATTGAAAGTGCTAGGAACATTTACTATAATCTTTAATAGTCCTCTGCTGTGCCAACATGATGACGTTACTGGTACCTTAATAATTCAGGCAACCACATATGATTGTGTTTGTTACTTGACTGCCTGCCAATTCAATCAATTGGTAATGAACCTGATGTTTCACTTGTAAGAAAATAAGGAAGAAACACTGAAGGGATCAAACACTCAAATGCTACAGAACAGAACTGACAGATCTTTAAACATGATTCTCCCACAAAGACACAAATAATCTGAATGTGGTTGTAGCATTAATCAGAATTTCATTGAGTTTGCCCAAGCATTGGCCTTAGTTATTCACATCCACATCGCAGCTCAGGAAATATATTGAGACACAACTGTGTTGCATGTGGTTTTTCTTTTCACCGATTATATACAAACTTTGTCAAATTGTAAAAGGCTTTGATGTCTCAAGCTGTTCTGTTTTTAGAGTTGAGAGTGAAAATGAAAAGAAAGGAAGTTGCTGTAAGGAACTACTCTGCAGAGGTTTTTTTTTTTTGTTGTTGTTGTTGTTGTTTATCAGTCAAAACCGTGTGAAGTAAATCTACCTGCCTGGCTCCTTCCTAGGTACAGTTGGACAGACATAAAAAGAAGGGTGAGAAGATAGTTGCTGCATTTTTTGAATCTTATTATTGAATTAGGGGGGTGCAACATCAAAACCTATACAATACCTGAGGGCAATTTCTTTTTAGAAAAAAAATGTATTCTATTTTATTTTTTAATTATGGTAAAATAATAAAATTTACCATCCTAACCATTTTTCACCTCTAATATTATTTGATTCTTAATATAATTTGTGATTTTATAGTTTTCCTGTTCTTCCTGTCTTATGATTTTAGGTAATTATTTTTTATTGAATACATTGGGGTGATATTGGTTCACAAAACCATACTGGTTTTAGGTGTACAACTCAATAAAACATCATCAGCACACTGTGTCGTGCTTCCGTTGCACCAAGCAGTGTCTCTTCTGTTCCCCCTCCCCCTGCTTTGCCCACCTACACCTACCTCCCACCCTCCTTCCCTCTGGCTACCACCACACTGTGGTCTATAGGAAAGCATTTTATAAACAACAAGTGCTTGGCCAAACTCGGCTGTGAATTCAGAGAGGGAGACTACAATAGCAAAGGAAGACTTTATGGGCAGATTTATCCATCCAACTCTAAATTAAATAAAAATAAAAATGTTTGGCCCAATTTTCTACTAAATGTATGGATCATAAAGTGAAGTGGAGAAATTCAGATCAGCCTGCAAAACAAAATGGATGATGAACCCTATTTTCCAGTAAACCTTCAAATGCTTGCACTGTCATTACTAACACCCTCTAAACCCCATTCTGCTTCCCCTGCACTTGAAGCTGGTAACTCAGTCCAAAATGCCTAGGAGGCATATTTCACTGTTTTTCCACATACTCCTCATGTAATACATCAGCATTTGGCTGTGCCTTCAGAATACACCCGAAACCTGATTCCTCACTTCCCACCTCCTCTCAGTTCTCACTGTAGACCAGTCACCTCGGCTGTCCCTTGATCTCTGTAGTGACCCCCTCATGACCGAGAATATCTTGCCTCCCAACCCAACAACCACGATGGCCCTGTTCAGACATAAAACAAATCATGTCCCTTTGCTTCAAACTCTCTGAAGATTTCCCATCCCAAAGTTGTTTATATATTTTTATTGATATTTTACAGAGAGGAAGGGAGAGAGATAGAGAGCTAGAAACGTCAATGAGAGAGAAACATCAACCAGCTGCCTCTTGCACACCCCCTACCAGGGGTGTGCCCGAAACCAATGTACATGCCCTTGACCGGAATCGAACCTGGGACCCTTCAGTCCTCAGACCGACGCTCTACCACTGAGCCAAACTGGTTTCGGCCCAAAGTTGTTTAAAGGCCCTCAAGTCCATTTGTGACCTGCCACTGCCCCCTCCTCTCACACTTCGTACTTCTCTGATTTTTATCTCCATCCCAGCCTCCTGCCTCCTCACCTTACCGAGTGCCACCCTCTCAGCGCCTGTGAACTGGTGTTTCCTTTGCCTGGAACATTCTTCCTAGACCTGGCTTATTCCTGTACCTCCTTTAAGCTTTTGTTTAAGTGCCACCTGCTTAGGGCTTCCCTGAAATTTATATGTTTTAAATTTCAAACTTAGCCCTCCATGCTCCCTAGCACTCCCAAACCACTTCCCAACTTTATTTTTCCCATATACTTATCACCTAGTACACACCATGTAGTTTAGTTAATGCTTTTGTTTATTGTCTGTCTTCTTTGGTTTGTACTCTGATATGTCCCATTACCTAGAACCATGGTCGGCAAACTACAGCTTGCGAGCCACATGCGGCTCTTTAGAAGTGTGACTCTTCCACAAAATACCATGGTCTAGGCGAGTCTATTTTGAAAAAGTAACATTAGAAGAAGTTTAAGTTTTAAAAATTTGGCTCTCAAAAGAAATTTCAATCGTTGTACTGTTGATATTTGGCTCTGTTGATCAATGAGTTTGCTGACCACTGACTAGAACAATATGTTGCACATGTTAAGTGCTAAATATAAGTGGATTATGGAGCTAAAGTCAGGATAATCATAGCAAGAGAAGATGCTCTGTGAACTTGTGTTGCCTTTTGGTTTAGGTCACAGATTTCTAACCTGGGATATAACTTGGGGAACTTGTGACTTTTTTTTTAATGTTTGCGTTAAAGTTTTATAGCTTTTTGAGATGTTCAATGGTCCTTCATATAAAAAAGGAGAATCATGGGTTCAGAGTATTCAAAGAACTTTAGAAGAACTATATAGATTTTTTCCCATTTTGTTAATTAGAGCATTAATAATTTTAAACAGGAAAATTGGTAGGCCTAAAAAGGTTAAAGTTGTATTTTCACAAATCCAAAACACCTTATAATTTGGTTAATTATGTCATTGTCAGTTTGAATGAAAGAACCAGTCAGCTCAGCAGAATTGCTCCCATAAGAGCAATTCCGTTGAATTTCCTCATCGTTAGTTCATGTGGTTTATACACACTCTTGCCAATTTGCCTCCTTGGAACTACTTTCAGCCTATTTCATGCATAGAATAGGTATTTATTTGTTTATTAAATAAATTGATATTGGATGAATATAGATACAAACTTGGATAACTACCTGTGGTACTATATTAAATTAGTGGTAAAATCCATATTGTTTGATTTCCAATCCAGCATGTCTTCTGTTTGACTATGTAGGGTCTATCTTAGCGCAAGATGACCTTTTATATAATTAGAAACATAAATAATGTGCCAAGAACTCTTGTTTTGTAGTCTTGGTCTTACTAGGGGTCTAATCGGTGACCTTGGCACTTACTCTGTCTTACTTTCTTTAATTTAAAGTATAGAATTATCTTGTTGGTTTTGAATAATTAAAATATAAAATGTAAATCATTCTACATTGCCCTGATCATCACTATCACATTTTAAATTCTGAACATAAAACCATCGGTATAAACAGGAGAGGCAAGACCACTTTTCCAAGTAGCCAGCACACGGGAGGGAGGTTCTAATGCAGCAGGGAGCAGTCTGTTCTTTACTAATAACAACAGGAAAGCTGCTCCCAGGTCCACCTGTGACAAGTGGGGATGAATTCCTAACAAAAAGTTGTGGGAGAATTGGGGCTGAGGAAAGATGTAGAGGTGAATTCGTGAAATGCTCTGTACTGGCTTATTTGGGGTGAACTGCCTCCACCTGCAGGGTAGGTAACAAAGCAAGCAGGTGTTAGGATAAGCTTTGCCTGAAGATACTGGATCTTGATATCTGGCATTATTCCAAAGGCAAGATAAAAATAAGCTGTTAGATATGTTGTCAGAGAGATTGATGGTATAAACTATTTTGAAATGTTCTCTGATTAATTACATAGGCAACATAATTGTTCACCAAAGGCAGTGCTCAGGGTTGGGGGACCGGGCATTAACACTATTGTCTCACAAGGTTTTACACTCACATAACTGTACAGTTTCTTGCCAGACATCAACAACGGTAATGCTGTGATAAAAAGAATGGGAAATAATAAATAAATATGGGAATTAATAGAGTTTTTTTAATTAATTAAAAGTTGAAAGGCTATTAGAATCATTTACACAAATGAACTTTCTTTTCCAACTTTTTCTATCTTCTTTTTGTGAAATTATAGATTTGTTATAGAGTGATATGATCTTAAATGTTTAATCAATGATAAAACAAACTCTTCAAAGAGAAATTAATTGGCCAAGGTCACTTGGCTGGGTACTAGCAGAACTAAACCTCACTTCAGAAATTCTACTTCTAGCTTTTTCCTCTTTGTATTTATGTTTATATCAATATCTTTCTGTCAGTTCCTTCTTACTCATCCTTTGCATGAGAATGAGAAAGAGTTGGAGAAGGGGAGGGAGAGAAAATAAGAATAAATATGAATCTATAATCATTTAAGTATATTAAAATTTCATATTTATCTTACAGATAGTAAAGATTTTAAAGAATTTACTTTTAGCCGAAACCAGTTTGGCTCAGTGGATAGAGTGTCAGCCTGCGGACTGAGGGGTCCCAGGTTCTATTCCGGTCAAGGGCATGTACCTTGGTTGCCGGCATGTCCCTGGTGGGGGGTGTGCAGGAGGCAGCTGATTGATGTTTCTCTCTCATCTATGTTTCTAACTCTCTATCTCTCTCTCTTCCTCTCTGTGAAAAATCAATAAAATATGTATATTAAAAAAAGAATTTACTTTTAGATGGGGAATTGTATGAAATCATAATATTCAGTTCCAGAAGTGTTCACTGTTTTTCCCAAAATTTGCCTTTGTTTTTCAGATTATAAGTAAATATTTCAAATGTTTAATATATAAAAGCAGTGCTTCTTGTGTAAGTTTTCATACAAGCCTTAAAAATTATCCAGGGCTGTATATCTCCCTCCCACTGATTCATACTTAAACACCGTTAGAAATATTCCCTAGGGTGATTCTTAAACATTAACTATTGGGCCATCATTAACTAATTGGGTAAGATAAAATCAAGGAATTGTATATTGAAAACTGCATTCAGTGTTTGCACTACCTTTCTTCATTATAACTAGTGATACTTTTATTTAATGAATATTTGTTATTTCACTTATTAACATTCTAAGATTAACTTGTTAATATTTGTTGAACAGCTACTATGTGACAGATATCATTAGAGGTACTAAGGATAACAGTGAACAAAGCAAAGCCTTCTAGCCTCACAACGTTTATATTCCAGTAAAGGGAAATAAGTAGTAAACAGAAAATATAATCAAACAAATTGATTTTAAAGTACTTAAGATTATAAATGCAAAGGGGAAAAAAGTAAATAGGAAAAGAGGGATTAGGGGTATCATGGGAGTGGGTCCTCTAGTATTAAATTTAATATATTTATTAACAGTAAAGTATTGTACTACTTTCCTGAAATTATTTCTTCCACAAGATTAGCATTTCCCCAAGACACAAAGAAAGCATAAAACATTAGAGTATGTGTGGTTTATATAAACATTATTGTCATATATACTCTCAATAGATCACATGATTATTCAAAGAGGTTAGTAAGAAATTAGACAATATGAAATAATAAAGTTTGTGTCAAGAAACAATTGTATGGAAATCCATGCAGCGTTCTTCAAAGAATTCTGGGAAATCAGAATGAAGAAAGCAGACCTGAGATCCTGATGAAGATTCCTCACACGCTGCACTTCCTTATTGCGTGATGATAGTGAAAAGACATTCTCACACCCCTGCCGGACAAAATTTAGCTTTTACTTTTGGAAAGTTCCAAGAACCATAAGAGTTTTGGTTCTAGCTAAACTATTCTCTGCCATTTCTGTACCAGAACTCATCTGGTTGAGATAAAAAGTCAAATGTATAGTTTAGATTAAAAAAAAAAAAAAGACGATCCATGAATTGGACTGTCGTATTCACATAATTAATATATCAGTGATCTTGAGTCCACTGCACATACCCTATTGTAGGTCTTTATCTAACAGCTGGAAAGGACTTTTCAGATCGGATCAAATACTATACCTCTCTTAGGGCAGCAGCAATCTTATTCAACCAAGGTAGGTGGCTGATTCTCTCCATCTCCAAGGTTTTACACTCACATAACTGCAGTTTCCTGCCAGACATCAACAACAAAAAGGGGGAAGATTACAGTAAAAAAAAAGTATATATAAGAAAGATGCTTATTCATATAAGATTGTATTAATGAGCACATCTGTGTTTCAAAAGAAATTCCTTTTCACAATGCTTTGGAAAGAAAGCATATCTGGTTGAATTCACAGAGATTTGATGAATCAGCCAGTTAATAATTTTCTTTGCAGCAAAGAAATGTCCAAACAGCCATGTAAGTGAACATTCAGAAAAATACTTTCTCAGCAGTTATTTATATTGGTCATCAGCATCTTGACCCAAGGATGCAAAAATGGTGAATGGAATCCTTTGGCCATACCAGACATGGGTGATTTCAAAGTTCAGATGGTCCAAACCATGGAAGTAAAATCTTTGCATCAATCCTGTATCATAGAATTTCTCTCACAAGTTGTGTTATGAAACAAATGAGAAAGACAGTTTGTCATCTCTTTTGTCATAAAGTTCAACTCTCATCCTTAAATGTTCAATACGATCTCTTGTTTGTTATTGTCTGTTGATGATATGCATTCAGCAGGCATATGACTTCAATGTTTAATAGGATATGTAGAATTCCTAGGTCCGTGTAAATGGCCTTCTCCAGGGGCTGTTCAGTTTGTTGGATATTCAGTATGCCAGAACACAGGTTGGAGAGCTGGGAAGGAAATGTAAAGTCAATGAAGAAGGTAGCATTCGGGGGCTTCAGGGAGTAGAAAGATAATTGTGGATCAATGGTGCCAGACAATTTGAAGCAACTTAAGACTGCCGTCAGTACTTTAATTGTTTCTGCTGCAGAGTTTGAAAGAGCATTTAGTTCCAAGAATGATGTGTTAACACCTAGTTGCGAGGCTCTGCCCATTAGTTGCATATCATCTTTGTCTTTTTATTAAGCTGGTTGGTCCACTGTTCCACATGCTTAAGCCTAAAGATTATGTCAAGAACTGGCTTGTAAGTGGAGGCTTGAAAGCCGGAAATTGTGGAAATGTGACAAGAGAAGCTCTCCAGCCCTTCTGTCTTACTTTTATTTTATTTGAAGAGTCTGAACTATTCCCACTCCTTAAGCCTGGGCTCCTGGGCATTGAGAGTGTAAAAAAAACTATACAGTTTTTCCATGTAACAGAATAGAATGAAACAAGATCATGTCAGTACTAAGTTACGTAATTTCTTCACTTTTGGAAAAATCCATAATACATCCCCTGTGAACGCCCTATACGTAGTTGATAGAAAACCATGTGTATCTCTCTAAGGAATTTTTAAGGGCCCATTAAGTCTACCCGCTATGTGTCAGAAAGGACTATACACGGGAGAAATGGGAAACAATGGGGTTCATTAACAAAATCAGCCTTTCGCATTAGGCTGTATGACAAGAGCGCGCGGCCATCTCCTGCTGTGATGCCTGCACTTTAAACAGAATTTGGTTTTGGATCTCTGGGCATCCGGTCCTCTAATGTGTATCTGAACTTGGAAAACTTACAGACTGGAGAATCAAGTGCATTTGCCTTATGGGGCTTGTGCTCCTCAGTCATTTATTTTTAAACACATTTTCTCTTATCTCTCATACAACCCCATTTTCTCTAGAGGAAAGGTTCTGAGAAGCTCACCATTCAATTATTCTTACTTCTCCTTGTCCAAAATTTAAAAGAGAAAGCATTTCAGACATAATATCTTCTCTCGGTTGGTTCCATAGCCTTTAGTTTTTTTGTTTTGGAGGATTTTTTTTTTAATTTTTATACCTTTTTTGTTTCTGCAGTAGACCTGAAAACCTACATCATGGGTGTCAGTAGCTTGTGATTTCAAACAACAGGCATTCAAATTCAAGTAATGATAGATAGCTCATGATTCAATATCTCTTTTTCTTGGTGCAATGAGCCAGCAACATTCTTTGAGAGCATTAAAGCTCCAGGGCTGTCATACTTCCACTCTCTTCTTCAGAACCCTTCACATTCACAGGTTCTCAAGAGAGGGGATGAGCCGTCCAAATTCTCACTGGTGTCGCCATATTCAGGCAGAACCTGCACTCTGTCTGGCCTTTCCTTACTCTGCCAGGACATACTCCTGGAGTCACTGTTTACTTTCCCTCCCCACATACATATACGCAGAGAAAGGGCATCATTCAGACCGTTACCAATGTTAAGTTTAATTGTCTTTCTCTTGCAAGTTTGTGGGATTTTGATCCAATTCATACAGATCATCTGAGGGGAGTCTCTTCGGCACAACTTGGGGAGTAGCCCTGTCTTCTTGATGATAAGTGGCTCTGAGGAAAGAAAGAAAAGAGCATTTCAGTTACTGAATATTTAATTCTGTACAGGAGTTTAATCAGGACTGGGAATTAGGCAATGGCTCCAGCCCCCTCCTAACTTAGTACAGTTTCAGTTCTTAGTATTCCTTAATTATCCCACTGAGATGTTCGAGAAGCAACTAGTAGTAAATGAACTTGGCAAATCAGCTATTACCCAAGTAATGAAATACAAATACATATGTTTGACAATTCTGCGGGGAACATTTTTAAGCCAGGATTCTCCATGGATTGTATTGGCCAAGAGAGGGGGAAACAGGTGTTGTTATCAAACCATATCCACAAACAATTTGACAGGAGTTTTAAAATAATGACAGATTTTCCTGCCATGAATTCCAAACATGTCAATTAACCTGTGGAGACTCCGGGTTGTCAAATAATGAATCAATACACACCCCCCTCAGGATGGTGAAGGGAGGGCTCGCGGTGACGTAGGGTTAAATATTCAAGGCTTTCTCCCGAACAGTATATCTAAGGATGCATATCAACTTCACATCTCACCTCAAACAAAGCAGAGATCAGCTCTACTGAGAAAATTGATTTTATTCAACGGGAAGGCAAGGGAAATTAGTAAATTCAATATTTGTAGAAAGAAAATAAGCAAAGCCAGCTATTCCTGGTGGTCCGAGACTGTTCTTTGTTTTGGTAATTACGCCTTTATGTTTTAGGGCTCTTATTTACATTTCCAGAAGGGCTTGAAGTAGTTCATGCATCAAGCAGCCCCCCGAGCCTCCAGGTTCTTCCACCGTGCAACAATGAGGTTGTCCCTGGACCAATACGAATTGGAAACTGAATCCTAACTTAGGAGGAAGGGCTGTGTTGTTGTTGTTTTTTCCCCTCATTGTTTGGAGCTTCTTTAGAGCTGAATCACAAACGGATGATCCCAGTGGCAGCCCCGTGGCAGCCAAGTCCTTGGTGTGATCGTACCTCATTGTGGTGGAGCCCACATTTGCATACGGTACAGCCTAAAATACCTTGGAGCTCAAGAACAGAGCTGAGGAAAATAATTGTACCCCAGCTTCTGCGCACCCGGACCGTGAGGCACGGGCAGAACGGATGAACTTACTAATGTTTGCTATTGGATGGTAAAGCCATTCTAAAGCTATGAAAGCCTTCAAAACCCCATAGGTTTCCATTCTGCCATTAGCCGCCCCAGTTTAAACAGTCGGCTGCAGGAAATATTGACAGGTCAAGTACAGCTGGGAAGAGCACGTGTCCCAGTGGCCTTTACACTGACAGTTTCTCCCACATTAAAGAGTTAACTAGCAGCCAACCAGCTCGAAGTGGGAGCTAATGAATGAAATGGAGATTGATATAGACTCTCTTTGGAGGTGCATCGATCTGTGTCTTGTGAACTCAGCTTAGGAATTCTGCAGGCAGCATTGCCTGAGCAACCCTGGCATGATGCCCATTAGCAAATAACTCTTTTAATGTTGGTCTTCAATTGATATATTTATTGTATTGCATATTACAGCGATCCTTCCCTCCACTGCCTTTTTATTTGATGGTTGTGGTATCCAGCTAAGGGAGAGTTCAATAGGATACATTTGAGTTCGGATAGCATCAATAAACTATTTCATTAATCATTCCTTCATTTGAATGTGATGTATCAAAAGACTTTCTGGGGTATTGAATCATTTTCCATACTACCCATCAAGCAATAAGGAATATAATTATGATTTTAGATTTTGGAATAGACACTATATCTAATGATGATATCACAATGAAAATAGATTTTAAAATAGTAAAAGACTGGTTAGTCTTGCAATCTCCAACAAAGACAGTATCTGTGTAATGGATAACTAGCAAAAGAAAGCAAGGGTAGTGTCTGGTTAAAGAATCAGATGGCGACCTTCTGGGTGTTGGCCAAGTTCATGTGGGTTCTGGTATGTGACCTTGGCCATACTTGAGTGAGTCATTTCCACTGAGCGGTGGTTCTCAAAGTTTAATATTCATAGGAATTGCCTGGGAAAATTGTTATGGTTTGTGGCCTGGGGATATGCATTTTGGTACTCTCTTTTAATGCAGATTTTTGAGACTATAATGTTCTTTAATGTTGATGTAACTAACACATTAGAAACAAAAGAATTAAGTGACATTTAGAGGATATGTGTCAAAAATGTGAATTGCTGATACGTTAGCCTAGCCTAAACATAGAGTAGTTCCCTATTAACGGTGACCCCCCAGTGGATGCCTCCAACCAAGGATAGAATGGAACCATATATATACTATGTTTTTTCCTACACCTGATAAAATCTAACTTATAAATTAGGCACAGAAAGAGATTAATAATAACCAATAATAAAACAGAACAATTATAATGGTATACTATGATAAAGTTATGTGAATGTGGTCTCTCTCAAAATACGGTACTGTGCTCACCCTTTTTTTTCTTGTGATTATGTGAGATGATACAGTGCTTATACAATGAGATAAAGTGAGGTGAATGACTTTGGCATTTAGGCATTCTGAGATAGCATTAGGCTACTTTAGGGTAATCTGAACAGAAGCACTGTAACATTCCAGTAGGCAGTATGATAACCAAGATTGCTCCTCAGTGACTAATGGGCAGGCAGTGTACACAGAGGGGACATGCTAGATGCAGATCCCTGTTCTGTGCTACTTTGAACAGGGCACAATTTAAAACTTATGAATTGTTTATTTCTGTAATTTTCCGTTTAATATTTTTGTACAGAGGTTAATCATGAGTAACTAGAGCCACAGACAGTGAAACCATGGATGAGGGGGGTTATATATCGAGGAACCTGCAATATCCCTCACATTAGTTTCACTTCAGCAAATTCTTTGATCCCTAGCACTGGGCTCATTTTCCCATCATTTCTCCAGAGTCTATGGTTTGGGCCTTCTGGCCTTGCCATGGGTCAGGGATCCACGTCCAGGTGCTAATACATAAGGTTCTCTACTTTAGCTGCTATAGCGCCTCATCTCCACAATCTCCGTTGCTTAACTGTTCATGCATTCATACAGAGCGATGTCCCTTTTTCTTTGAAGGTACTTCATTGTCCTAGGTTGAAATTCCTGTTAATGTGCTCAACTAATGGGCTAAAAACTGCCCTAGAGAGATGACTAAGGATCTCCTTCATGGGGAAAGATCTTGGGTCCATGGAGTTTGGGCTGCGGGTAACCAAGTCAGAATGGAGCCCAGACCTCCTTAATTCCTCTCTGCCGCTCAAGCTGATTGAAGAATGTTTAGCTGATTGTCTGGGATGCAAAATTATATATGAGAAATCCATTGCCAACCCTCTCTGCTACTGGAATAAAGCACCTGGAACTATTTGTTAGTAACATAACCAAGATCATCCAGAGAGAAACATATATAATCTCCAGTCCCATTTGAGCCAGCTTGTCAGAGAAATTTAAAGGAATATAACAATGCTCAAAATTTCAAAAGCAGTTTATTTTTTCCAAGAAACTAGTAATTTGGGTAAGAACAACAAAATATTGGTCTTTTTAGGATGCTTTGCACATTACTAAGCACTAATGCTACTAACATTAAATACATAATATTTTTTCTAATGTCAACAGAGCATGTGATGGGCTGAAAGTGTGTGTCTCTTCAAATGCATATGTTAAAGCATTACCCCCCCCCCAGTATGATATATTTGAAGTTGGGGCTTTTGGGAGATGATTAGGGCATGAGGTGGAGCCATAATGAATGAGATCAAAGCCCTTAAAGAAGAGATATGAGAGAGAGAATCTCTCCATATGTGGAGATACAGCAAGAAGGTGGCTATCGCTGAAACCGGTTTGGCTCATGGATAGAGCATTGGCCTGTGGACTGAAAGGTCCCAGGTTTGATTCCGGTCAAGGGCATGTACCTTGGCAGCTGATCGATGATTCTGGCTTTCTATCCTCTCTCTTCCTCTCTGTAAAAAATCAGTAAAATATTTTTTTTAAGTGGCTATCTGCAAACTAGGTTCCATCAGACACCTCCAGACTGAGAACTAAATGTTTCTTATCGGAGCCACCTGGGCTTATATAACAGTCTATGGTCCTTTGATGTAGCAGCCCAAGCCAAGACTGTGCCCATCCTAAGTACACACAATAAGGGCACACTGTGGGCACTGGAATGCAACTACCTATAGGAGGGAACTCAGACAGAAGGTCCAGATGTGCTGCCCCTGGAGATGAGGAGTTCTGTGAGGGCCAGGCATGGACATGACAGGGGCACAGGGGGCAGTGTGTGGAGGCAGGAACCCCTGGGAGTGTATGACACGTGGAGGCTCAGTCAGGTGGAGATGCCTTCCTCCAAGGTAGTGAGTACAGGAGGATGTGGGGGTGTGTGGAGAAAAGAGCAAAGGAGGTTCAATTCAGTGCATTTTGGACAGATCGGGTTTCAGAGGCTGGGGGAGTGGGTACAGAAGGAAGGGATATCCAGGCCTGAGGTGGTGGAGCGTCCATGGCAGTGAGTCGCCAGTGTGGCTGGTCGCTGAGCCATGGGCACAGACAAGATTGTTGAAGGCTCTGGTTCTCAGAGTTGGTCGCAGGCAAGCAAGTGTCAGCATCACCTGAAAGTTGAGTTTTCTAAATGCATATTCTTGGGCCGTAGCCCAGACTTGTTGAATCAGGATTTCTGGGTTTGGGACCCAGCTGTATGAGTCTAGCCCCCCACCCCACCCCCAGGGGACCCTGACATCTGCTCCAGTTTGAGAAGCGCTGGTTTAAGAAAAGTGTAGCATGGGAACAATTCTAGAGCTGGTGGAGAAAGGGAAAGCTGATGCAAATCTTTTAAAGAAGTGAATGGAGGGGTCAGAAAGGATGCAGAGGGCTGGGGTCCCTTTTAAAGTGAGGGCCATGTTTGGGAAGGAGGGGTGGTCCGTAAAGTTAAAGGCTGCAGAGGCCAGGTAGGGAGAGGCCGTGGCGTGCCCGCCGATCGGACAATGAATAGGTTACTGAAGGTGTGGCTGGAGCAGTGTGTGAGAGGGCCATGCAGAAGCCAGTTATGGAGGGTTGCTGATGGAGTGCGGGGTGAGGAAATGGAGATTAGGAGACAGATTACTTTTTTCAGCAAGCTTAGCTGGGAAGGAAAAAGGGAGAGAGAGAAAGAGAAAGACTGGGAGAATTTCAGACTGGAGGAGAGAGGTATGCTTTCGAGACACGGAAGCCTTGGGTTGGTGTGTGGGCCAGAGGGAAGGAGGCAGGAGGAGCAGAGGCTGCGGACGCAGAGGCTCCAGAGCACGGTCTCCCCTCGGCGGTTCCATGATCTCCGGGCTGGTTTCCCCTCCCCGCGGCTCTCTCAGCCCAGTTTAAAAGGTCAGTCAAACCCTTTCATCATTGACAGCACCAGCATCCCCAAATATCAGACACAGCCACAAAGCCCAGATTTAACATCCCTGTATGAGGCATCCAACTGCCACCTGCCCCTTCAGATGTCCTCCGCCCTGCACTCGTCTGGCTCTAGGTGTCTCTGTGGCTACACCCACCCCACCCCTCAGTCAGCTTGGGCAGTTTCTTCTCTGGTCCTTCAAGACCACTATCCGGTGAACCTTTCCCGCCTCCTCCAGGCAGCATTCGCTGGCTCTCCGGCTGTTAGCTTCTGTGCACACATCTCTCTGCGGCACGCCTCCCTCTGCATCGTAGCGGTTTCCTGTGTCTTCTCACGGACTGAAAACCCATGGCCTGTGACCGCAGCTGTACCCACTGAGGTTCCATTCCATGGCCTGCCCCAGTGGGTGAAGGAATAAGTCTCCGAAGGACCACACACGCGGTTGTGGTGCCACAGGCTCACCCTGAAGTCTCTGGATGCTTCTGAGCACAGGGGAGACATGGTGCACCACTGCCGCGGTGTGCTTCCGAGGAGGAAGGGTTTCCAGGGTGTGGGCTTCATTACTGGAGCTGGAGTTCCCTGGTGCTCACCAGCGGCGTATGAGGACCTTCCCAAAGCTGCCGTTCCAGGCACCTAGTCCCTGAGTTTAAGGGCATTTGTTAGCCGGGGAGAGTTACCACGGAAATCTAGGTTAATTCTTCAGACTCAGGTAGCTATGCCCTGGCCAGGGCTCAGTTGGTCGCAGCGTCGTCCCATACACCAAAAGGTTGTGGGTTCCGTTCCCAGCTAGGACACATACCTACATACCTAGGCTGCGTGTTCAATCCCCAGTGGGGGTGTATATGGGGAGCAACAGATCAATGTTTCTCTCTCACGTCGATGTTTCTCTCTCTCTCAAATCAATAAAAACATATTCTGCAGGGAAGAATTTTAAAAAAGACTCAAATAGCCACCACTGAGAGGCCATCAAGCATGGGCATCTCCCATGCACTAAGGCAGCCTGGCAGTGGCGCTGGCCTACAAAACACCCATCAAGCAGCCGGCCCTCCTCAGAGCCACGTAACTGTGAAGCTCAGAATCACATTGCCCGGCACTCCAGGCCCCTCAATGGTCAATTTCAAAACCAGATACCACTATTACACACTGAAAATGGAAACCTTGTCAGTTAGGAAATTGCCAGCATCTTCATTTCCCTCCTGCTACCAGACTATCAGCAGGAGAACATGCATGGGCAACACATGTACACACATGCACATGCACATGCACATGCGCCAAGTGTAGGTTTAAAGATTAAAAGAATTGGTCTATTTGCTGTTCTTCTACTGTAACTATTATAGTTAACTGTGCTTTCCTTCAGCATCAATGTAGACAGAGGCGTTTTATTTTTTCATGGTAAAAATCATCCTTTTTATTACAGGCTTGATAAAAGCATCTTAGTAGTGGTAAAATATACTATCTTTAAAACATTTTCCATTGGGTCACTTCTTGTACTGGCAGTAAAGAAGGAGTTCATAATAATAATCCAAAAATATTGAGAAGTGAATCTTCTTTACTGAAAATTAATCAGGAATCTATAATTGATTTTTACATTTTCTTTGGTATTAAAATATCTAGTACAATGCAAAGCACTCATTCTAGCAGGGCATTACTTTCTCTTTCTTAAATTTTTATTTATCTGAGAGGGAGGAAGGAAGGGAAGCAGAGAGAGAAGCATCAGTTTTTGTTCCACTTTTTTATGCATTTATTGGTTGCTTCTTGCATGTGCCATGCGAAGTTGGTATATCTGGATGACGCTCTAACCAACTGAGCACCCAGCTAGGGATAGCATGCCACCTCTGACTTTACAATAAAGATGATCCCCTAATCATTACAAGTTTGCTGGGCTCAGCTAGTATTATTAAATATACTAGAAAGCACACATGGATTTAGCTTTAACACATTTGTAGGTTCAATTATAACTAAGTTTTCTCCATATATGATACTGAAGAAGTGATCAAAAGAAACTTTCACATGCAAAGTATCAGCATTGTTCACTACCTTAAAGAATTCTCAAGCTTATAAAGCACTGCTTTTTCCATCAAGGAAAAATAGATTATACATCGTTCAGGAAACAGAAAAAAAATTATAAGGAGATTTTGCCTATTGAATGTAATGGATTGTCAGGAACCCTTGACATTATTCTACAGGCGAGGCCACATAAAATCAATACATCTTAGGCAAGGTTTAATTTATTTGTAGGTTCTTACAACAAATGGCTTAGCGTTTTTGTTTGCCGTTTTTCTTTTTCACTTTTGTACTCATGAGTAGCTACGGTTTTTATCGGTCTAGTTATTAAGCACAAAACAAGATGATAGTGTCATTATTCCCGTATATTTTTTTAAGGAGGGTGTTTACAAAGCATGAAGAAACACAACCAAGGATCTAGAAATTGTGCTAAATGTGATGGTTGTAAAACATCGCCTTCTGCCCAGTGTAAGGTGCATAATGTACCCCCGCTAGAAGCTTAGCTTTTCTTTTTTCCCCCAAATCATAGATTATTTATTCTCATGCATGTGTCTCCTGTGAAGAAGTTCCCTCCACTCTGTG
Organism: Vespertilio murinus; assembly: GCA_963924515.1. NCBI lineage: Eukaryota > Metazoa > Chordata > Mammalia > Chiroptera > Vespertilionidae > Vespertilio > Vespertilio murinus. Next base: position 136,476,698 of record OZ004704.1, on the reverse strand, counting down.
AGTTCCTGAGGATTGGAAAGGAGCTTGTTTTAAAATGTGCACCTTATAAAAGGAAGGGCTGGATATTAAGGAACTAACTTGGACAGATTTGATTCTATGTTGGCATGTGGTCTATCAGCGAATTTGTAGTGAAAAGTATTAGACATTTTCAGCACAGAAAGCATTGGTTACTGTTTTTATTTAGTCTAATAAAAATGTCCCTTTTACATATTTTGGAAATTCCTTTTTTGGAGTTAAACTAATACAGAAGACAAAATAGAATTATTTTATGCTCCTGGTCAAACAGATATAAGGGGCTGCCAGTCCTCTACCTGCTCCTCCCAAACCATGACGCTGAGCCTGTCTGCACAAGGAGGGCATCTAGAGTCAGCAATGAGATGGGCTTGAACCCAGTTCTTCCACTTACTCTGTGTGATGCCGGTTGGAAGCTTACTTAAGGTGTCTCTCCTTGGTTTCCTCCTCTGAAATGTGGGGCATATTACCAGCCATGTAGTCCTAGTCGGTGGGTTAACATTTGACTGAATAGCATATGGCGGACACAGATAAGGAAGGTAAGCGCCAAGTGCTCAGCAGACATTGGCTAGTACCATTTGTTACTGAGGACTCTGCAAATGGTGGCTGCCAGGCCATTGCTGGGGTCCTTGGCTAAGACTTTCAGCCCAGAACTAGAGATGTGCGGGCTCCAAGGAGGATGGTGAAGCGGTGTGACTGTGAGAGCCAGCATTTCAAAGCAATTCTTTACCGTGGTAATGGAGGTGGCAAATGTGTGAGTTTTGTTAGGATTTCTTCTGACAGCCATGAACACAGATATATTTTAAAGTAATGTAACTGTCCTAAATCTGGGGCAGGGAATACAATGACTTCTAGTATTATTTTTCACTTCTCCAATGACACTCTGAAAGTTATATTTGATAAATCCCTTAGAAGTTATTTCACTTAGAAAAGGCCCTGTACCGTTTAACCTTGGTTTTGTTCTACTCGGACCTGTGTCCAAGGCCCATCTAATGTAATACATCACCAAGGTTAATATGCCAAAGGCTTCCCAGAGCATGATTCCCTGGGCCACATTTTAGGTACAGTCACCTTAGAGTGAGGTTTTTGAAACACTGGTAACTGTTACCATTCTAGGTTTAAAAGCAATCTCTTTCAACCCATTCCTCCTCAGTGGCAAATAATATAAGAGAAAAGCCCAGTGTATCAGGAAATCAGCAACGGTGGATAAATAGACATACTCCTATTGGCATGGCCAATCTCAAAAATATTAGCTGAAGACAAATATACAATATCAGGAATTGTGATACTCTTAGAAACTATTAGTTTTGCTTTATATTCATGATCGGTGATACTGCCAAGTATGAGACAATCTGAGGGGGTGGGGGGAGTTATCTAGGTCGTTTTTTAAGAAAGTTATAATTTACTTCGCTCTTCTTGAAACTCCAAGGACTTGCCAGTAGTTTACATAAGGCAGCTCCCAGAATGGAGTTCACACTAAAGATACGACAGCAGATTTAAGGTCAGAAGTTGTATATTCTCTTCTTTGTTCCTTGCCAGCATATAACTTTTCCTCCTGAGTTCAGGTTCAACAGGGTCAGCGTTCATTTGTCCTCAAACTAAATTGCATTGCCACAACCTAGTCTTCCATCAGCCACCAGATAAGTGTCGGAGCTAGAGGTAGAAGAGGGTAAAGGGGATAAATAGTGACAGAAGGAGATTTGACGTGGGGCGGAAAACACACAATATACAATATACAGATGATGTATTATAGAATTATTCATCTGAAACCTATATAATTTTATTAGCCAATGTCACCCCAATAAAAATTTTAAAGCTTTTAATGATCATTTCAATAATTAACCTTTTAAAAATCTGCCCTTTTAATGATCTCCCAAAACAGCTACAAAGTAGGCATTTTTAAGAGAGAAGTAGAAGAGGTATATCTGACTTGCTCCAGTTCTCTTAGGAATCCAGTGGTGAAATATAAACTGAGGCACGGGTCTCGCCTTCCTTGGTTTTGTGTTCCTTCTATTTATATTGTCTTGCAGCTTATTGTAGTCTCAATTACCACTGTAATTTTTACAAGCACAATTTTTGTTTGATGCCCCGCCTTGCTCCCCAGGGAAGATAGCATCCACTGAGCCTGACTCTCAGGCATGCCAGATTTAGCAGGCACTAAATGTGCATCATTCCGGCCCCACTAGGCAAGTGGCCTGGAATATTCTCCTAGAAGATCTACGTAAGGGCTACAGGTGATCATCTCTGCTATATGTTCTGACAGCTCCTAGATGTTTTTGTTCACTTAATGACACAGTTTAAAATATATCTCAAAATATGTTTAAAATACTCATTTTTAAAAATATTTAAAACTAAAAGTTCTTAAATTTCAGAAATAGTTTCCAAGAGGAAAAAAATTATAAAAATATTTATAATTCCATTTGATGTAAACATAATATTTTATGAGTAAATTGATCATGGGAAATTCATCTCCTAAGCAAGGGTAGACTATCATTCATTCATTTATTTAAAGAGCAGTAGCATGGACCTAGCAAGTAAAAAAAAAAAAAAAACACACTCCGGCTACTTCAGGATTCATGGGGAGAGTGGAGGACTATTGGATGAATGACGTGAACAACAAAGCTGCCAGGCTGTATGTGT